>OW804094.1:1039284-1319024 GCA_942159475.1 Sthenelais limicola | reverse complement strand
CCTCCTTCCAACGCATGCGCACAACAAGGGAATAAGACTCCCACTAAACAGACGACATTTGTCCATCTTTTCCCGCCATTTTTTCCCGCCGTTTTTATCTCCTCATTTTCTGCTTGTCATATACAGGACAGATAAATCAAACCGCCATCTTTGATCCGGGCAACTACCAAAGCCTCCCGTGGGGTCTCGTCTAATTGTATCGTGATTCACGAGAATCCACGAGAGGTATGTCTGATCACGTGGTGGATGCACAACGCCCCCTGGTGTACACATCTAGTGACTGTGAGCGCGCGACTGCCCCACCGTGGACTAGTGGGGCACTTCCCATGCGGGCTGATGTACAGGCTTCATGGGTCAGGTCCTGAAAATGTACAATCGCCAGCTCTACACATTTAGTCAATTCTGCTAAATTTGACTGGAAAATGATAAATACCGGATATATCTGAGTATATTTGGTATCAAGTTGATTCAAAGGATGGGTTTGTTACGTTGAATTGTGTTTTCAGCCTCATTTTTTGTATCAAATTCGGGTTATTTGGGAGGGTGAATATGAATTGTACATTGTCTGCAACTTTTACCCTTAACAAACCAACACTATGTGTTATCCCCAGTCTGTAAGGATGCATCTACGTGAAATAGGACATACATCCAACACTATTTGTTTTGGAATATCCTTTTTTTCTTTTTCTAAGATATTCTAGTAAAGGCTAGACGAGGCTTGTACCTGTACAACCGCCATTTTTTTTTTTTTTTTTTTTTTTTTAAAACATATATTTATTCAGGAAGATAGGTGTTGGCATGTGCCATAGCATTTGTAAAATAGAGTTAGGTCTAGATAGACACAGCAGTGGGCGGCGGAAGACCATGGTTATTAATTGTTATATAACGTAACATTTCCATCAAATCTCGTATAAGTATTATCAACATAATACTTCTAAATCAAATATCTGTCAAATATTAACAATTTAAATTTTCCACTAAATATAGGCCTAATATTGCCAAAATGTATTGTAAACTTATGGTTATACAACTGTATTGTATAATCAAACAATCGTTAATTTTCCACAAATGTATAACAATACATCTAAAACAATGTCATAGTCTAAATTATCAGGAAATCTGGGAAGATCAACATACCAAATAGGGTGTGATGACAGATTACATATTGTATATTATATACATTCCCTTTTTCTCCTTTATGTAACTGTACTATTGATGATGAGAAATAAAAGTTCTATAATAATATAATAATAATATTCTGTATTGGATTGTCATCAATGTTAATATCCTCAATTGATTATAGAACTTTACTGTACAATGTACTTGTTTGTTGATAACTCAAGTGTCGTTATTACAGAAGATGTGCTGTATAAAAATACTAAATGAAAAAAATACTTTGTAAGACTCGGGTAAACCAGGTCTACCTCCTTACACTGAATATTCGCTTTAACATTTAGCATCTAATATTAAGTCTTGAATGATATTACATATAACAGTGTCCAAAGACGTGGTGGTGATAATAATGAGATGGGATGGGTTGTGAGTATGGGGTGAAGTTGGATGTAATTTGACTTATGTCAAGAAAAGGTTCTTAATTAGTATACATATGTGTAGGTTTTCAATTATTAGAATTCGGGTATACAATTCAACTTCGCCAATCTTCTAAAATAACCCAAATTTCAGAGGAAAATAAAGTCCAAAATAAAGTTCAACCTAACCAAACAGATTGCTAGAATCAATGCAATGCCGAATATACTCGAATTTACCTAGTATTAACCAAATTGTAGCCTAGTTTCCTAAATGTGTAGAGCTGCTAATTGTACATTTTCTGGAAATCTGTTCGGTCCGTCTCAATTGTAGACGGTTAAACTGGGAGTAAAGGTATTCTGGTTACTTTCCTGTCATATATTTCATAGATTTTCAGAAACTGTACAATTCACCTTCACCAATCCTCTTAAATAACCCACATTTAAGCCAAAAATATGTAGTTTAATATGCAGTTTAATATAACAGAACTTATACTTTAAGTCAATGCGATACCATATATACTCAGATATACCCGGTATTCATCATTTGTCAGTCTAGTTCAGCAGAATTTCCTAAAAAAAATAATGTGTAGAGCTGCTAATTGTACATTTTCTGAAAATCTGTTGGTAGTACAGGCATTTTAGCATGGAACCCGGAATAAAATAATGTAAAGCTGATTTTTGGATATATGATGCGGGACACATGGGGGATCATTCCCTGAAAAGTCCCCACCTGGGGACTGTGTGCTTTTTGAGATTTTGACGTTTTTGCGTCATTTTCCACAAAATAGCATTGGTCTCTATGGGAAAAAGCACCTGGCTCAGGCCATTATTGCCAACATTAAGAATATTTACCATTGCTATTTGCATGGAATATAACATATATAAAATATACTGTACAGGTTGGGGTACCATAGTAAACAAGTACGTATGGAGATTCCAAAAATATATATTTCAACAAAATATCGTTTTTTTTAAATTTTGTTGCCATGGCAACGGTCAGATTTTGGTGAAATAAGCATTTTTTCAGATCAGGTCATAATATTTGGGGACCTAATTGTTTACATTATGCATGTTGTGACACGTTTTTGAAATTTGGCATGGTGTTAAATAAGGCCTGAAATTTTCGAAAAGCACCAGCTACAAGTTGGTAGACACACCTGGTGGCCAGTAGCTGCAAAATACAAGATGGCCGCCCAAAACAGTAAATATGGCATATCTTGGCTTCTATTTGGTAGATCTTCAATTATAATACCATTTTATTGATGTTTTTAAGTATGAGGAATTCATTTCTGAAGGTCATTTTATGTTCCAAGGTCATTTTCAAGGTCAAAATCCAATATGGCCACTATGGAGTAACAAGAATGTTATCTCAGCACTTGTTGTAGGCCTATTATGCATTCAATTGGTGTACATATTGATGAATAAGAACAACGCGCTGGTGTTTGTTTTTATAAATCGATGTATTTTATTTTATATTTTTTTTACTTCTTTATCTATAATAATAACATTTTTTGTGAGACAACATCTTCACTTTACATTTGTATAAATACTTGTTAAAATTAGAATCGCAAATTCTGAGAATAATGTACTTGTCGCACAATGCTTTCGACTGAATGAAAATCTTTAAATACAATATCAGTACTAATTAATTAATCAAAATTATATGATGTGTTTCAGGAAAATGAGTCATAAGTCGCAAAATTGGTATTTTTCACCAGTGTTTTTTTTTACAAGATCTCATTATTGGAGAGTGTACGTGTCACGTTTGGATCGGTCAATCGATGTATCAAATTTCAGGACAATCTATGTAATATATCCTTTGGTTTTAAAGGTCCTCATATGGACTACCTTTAGTTACTTTACTGTTTAGTGACTCCCAGAAATATTGGAAACTTCCTTTTTTCAAAAACTAAAAATCAAACTTAAAATCTTAAAATCTAGAAATACTTATTGAATTATTAGATTGTTTACTATCATTGGAATCGGCTTGATCTCATCTTCTCAAATAAAATAGTATCTCAAATCTATTTTTTGCGACATAAGACTTATTTTGCTGAAACAGATGACATATGTTTCATAGTTCACTTTTATCTTGATATGCTTGGACTGGACCTATACTCATACATTTTGTACTTTTTGAACCTTTTGAAGATGTAAACCTCCTGATTCCTTGGGTTCAATATAGTGTGTGTGTCTGTGTGTGTGGGGGTGGGGCTGGGGGGGGGGTTAGGTCTCGTTAAAATCTTTCTAACACCGATATTCTTGTAGTGGGAGACAGAATTCCGTTACAAACGCCAGTCATTTTGGAAATTGTTCGATTTTGGGCGACCATATTGGAATTTTTTGAGGATCCTACAAGATTGTTTTAGTACCCTACCTCTGTGTCAAAGTTGCTGCTTTTATCCTGCCGGTCACAATATCATCAATATGTTGACCTAAGCTGCCTGACTAGATATGAAATGTATTAACAAGAACTTATCGTCTTATGATAATGAGTCACAAGTCGCAAAAAATAGATTTTGAGATATCACCATATTTGAAAAGATGAGACCAACCCCATTCCAAGGAATGTAAACATTAAGGACATGTAATAAATACTTTTATCTTTTTAGTTAGGTATTTGTATTTTTGAAAAAAACGTTTGCAATATTTCTGGGTGGATAATTACCAGTAAAGTAGCTAAATATACTCAATGGGATGATCTAAGAAACGCACTGATATAATTAATAACCAGTCTTGAAATTTGGTAGATGTAATCATACAACCACAAGGACTAGACACGCCAAAATTGAAAATATTCCAATAAAGAGATCTTGTAAGTAAACGACTTTGAAAAACACCAATTTTGCGACTTGTGACTCATTTTCCGTGACACATCACATGTTGTAATAAGTAGATATGGAAGTATTCACCTAAACACAAACTAATAAAACATTCCTCAAGGTATGGTAATCGCCAACTAGGAATTGAAATTTTGAAATTTAGACTCTATATTGAGTTAGTTTAAGATAGAATATAACTTGACTTGTGTCTAGGAGACTGCATACGATGGCCACGAGGTTTTACTGATGTGACGATCTCTCGAAAGGCCTCGAGAGAGATCGTCACATCAGTAAAAACGAGTGGCCATCGTATGCAGTCTCCTAGACACAAGTCAAGTTATATTCTATTTTTATATCATGATCTACTGTTTAGAAAAGAAGTCAGAAATAAATTCTTTATTTACCTAGTTCGTACAACGATCCGCCATTTTGAGTGACAACTCTTGAAGCGTATGACGTACGAATGGGCGTGACGTCACGCGCACCGCAACCTCGCGGTTCATTTTTTACTAGGGGGAGTCATGGAAAAATAATGCCCGCGTTTTGAGGCGTAACTTACGCAATCCACCTTGTGTGAAGGAGGTATTTACAGATAAGATGTGTTTAATGAATAAATATAAATCATTTAAGTCTCATTTCACCATAGAATATTAACAAACTTTAATGTTGTCTCAGACCAAATTTCACCTGGTTCTCCCCTAGCTAGTACAGTCCATCGGTCATTGACCAATAGAAAGCCTCTAAATGAATACGCCTAAATTCACTCGTGGTTTCTCTGTGACGTTATACAATGGTCGGATTTCACTCTGTTCCAGGGTGTACAACCCCCGATCATGATATAAATTTGAGAACCTAATGTTTAATAATATGATAATCTATTTCTCCTTTGTAATTATACCTTAGAACTACAAGACTCCAAATCGTGTCTGGCTTTGATGAACTATAGTTACAATTTAAAATACAATTGTGTATTTCTTTTCTTTTCCTCTAGTCCAGATGCTTAATGGAAGACCAACAAGTTTTTTTTTCTGAAGTATGGCTCCTATTTTCCTATATTTGTATGAAGGAATAATAATATGGAATTAAAGGTAAATGTCCACGTTCAATCAAAAACAAAGGAATCATGGAATTCTTTTTAAAACTTTGTATTTAGAAAGAACATGGTTGGGGAATCCAAAAAGCCAATGAAAAGCATTGGATTAGTTTTCATTTCAGGGACCACTGGAATGTTTTACCATTTACTATAGAAGGCAATTTTTACCCCCACATTATAAAAAAACAGGGGGTGAATGGTAGTAATCTTCATTCATCCCTGAAATATAAAATAATGTGATGAAATCCTTTATTTGCTTTTTGTAGTCACCAAACCATGTTCTTTCGCAAGATGAAGTTTGAACAAAATAGTTTACTCCTATTCTTCCATGCATTAGTTCCTTGAATTCCCGCCTGCAGCAGTGCTGATGACTCTCGCATTTACCTTTAAATTGTCCTTCTGTTAAACAGTAATATGTAATCCGTTTTAGGAAAATGAGTCATAAGTCACAAAATTTTGAGATATCACCATATTTGAATAGAGAGGATCAAGGTGATTCCAATGATAGTAAACACTAGAACACCCAATAAGTATTTCTATATTTTAAGTTTGATATTTTTATTTTTGAAAAAAAAAGTTTGCAATGTTTCTCGATGGGTAATTACCAGTAAAGTAACTGAATTCACTTCATAGGATGATCTAAGAAACGCACTTTTACTTTTACCTTTACATACAACCACAAGGACTAGACATTTCAAAAATGAAAAATATTCCAACAAAGAGATCTTGTAAGTAAACGACTTTGAAAAATATAAATTTTGCGACTTGTGACTTATTTTCCTGAAACAGATCACATAGATATGGTAACATTAACAGGACCAAGATGTTGAATCACAGGGTGAAGACATTTTGCTAAATTAGGCTGAGAAATTATGAATACCGGATATATTTGAGTATGTCTGGTATCACGTTGATTTAAAGTATCTGTTTTGCTGATATGTAGTTTAGAGGGAGAGGTACCATTCACTCAATCTTATATATAGGCAGGTAGATTAGATGTAGAGGCATCTTCCAATCAACAACACTTCCAAAATAATATCAATTCTGAAAGTTTGTCTCTTTTACAGTTTTGTCTGTACTTCTGACAATAAATGAAGGTTAATAATCCAGAGTGACAAGGAACTACACACATAACATAGTCTTTCTGCCAAGAATAAAGCCGGGAGTCAATTTGTTTTATTCTGAAATAACTTTTCCTTTATTCATTACATCAATTTCTAAATTTCTAATCTAAAATGTGATTATTATTAAGCAACTACTTTTACAGAATTTGCTGACATATAATGTGATCCGGTTTGGGAAAATGTGTTGTAAGTCGCAAAATATGGATTTTGAGATATCATTATATTTGAAACGATGAGATCAAGCTGATTCAAATGATAGTAAACACTAGGACGCCTGATAAGTATTTTTATATTTTAAGTCTGATGTATTTATTTTTGAAAAAAAGAAGTTTTTAATGTTTCTGGATGGATAATTACCAGTAAAGTAACTAAATATACTCCATACAAAGGCCTTCAAAACACAAGAATATATCTAATACAGTGTCCCAAACGTTGGTACATGGCTTTATATGACAATGAGTGCTAAACCCTACAAAAATCAGAACATTTCAATGGAGGGAACTTGTGAAAAAAACACTTGAAAAAATATCAGTTTTGCGACTAGTGACTCATTTCCCTAAAACAAATCACAAATATCAAAGCATTCCGTCAGGCCTGGTCTTAATGGAACGCTCAGTGCCTAATAAAAAGACCACTGCTGGTTTGTTTGCTGGGGGGCAGATCCAGCAAAATTGACCGCCTGGGAAGGTGACCACTGCCCACCAGCGAGGGCTTGACCATAGAAGATGCGCTTGTAGACCCTCGGTGGACGATCCTCATCCCAAGGAGTTCTAGCTTGCCTGACCAGCATGAACCCAATGGTGCAGAAGAAGATCAAGATGAAACAGCCGCCCACAGCCACTGCCACTATAATAGTGGTGGAGAACCCAACAGCCTGCTCACATGTACGCCCGGTGTAGCCCGCAGTGCACCTGTAATATAGACACATATATACATATATAGAGCACAGCCTGCTCACATGTACTGTAGCCTGCAGTGCACCTGTAATATAGACACATATATACATATATAGAGCACAGCCTGCTCAGATGTACGCCCCGTGTAGCCCCCAGTGCACCTGGAACATACACGGTGGAGGAGTTATTATATTATGGGTACATATAGGTCAAATTCGACAAGATTGACACATGAAACGGCCGCTAAATCATGGCTGACACGGCAACACGGTCCCCTTAACGTGCAACCCACATAGCTTCCAAAAAGCTGATAAAATTTGACATGAGACATTCATTAAAAATCGACATGAGACACAGTGATTTATTTAACAGGTGACACACAACATTTTATTATACCTTTGTGGGAGTTGGTATGAAACACCCATAGGCTTATGCACTGAGCCTCGTATTGAAAAATGCGGGCAATAAAGAGCCCATATTGCACGCATTTTTCCCATATTGCCCGCATATTGAAAAAAATAGTCCCAATCGTAATTAGGCTTATTTCTATTTAAATCATTCTTTCGGCCGAAAATACACATAGGCCTAATATACATCAACCATAGATAAAGGTTTTTTTTTAAAACTAATTCGTTTGGTAGTTTAATCACATTCCTATGACAGTGTGACTGCCGACAGTAGACCTAGGCTAGACCTAGGCTAGCCCTAGCCTGTGCCCTCCCTTACGACACGGTCATGAAGCTTTCACGAAAAAATTCTGGAGAATAACGGGGAGAAAAAACTAAAATGCTTTCATGTTATCGTTACCTGCCCTTTACCGAAGCAATACTTGTATTTTTAAAAGATTTAAAGCAGTGAAAAGGATACAAATTGATTTTAAAAAGTGGGCGATTTTCCTACACAGCAGCAGCCAAATGAAATGAAAATGATCGGTGATCGGGAGATCGGCGTGCATGTCAACACAGAAAGAACGGTAAAGTATCGATCACATGAAATAATGAACTAAAATCCTTTCATGCTCGGAAGGAACGGAAGGAATTTGTTTTAAAACGATTTAAACCTGAGAAAAGTCACTGAATGTGATTCGAAAATAGTTGGCCTATGTAATCCACGCTGCTGCTTTGTTTTGATTTTGCGAACGTTCACTTGGTAAACTGTCGATCGTTTTCCCGATTTTCTCTCCAAATGACTCCAAATGAAGTTCAATGGAATAATCATATGTAAAAATGCGATTTTGCTAAAGTATAGGTCCCCCTCTCGACAATAATAATTTATTTCATTAACTAGCTACAACGGCCCGACAGGCTCTGAGTGACTGATAAGCCTGCGCCTCGGCTACGATCGACTATCAAATAAAAGAAATAAACTAAAATACTTTCATGTTTATCTAAGCTACCCTTTATCAAAGCATGACTTGTGTTTTTAAAAGATTCAAACCTGAGAAAAGGACTGAAAGTGATTCGAAAATAGATACGGTAATCCATGCTGCAGCTTAGGAAATATACATGAGTGATCAAGCGAAAATGTCCCGTTGTCTTCAGGTTAGCAATGGTACTGCGCATTAATTTAAACAGAGGGAGAGGGTGGGGCACTCAGTCACCATGGGGATCCACATTTAGGCTAATTTTCATCGATTTTCACCGGGTTTTTTTTTCACGTAAAATGGGGCAAAAAGGTATAATAAACACAAAAGTGCCCTCGGCAGATATCTCCAGTGCATATTACCCTCGGGTTATGCGATTTTAGCTTGTGCACTACGTGCACGCGCTAAAATCGCGTAACCCTCGGGCAATATGCACCTCCAATATCCGCGGGCACTTTTGTCTTTGTATCGACCGTTAATATTAATTAATGTATTGCTTAAAAAGTGACACGGGACATCATTGAATTGTGAGGTGCTTGAGGAGGGGGAGGAGGAGCACTTGTGACACAGACAGGTGGGGATTGTTTAAAATTTACAAGTGCCTTCAGCACTTGGATTTTAAGGCTATTTTTATCTACTTTGTGATAGGAATCCAGCCATTTACTAAAGGTTTTTGTGAAAAATATAGGAGATATTAATTTTATTGCCACTCTTTGGCCAACGAAATGGCTGAACCCAAAATAGTATAGATATGCATATAAAGCCAATAATATTCATGAAAAAAAATAATCGATTTAACAATTCATCGGATACTGCTCGAAAATTCTCTTTCCCCCAACTTCAACTGTAGAAGAATTCATTGAGGAGTAATTTGTGGGCGAATAAATTTCTCTCTTTTCTCTTTACACCCTCCCCATCTACCTTTCTCGCTCACTTTCACTCTTCCTTTTTCTCTCAGGGAGTGAGAGGGAGATGGAAAAGACATGAAGACAAAGGCATGGATTGAAATACTGAAGGGAAGAAGTGGGCTACAATGTGATGAAATTAACCCTCCCTTTTATTCCAATAGGAATCCAACCATTTAATACTAGGTTTTTGTGAAAAATATAGGAGATATTATTTTCATTGCCACTTTTTGGCCAACGAAATGGCTAAACCCAAAATAGTATAGATATGCATATGAAGCCAATAATATTCATATTCATTCCTCCCCTGTTCTTCACTCTCCTGGTACGCTATGAAAAGCACCTCCAGAGTGAGAGTGGCCAGGCACCAAAAAAAAAATAAGCACCAATAAAAGAATAGTGTTTACAGGTGTTTTCTCACCTTCTGCTAAATGGGCAAAAGTGCACGAGGGATGATCTGTTGTCCCATATTTCCCGCGGGCGTAGCAATTTTAGTGAGTAAGCGTTAGCAAACAAACGGAATTGCATATATGCCCAATGGAAATATGGGATGACAGATTGTCATATATAATATAACTAGCACAGTACCCACCCTCTGAACAGTCCCCCTCTCTCCCTGCCCCTCTCCCTCTTTTCCCTCCCCCTCTTCTGTCTCTCATACCTTTTACACCTCACCTCCCCTCTCCAATTCCCCCAACCTCTTCCTCCCCTCTTCTTCACTCTCATTCTCCCCAGTTTCACTCCCTCCCCCTCTCTCCCCTCACCCTTCACTCTCCTACATCCTCTTCTCCCTCCCCCTCTTCTCTGTCTGTCATATCTTTTTCCCTCCCCAAGTTCCCTACTTTCTCCCTCTTCTTCACTCTTCCATCCCCCTCCCTCCCCTTGTTGCTAGGGACTCTTGTGAGACGTGTTGCTAGGGAAGCCCACATTGCCTTGAATGGTGAGACATAGAGGCATGACATGAATTTCTTCTAGTTCCAAACAATGACTCATTCATGCTATAAATAGAGTGTGAATATCCTGATTAAAAAGGGCTTCAAAATCACATTTTCACCCCAGATACCTTCACAAACCACTTTTAGTATCCTTCTGATAGGGCTGAAGGAACTGTACAGGGCACAACAACAGCTGGGGAAATCACACATTCCTAGAATATGCCTGACAAAAAAAAACCCTTCTTGAGCGTTACATATTAGATGACATCATATATTTGTTCATACGAATGAAATTTCTGAGTCATGTAGAGACATACATAAAGTTAACCTCTTGCCTCTGTATAAATCTATATTACTATAATTACTCTGTAGGACAAAAGGCTTAGTAAAAAGTCTATAAATGAATGTTTTTCACTCATTAAATGCTCTAGGATGGTATAAATGTAAACCCTACCCCAACCTTAGCTCCTCAACCAAACCCCTAGTCAACCCAGAAATTAGCTAGTCAACCCTCTGTAGCTAGGAATACACGGTCCAGGCCTGATGTGTACTACCTGTATCTTGTACCCTGCTAGTCACAAAATAAATGAATGTTATTATTATTATTATTACAAGTTGAACCGCACTAACTGTACACAAAATGATAATGATAAGAAAGCAAAGTGCATGGTCCATATGTTTTAAAACAGTTTTAGGGCTCATATAGACCTATATAGGCCTACATGTAGGCTGCTATATTTAAAACTAAAATCTCAACGACCATGATTCCTTATTTCTGATAGTCATGTTGCTTTGTGGCGGGAATGTCCGGAAATACACCCAGCAACAAAGCTCATTTACATACTGGACCGGAAATGACGTCTCTGTTAGTCATACGGCAAAGTGCACAGTGAAGTGATTTTTTTGTGAGTTCATACCGAAGTGAAAAAATGGCTTTCATCTTGTTTGTCATTGGATTATTCTTCATCAACGACCAAGAAAAGGACTTGGAGATTGTATCATACTAAGATTTGACTGAGAAAGATATGAAAATATCTTGGATTCAGTTTGACGATTTGACAAGACATAGCCATATGCTTCAGCCCCTCCCCCCTCTATACACACCTAGCTACGCGGGGAAAGCGTTGTTAAGGACGCATTGCTAACGTAACGTAAATTACTGGACGTTACGTCCTAAAATATTGCGTCCTGATCGGCATAGTTGTTGACAAAAATGTTTGGATAAAAGGTAGGCCAGAAAGACTAATAATACAAATTCAGGAACATATCTTATATCAAATGAAAGCTTGGGCGATTTCCTGTCCAATGAGGTGTACTGTCAGGCGAAGAGCCTTGTACATCGAGCAAAGCGGCCGAGTACGAGTGCTGTGAAATCTGGGAATAGGCCTACAAAAGTAGACCCGGGAAAAACGAGAATCCGAAAGTAGTGCACATATCCTTACAAGAGGTTGTTCGGACAGAAAGTAGTTCTCTGTTCGAAGTGTAATTAAACAATTAAAACCCGTTTTATTATTAATAAATGTACCTATGCATTGAACCTAAAAACCATTCACTCCCTCCAAATTAATATCATATTAATCCACCTTATCATGAAAAACGGGATTAATAATATTTTTATGACGATTATATATACAGTTAGTAAATTATTATATATTAGATGTAGCATATGATCATACTCACAGACAGCGCTGTGCAAGACATGTACCGCCATTCTGACATTCTAGCTGGCATAGCTCTGAAATATAACAACAATGTTAGTCACCAAGAGCTGCCAACTCTGCTATGGTGAGTTCAAGTTGAGTTCACGTATTAATAACACAAGTAAAAATAATTAGCAGCGATTGAAAATGTAAATTTTTCAATTTCTAACTCACACTCATACTAACAGCTTGTGGATCAAGATTTTTTTTTTTTAAATATATTTTATTTCGAGAGACAATTCCATTCCATTCCATTTTTACTTGTGGATCAAGATATTTTACAATTCATAATTGATGCTGAATATTAGTATCACCCCCTGTGATAGTATTATTCTTTCAGATAAGACGTTTAATGAAATAATAGTATGGACATTTAGTTCTGCAATCTATGTCTATAACACGCCAATGCTGTGATGTGTTTAAGGAAAATGAGTCATAAGCCGCAAAATTGATATTTTTCAAAGCGTGTTTTTCACAAGATCACTTTATTTGAATGTTCTGATCTTTGGAGAGTGTGTCACTTATAGTTATGTCAATCGATGTATCAAATTTCAGGACAATCTATGTAATATATCCTTTGCTTTTAATGGTCCTTATATGGATTACATTTAGTTACTTTACTGTTTAGTGACCCCTAGAAAATAATAAGAAATATTATAAACTTTTTTTCAAAAACGAAAATATCAAACTTAAAATCTAAAAATACTTATTGTTCTATTAGACTGTTTAATATCATTGGAATCGGCTTGATCTCATCTGTTCAAATATGGTGATATCTCGATCAAAATCGAATTTTTGCGACTTGTGACTCATTTTCCTGAAACACATCACAATTATAATCAGGCAACGTGTGAAAACATCCATGGGGGATTTCACGTCTTTTCTCTTCTATATAAGATTAAATATTGCATTGGCCTTGAACTGAATAAAAAATAAAATAAAATAAATATGGCTCCCCACGCCCCCTGGTGGGATATTCGGCTTGCAGTACTTACCTGTTTGACAGATGTCACCACCGTAGCGGCTGGCACATAAGCAGGTGTAGAAACCCTTCCTATTCACACACTGGCCCCCATTCACACACGGGTCCGACGCACACTCATCAATATCTGAATGATAATAATAATAATAAATCCTTTTATTTCATGACTAGGTTACAGAAAATACAGGTAGTACATGTCAGGTCTGGACCTGGTCTTCCCATGTATGCCCAGCTACAGAGGGTAAGAACATCATATGGGTCAGATTTTCAGAAAATGTACAATTCACCTTCACCAATCCTCTCAAATAACCCACATTTAACACAAAAATAAGCTTCAAAATGCTGTTTAACATATCAGAACTGATACTTTAAATCAATGGGATCCCAAATATACTCAGATATACCTGGTATTCAACATTTTTCAGCCTAATTTAGAAGAATTTTCTTAATGTGTAGAGCGGCCAATTGTACATTTTCTGACCCATATAGTACAGGTGACCAGCTTAAATATATATATTATGTAGTAGTTCAGCAATCCTCCACAGTGTAGCTGATCCAGAAGGGATTAGTAGAGTTCTTAACCACTAGAGGTGCTGCAGTCAGTAAGGCTTGCATTACATATTACTTATCTCTAAACCTCTATTATCTACCCTTTATAGCCCTGTAATATCCACAAAACATAAACAAATATTGGTTAAAGCAATAAGGTAGGCAAACTACCTAGAAACTAGATCGTCATGGCACTAGCTTGCCCAATTTATTATGGTTTATTGTGTTTGTCTTCTTTGGGCAGTTGTTACTGCCATATTAGGGTATGATTTTCAGAAAATGTACAATTCGCCTTCCCCAACCCTCTCAAAATTATCTATATTCAGGAGAATAATGAGCTTTAATATGCTGTTTAGCATAACAGAACTAATACTTTAAATCAATGTGATACCAAATTTTCTCAGATATACCCGGTATTCATCATTTTTTAGGCAAATTTAGCAGAATTTCCCAAATTAGTAGAGCAGCCAATTGTACAATTTCTGAAAATCGAACCCATTAGTTTGTCATATTAATGTAGTCACTGCATATATCTACCAACTACTACTGTAACTATTTAATAACGTAACTCCATTTTTTCCAAAGGGGCCCCCCGGAAGATCTATGGTTACATAGAGGAGACCCACCCCTTTTTTCGGTGTCAATATTTGATATGTTATTGAAAGTGTATGCTTCCAGAAATAATATTCTATTCCATGATTCTTAACTTATTTCAACTTTATTTGCATAAATTTCATCAAACTGTGTTGTTCCGCAAGTCTCAAACGGTTGTGACGTCACTGTACAGTACAGCGAGTTTATACTGTACACCTTGTGAGCGGCAAGTATATTGATTATACTGTCTGCTCAGCGGCCAAATCATGGAATAAAACATTATACTTGTATACGCATACAAAATAAGTAAAAACTATTTAGTGGTTATAAACTATAATGTATGTACATTGAAGTTAAGTTGAAACTTTAACTTTAACTATAATGTATGTACATTGAAGTTCGGTTCAAACTTTAACTTTAACTATAATGTATGTACATTGAAGTTCAGTTCATACTTTAACTTTAACTATAATGTATGTACATTGAAGTATTTTGTATTTAAAGATTTTTATTCAGTCAAAAACATTGTGCAACGAGATTACATTATTCTCAGAGTTTGCTGATCTAATTTAACAAATAATTACATAATTTCTAAGAGTGATGATGTTGTTCTCACATAGTTTGCTAATTTATATTCACAAAAGTTATCTCTAACAAAAAGAAATGGAAATGGAAGGTAAAATTCAATAAAATATATAGACACATAAAAACAAACACGAGCGCGTTGTTCAAATTCATGACATTCCTACATATTTTACAAATCCATTATATAATTCTGATAATCCAACAAATGTATTCGCACGAGCAGAGTTGATGACAAATCGTATAACTATCTACATATTCTCAGAAGACCATGGGATCTGGGATAGCCCATACACCCTCAGTGGTTCTGAAAGATTCCAAACACAATTTTTTGATACTTTCAGAGAAGGCAGATTTATCATCTATCCTTCTTATGTTTCTAGGTACTACATTCCATATTGATTCTATTCTGCCTATCACGCTTTTCCTGATACTCTCCTTTCTCCATTGTTTCACACGTACTCTGGTCGGATCGCGCATGTTATATTCATGTATTAATTGTCCTTCTACCTGATTCTTTTCGGACCAAAATAAACATAAGCAACGACACAATCTGCGATAACATAGCGGTATTACCCCACATCGGTTATGCAGGTCCACAGTAGTTATTCTCTGGTTTTCTCTCAACCGTATATTACATACAACCCTTAAACAACTGTTTTGTATTAGTTGCAACCTACGAGACTGTTCTCTACAAGCTAAATCAATTGTAATGCTACCAAACTCCATTATTGGTAAAATGTAAGTCTTATAAGTTAGACAGGCCAGATCCTTTGATATATAGTGTCGTATTCGTCTCAACCTGTTTTTTAAAACACCAGCTTTGATACATACAGAGTTTATGTGTTGTTTCATGTTCAGGTGATAATCCAATAAGTATCCCAAGTATTTAAATTCATCAACGCAATCTATCGGAATACCCTCATTATATATGATTACATTTTTTCTATTTCCCCTTCGCCCAATAAAATTTTGCATCTTGGTCTTCCTGTTATTTATACTCAATCCATTTATCTTCACCCAATCATTAAACTTGCACACATCACTCTGTATTTCTCGCAGATCGCTGTCATCTCTCATAGTATGCAACAGTACGCAATCGTCAGCGTAGAGTATGATGTTACCAGTGAATTCAATTTTACATACATCGTTTATAAGTGAAGTTTAAGCTTTAACTTTAACTATAATGTATGTACATTGAAGTTCAGTTCAAACTTTAACTTTAACTATAATGTATGTACATTGAAGTTAAGTTCAAACTTTAACTTTAACTATAATGTATGTACATTGAAGTGAAGTTTAAGCTTTAACTTTAACTATAACGTATGTACATTGAAGTTATGTTTAAACTTTAACTTTAACTATAATGTATGTACATTGAAGTTCAGTTCAAACTTTAACTTTAACTATGTATGTACATTGAAGTTATGTTTAAACTTTAACTTTAACTTTAACTATAATGTATGTACATTGAAGTTCAGTTCAAACTTTAACTTTAACTATAATGTGTGTACATTGAAGTTAAGTTTAAACTTTAACTTTAACTATAATGTATGTACTTGGTTACCTGTGTCACAGAGGGGCCCTGTATATCCTGCATCACAGTCACATGTGAAACCATTCACGCCATCTTGACATGTGCCGGAATTGCTGCATGGGTTTGGGTCACAGTTGTCTATGTCTGAACATCAAGAGGAGAATTTACACATTATTTTTTTTATTTTAAACCTTTTTAATCAGCTGATTTTCACAATGTGATATGTCTCATCTCCAATCAAGGTTTTTACATGTTCAACGATTAGTTTCATTAATTACATGTAAAATAATCAAAAGTAGCATACTATGAGTTTAACAATATTTCGTGATACATATATAACCATTTACATCAACGTTTTCTTTTGTTTTTTTTTGACAAAATTGACATAATGAAATAATCATCACTGAAACAATTCATTTCAAAACTTTTCATTTACTTGAGAACAAGGAGTGATCTTTCATCTTATGGGTAAATATCCCAATACTATCAACCTAGTAAATAGATCCATCATTGATTTCAGAAAGGTTTTTGATATGGTAGATCATAGGGCGAATACTCTTCTAGAGAAGTCTCATGGTGTCCCTCAGGGGACAACCTTAGGGCCAATACTGTTCTACAGAAGTCTCATGGTGTTTCTCAGGGACAACCTTAGGGCCAATACTGTTCTAGAGAAGTCTCATGGTGTTCCTCAGGGACAACCTTAGGGGCAATACTGTTCTAGAGAAGTCTCATGGTGTTCCTCAGGGACAACCTTAGGTCCAACACTGTTCTACAGAAGTCTCATGGGGTTCCTCAGGGGACGACCTTAGGGCCAATACTGTTCTACAGAAGTCTCATTGTGTTCCTCAGGGGACAACCTTAGGGCCAATACTGTTCTACAGAAGTCTCATGGTGTTCCTCAGGGACAACCTTAGGGCCAATACTGTTCTAGAGAAGTCTCATGGTGTTCCTCAGGGGACGACCTTAGGGCCAATACTGTTCTACAGAAGTCTCATGGTGTTCCTCAGGGACAACCTTAGGTCCAATACTGTTCTACAGAAGTCTCATGGTGTTCCTCAGGGACAACCTTAGGGCCAATACTGTTCTACAGAAGTCTCATGGTGTTTCTCAGGGACAACCTTAGGTCCAATACTGTTCTACAGAAGTCTCATGGTGTTTCTCAGGGACAACCTTAGGTCCAATACTGTTCTACAGAAGTCTCATGGTGTTCCTCAGGGACAACCTTAGGGCCAATACTGTTCTAGAGAATTGTCATGGTATACCTCAGGGGACGACCTTAGGGCCAATACTGTTCCTAAAACTTTGAGTGCACAATCATACACACATCAGTACTCCCATTAAAATAATGACTTGATCATGAGGGAATTCTTCATCATAGATCAGTTCAATCAATATCTCCAAACAGGAAGCACTTATGGTACAAGTTTGGAGCAGGCTGGGTCATGTATATGTAGTAGTTCTTACATTTACCACTTGGTAGCTGACCATAAAGGTCCAGTCTACTCTCTTACTACTTTACCAATAGAGGCGCTCCGCGCTTAGGTGCTTTGTATTTCTATACATCTTCTCTAATATATCTATTTCCCCTTCATTATGTTATATGTAAACCCTTTGTGTTACTCTCCTAAAGAGCTCTGTTGTCTATTCTAACCTGTACTATTATAATCTGTGTATGTTGTTATATACACCGTGATCCTTATGTGAACCTTATTTAGTACTACCCGTTTGTGTCACGGACTAGGGTAAGCTACTCTAGCCGGATTCACGGACACAAGTGCCGTTTTCACGGACTGGAGAATAAAGAGAGCTACAGGGAATTGTGCCTTGTTAAGTTGTTTATTCGGATCAAAGAGCGAATCACTACAATTGGTGCCGTGACCAGTTCTTGACCAGTCCTGAAGACTAAGCGCGACGGATTTGGAATAAATCCGGATTTGGTTTTTGACTTTTTGGTTCTCTTTCAGAGATGGCAGCAGCACCTGGAGCGGAAGGCGGACCCCCGCCGGACACTGTACGGATGAGCAAGCAACTTGTTCGGCCGGGCAAACTGATTGCCACTGGGACTACATTGGCAGATATGAAGTTCGATAGACAGTTCAGACAAATTATTTTGTCTGATGTTGGTTCTGAATCTGACGAGTACAGAACTGGCCGGGAGGACCGTGCAGCCTTCACGGATTACAGATCCCCTGAAAGCGACATGGAGTCAGACGAGGAAAGCTTGTTGAAAGCAACTCGCCTCCAGTTGTTGGGTTTGCAGAGGAATTTGGCTGAAGAGAAAAGGAAGAACTTAGAGTTTGTTGCACAAATGAGACAACTCGTGTTCCAGAACCGGGAGATCCATGAAACACTGGATGTGGTTACAGAAAGGGACTCTGTATTTATTAAAAAATTGCAGATAGAGAATGAAAAGTTGAAGTGTGAAATATCTCGGGTAGACGATCATTCTCGTCTCCAGAATGTTTCTGAAGATCAGTCAGCTTCAACTCAGACTGATTCTGTGTCGTCCCCTTTTTGGAATACACTGGCGGCAGATACACGTCGGAGGAGTACGGCTCCTCTGAATACAAGTAGGTCTGCTCCTGTGTGTTCAACGTTTGCGGATCCACAGGCCGGGTTAGAAACTAGGGAAGGTAGAATGGATTTCTTTGGATCTCCAGTTGGTTGAGCGGAAAGCTCCATCTAGATTGCAATATGGAACTTAGAATAAAGTACGGGTAGAACTTTCTTGATGGTTCTACAACAGTCAAAACACAACGAGAAGTCGGTGGCTGATATATCGGATAGTCATGCTGCCCTTTCACGACATTTGAGGAATTCTTTGTTGAATTAATTGAGTGGCTGGGAAAGAACAAATCCGTCTGATTTGTCTGGTAGAAACTGCACTGAGAATGGCTTGGCTTGGGAGAACCCTTGAGTTCTAGCTGAACTAAGACTCCCCGGGAAGCTTGAATCAACTCAGGAATTGGGTTGAAATTGCTATTGACTTGGCTAGGTGGATACTAGGTTTATTGGACCAACGTTTCTGCATTTGTCTCTGCAGAAGACCAGAACAGGCTGCATGTTTTAACATCAACTGTACGACCTGTAGAAGGGAGTTAGTATAGCTGGTTGTCTGAGCGGGAAACGGTGGCGCTGTGAGTGGTGGCGATTTTTAGTACTACGGTTACCACGCTGGACGTGGCGCTGTGGTGTTGCACCCTTTCTCAGTATGCTCCCGGGACTCGACTTGTCAACAAGCTAACCGGCACTCTGAGACCAGTATTCCTTGAGGAAAGAAGTGAGTTGAATTGGGTTAAACTTACTTGTCATGAACTGAAGCAATGTCAATGTGATAGCTGGAAGTTGTCTTGTACTGGGCACGGTGTGTTTCAATTTTTGAAATGTATAGATTAGTCAGGATCTTTGATTTAATTTTGGTCGGAAGTTTCGGTGTGTCCGCCATGACACCGGTGCAATGGCTTCACTGACTTGTAAATGTATAGCGTTGTGGTGGCTATTTACACCACTATACCAAATGGTTTGACTATTTTTCAACCTATACAGCTCTTTTTAAGAGTTCACAAACTTGTGTTAGTCTGTGTAAATATGAAATGCAATGTATTGTCTGTGATTTTGGAATTATTGTTCACTTTCCACTGCCTATGTAATAGGCTATGGAGAGTGCTGTATGAATGAATGGGAAGAAGTATGTTCCATTGAATGCTTGAAACACGGAAAAAATACGGTTGTTCCATCGGTGCTGAGTGTTATTCTTTTTCTTGCAGAAGACTAAGATTTTTTGTCAGTCAATCCGTATACGGACGGACGTTAGTATGGAGGGTGCGGACGAATCCGTGTCTGACGAGGTCTTTATGACAGAAGCGGAGGAAGAGAGATTGCTTCAGGGAGCGAACGATCTCCTTGATCTTGACCCCGAGAATCGTCCCCCCCCGCGGAAAGAAAGTGAAGGGAATCCGGATCTGGATTCCACTGACCTTGACCATGAGACGAGGCCCTTGGGCGCGGAAATCCGTCCCCTGACGGAGAGAAACGAAGAGTCCGGCATGGACGTGACTTCGGAGGGGAGTCCGCGGAGACGCTCGTCCAGGAGAAAGAACGAATCTCCAAAGAAGAAGAAAATCCCTGCCGATGCTGAGAAAAAAGAGGGTCGGCGCGATAGTAGTCGACACCGTACAAGGACGGACAAGTCCGTGGACAAGTCCGTGGACAAGTCCGTGGACAAGTCCGTGGACAAGTCCGTGGACAAGTCCGTGGACAAGTCCGTGGACAAGTCCGTGGACAAGTCCGTGGACAAGTCCGTGGACAAGTCCGTGGACAAGTCCGTGGACAAGTCCGTGGACAAGTCCGTGGACAAGTCCGTGGACAAGTCCGTGGACAAGTCCGTGGACAAGTCCGTGGTTTCCCAGAAGGGCCATGACAAGAAGACGGAAAGTTCTCGGGTGTGCCAGACCGCTAGTGGTCCACTACATGTGTCTACTAGTGGTGGCAAAGGTTCTGGTCCTAAGGAGAAGTCTGCAAAGAAAATTAAGAAGAGGCACATCCATTGTGCAGAGTGGCGGAAGACTCAGCTGTCTAGACGTGGTACAATGGACCAATTTAGACGGGAGTTGGATGCGGCGACTGAGGTGGTCCCCTTGGATCCTCAGTCTGATCCACCCGGATCCGGGGTAATCACTTTACCTGAATCCGATGATGAGAGTGCTGAGATGGATGATGACCAGATGGCCCGATATGAAACCAGGATCTGGCCAGAGCTGACACGTAAGGATGGCATGGATCCTGGCACTCATCAGAAGATCATTGAAGCGCACAGGTTGTGGCAGCCTGGACACAGGTGCCCTTTCCTTGTGTGCAGGTATTTGGCTCTAAACAGAGGAGGAGTGCGTGTGTACGCCACTCGAGAGCGTCTGTTTAGACATTTCTGCGAGGAACATGCCCCGTTCTGTGAGGTATGGATCTGTCCACTCGCCAGCTGTCAGCAAGTTCTGGACCGGCGGGTGGAACTGATCCAACACTTCATGAACGGGGAAGTGGCTCAACATCATTTTACTCGTAAGGACTCCTGCCAGAGAGCTAAACAGGTGCTGCCTTCTACCAGGCCCAACAGCGTGTTCGCCAGGACTACTTACATGGCCCGACAGTATCTCCGCGTCATGCGAAGGACTCAAACCAAGGCAGGCGGACCCAAGAGTCGATCAGGCAGATCATCCTCATCGTCTCACGCCGCTAGCTCGGCTGGTAGTAGTCGATCCGTGGCTAAGGACGCGGTGGCCTCTGGCTCAGAGGAGAAGAAGAGAAATAGAGACCCTAGTCTGGATAAGGACTGTGCCCCTCCTTTGCCTAAGCGTGTGTGTAGGCGGGCCCAGGTTTGGGTGGATGGAGTTTTAAGGAAACTACCCTCCGTGGAAGAGAGTAGGGAGGTCTGTGCAAGGGCAGAGTCAGTGGTTGCAGAGGCGTTGGAACAAGTGTGTGCCGCCGCTGACTCCGCCAAGACCGAGTTGCAGTCCCTATTAAAAGATGTAGTGGAGCCTCTCCGGTCCCTTGGGAGTGTTAAAGGTTCCGTGGAGGAGTTAGGAGAAGTCAGAGAACAGGCGAGAAACCAGGCAGTAGTGGTAGACGGACTACGGAAGTCTTTGGCCAAGAGTGATGCACGGGTGAGGGAGTTGGAAGAAGAGAACTTTCGACTCTTATCCATGCTGGAGAATGAGTCCCGTACTTCCTCTCCCTGTGACGATCAAAAGAAGTCGGATGGATGTGGCCCTACTGCTACCTCTACCTCTACCTCTAGTGCTGCTGCGATGGCTCCTGTTGCTGTTCCGTTTGCTGCACCCCCTGTTCCTGCCCAACAACCACTTCCATTGGATCCGGCCCAGCTTCCCCAGTTGCTGATGCTCAGTAACCTGTTGCGGACATTACAATCTGTTCCTCCTGCTGGTCCGGCACAAGCTGTGCCCCCTCCTCGTACTCCTGGAAGGGATCCACAGGCGCAGATGTATGACATTATCCCTAACTGGCTGTTCAGCCCTACTCAGCTGATTCAACCACCAGCAGCCGCACCACCAGGCACGGACGGACGACAGCAACAACCTCACGGATGTCCCGCGGATCCGCAGAACAACGAATCTTCGGATGTTGTCATCAATATGGAGCAGAATTAACTTTGTTTTCCTCAAAGATGACTTTGGGACAGTTCTGTTTTCCCTTCAAACGAGTGAGCCAGTTTATATTCTTCTATTTTTTGCTTACCTTGTTATGTCATTTCCTCTGGGAAATTTTTTGTTGTTCTGATGAATATGCTGCCTGGATTATTCTTATTTTTCGCTGGAATTGTATACGTGATACAGTGGGACTCCATAAGCTCCTACCTTGTACTTGAAAGTTTTTCTGTTTTGTTGTTCATTTTTCCACGTTTGGGAAGTGACTAAACTTTTTCTCGTATACTATGTTTTGTATGTAGAGAGGACACTCAAATGCTCCTTGATGTACCTTTTTATATTCTTAAAAATGTCTTACCTTATGACATTGTGGTTTTGGATTCTTTTTATTATTAGAGATGTTGCGACCTGACATTGTTAATTTTGTAGTTAGGACACATTATGCTCCTTATTGTTCGCCATGAGAACTACTTATTTTCCATTCAGGTTCGCATTGTTAATTCTCTTATTTTTATGTTTCCATTTAACCTATGATTTTGTACTCTTATTACGATTTTATTAACGGGGTTCAAAAATCTTAAAATAAAAGGGGGGGTATTGTAGTAGTTCTTACATTTACCACTTGGTAGCTGACCATAAAGGTCCAGTCTACTCTCTTACTACTTTACCAATAGAGGCGCTCCGCGCTTAGGTGCTTTGTATTTCTATACATCTTCTCTAATATATCTATTTCCCCTTCATTATGTTATATGTAAACCCTTTGTGTTACTCTCCTAAAGAGCTCTGTTGTCTATTCTAACCTGTACTAATATAATCTGTGTATGTTGTTATACACCGTGATCCTTATGTGAACCTTATTTAGTACTACCCGTTTGTGTCACGGACTAGGGTAAGCTACTCTAGCCGGATTCACGGACACAAGTGCCGTCTTTACTGACTGGAGAATAAAGAGAGCTACAGGGAATTGTGCCTTGTTAAGTTGTTTATTCGGATCAAAGAGCGAATCACTACATATATATATTAAACTTTTATTCAATATCAAGTTATTACTGTTTGCATAGTATTGAGGCATTATCTGAATAAGTATACATAGCCCTCTGCTCGATTGCAGGTTTTCCTGGCTGGCCATACAATGATCAATACTCTATACTTAACATGTTTACAGTAGTTCTCCTTTTACCAAGTTTGAATTTTTGTTAGTTCATAATTATTGTTACAGCGCTAAATGGGCTTTCTTTTGACGGTCAAAAAGTTCTATATTTGTTATTTGTTTCTTTATATGTTAGCTGATAAACAAGTTTGGAGGTGGAGTGATCCAGGAGTACCATTTTTTGGGGGATAAATTTTTTTCAGGCTGTTAGTGATGGCATAGGCCATAGCAAGTTTTCACATACGTGATGTGTTTCAGGAAAATGAGTCATAAGTCGCAAAATTGATATCTTTCATGGTGTTTTTTTCACATGATCTCATTATTGGAATGCTCTAATATTTTAGGGTTCCCAGACAGCTCTTCCAAACAAACCTTCTGTAACTACATCTCTAACTACACGTTTATAGAAAAATAAAACAAAATGTGATGTGTTTCAGGAAAATGAGTCATAAGTCGCAAAATTGATATTTTTCAAAGTGTTTTTTTCACACGATTTCATTATTGGAATGTTCTAATTTATGGTGGGTTGATCACTTATAGCTATATCAATTGATGTATGAAATTTAAGAACAATCTATGTAATATATCCTTTCGTTTTAAAGGTACTCACATGGACTACATTTAATAACTTTACTGTTTATTGACCCCCAGAAATATTGGAAACTTTTTTTTCAAAAAAGAAAAATCTATACATATTTATTAGATTATTTGACTCTTTACTATCATTGGAATCGGCTTGATCTCATCTTTTCAAATATGATGATATCTCAAAACCCATTTTTTGCGACTTAAGACTCACATATTACTACTCTCATACAGTGTACAAAATTTCACTCTATTTTTTGGAGGGCTAAGTGTCCTTGCAGTTTTCAGAGTTTTTGGACCAGGACTTACACACCTGCTTTTGGTTTTTGAGGCTTGTAGCCTCTGGCTCACCTATACACAAATAAATGCATAGTACAGTAAACAATTGGCAAAATAAAAAAGAGTACAGGAGGCGCCCAAGCAGGATGAAGGAGGGCGACCCAGGCTTCCTTAATCTTAATCCTCTAACACTTAACAGTTACATAGAATGAAATATTGAGTGTCATATGTCAATAGATGAGTAGTACTTACCGGTCTCACAGTATGTACCGGTGTAGCCCAGCACACAGGTGCAGTTGAATCCATCAACATCATCAGTACACGTAGCTCCATTATGACAGGGCAGCCCCTTACAGTCATTAATGTCTGAAGTGTGAACATGACAAATTGGTTTATTGGGAAGAGTAAGGTAATAGAACAAGTGGCGACTGATATTTCAATGACTAAACAACCTGTTTTCAAGTCCTAAAGCTCAATATGTATAATCAAAACATGCACTTTCATAGGACTCAAATAAAGTCTGAATATTGAAAACAAAATTTGTGTTGAGAAACTTGTTGCTTAGTGCATCAATAGAACTCCTTCTGATTATACCTCACCATGACTGCTTGATTTGCCACCACCACATACACTTATGATTTATAATTTATGTCTCTTTGCTTCATTTACCTAAATGTGTTGTATTTGTATGTTCTATATGTATCTGTAGTGGGTTTGGGTATCATATAAGAAGGTCTGGGACATTTAGTGTCCAGTTTTACTGTTGTGTGGTGCTGTCCGCTGAGGTTGGTACGCTTGTACTAACCCAGTGGGCAGTACCGGCTTATATTACCAGTTTTACCTTTCTAGGAAGAAGTTTTCCTATTATTCTTATATCACCTTTTATGTATGTCATTCGTTATGCTTCTATTACAAACCTCTTGTACCATGCTGTTGTATGTAACATCCGTGAGAAAGGTTATTATTCCTTTGGTTATGTTCATCGACCGGCGGATAAGACACCATAGCTGTGTTGGTGTAGGATTAACGAGGTGGCTGGACCATCTCGACTGGTCAAGTCGTTGGGGAGATTGCCCCGTGAAAGCTAATAAAAGCTGTGCAGAAGGTTTATCCTAGTTTGAGTCTTTTATCGGCGTAGTAGAGCGGATCGGATCCGAAAGATCACTACAATTGGTGCCGTGACCAAAGCTCACCGCGGGGCAAATCTTCTGTAGGTGAACTAGATTCATTTCTGAGTTCCAAGATATATTTTCCGAGTAAAATAAAAAGTATGGCAGCCGCTAAACCTTTGGTAGACGTTGCTACTCAGATTCAGGACAACCTGGCTAGATCTCGGATTGCTTCCCCGGAGGGAGGTGATCTAGTTGGCATTGGAGCAAGGCGGAAAACCGCTCCGCCAAGTGTGAAATCGCCTGATTCTGTTCCGAAAGGACCAGGAACTCAAGGTGATGCTGGGCTTGACCTATGGGGTTACCGTGATCCGCCTAAAAATACGGATTCAGAAGACGAGATAGAAATATCTACGTTGCGAGCTCAGGTGTTGAGTTGGAAAAGAGCCTACTCCAACTCTCATCAGCAGCTTGTAATGATGCGTCAGTCTGTTGATCAGTTGACTGATCAGAACGCGGGTTTACAGGGAACCCTAGATGAAATTTCGAAGGATGCTTCTGCTACCACTAGGGAGCTAAGAGCGGAGAATGAGAAATTAAGAGCAGAGGCATCGCGGGTAGACGATTTGTCAAGGCTGCACAACCATCTGCTAGATTCCGAAGCGGATTTAGCAGAGAAGCTTGCTCTGTCTATGACACCTCTAAAGATAATCCAGCCAGCAACCTCGACGTTTCATGATGCGGGTGCTGGCCCGGGTTACCAGGAAGGAGACTCCTACAAACTCTTGACTCCGAGACATTTCGGAGCTCAAAGGCAGGTTACTATAAGAGAGCCTGCAGCTGTAGCCGAGTCCTCTCCTAAAGATGAGGGGGAGAAGATAGTTGAGCTAGGTGGTATGTCTAGCATTAAGAGGCCTGCTACTCCTAAAAGCAACTCTTATGTGCGCGGACATGTGGTTAACGAAACCTATGTCCGAAAAGATCCGGTGGGTACTACACCTCCAGTGGTTGTTACGCCCAGAGCATCGGTTCACTCCACTACAGGGACTGATCCGGATGGTCTACGTACTACTACTGTGTGTGTACCAACTGGTATGCACTCTCAGTCGTTGACCTTGCTTCCGGCGGGTCCCCAGAAATCTGCGTATGGAAATAAGTCATTGGTGCAAGGCCTGACTTATGCAGGACCGGACCCAGCTGATACCCATTTCTCGTACACGTTCTATACTGACAAAGAACATATCAGCCCACGACTGGGAACAATCAGATTGTGGGATTCCACTAAAGACACTTGGCTTCACCATTTGGCTGAGATGCAGGTTGTGGCCGAAGCTCACAACTGGACGGACGCTATGTTCGTGAGGCAGCTAAAGAGTAGTTGCAGGCGTCAGATTGCGGAGTTAGGAGAATTACCCCAGGGGGTTACTCTGCCTGAACTTGTGGCGCATATGGACGCCAACTATGGTGAACACTCCAGGGAGAAGAGGGAGGCGGAATTATTTAAATGTCGCCAAACTCCTCGCCAGAACGGTCGCGCATTTGCTTATGAGGTAGCAAAGAGGGCTAGGTATGCCTTTGGTACGGTGATGGATAGCACCTCACGTACCATGGGTATCCGAACCTTTTTGAAGGGACTTTCTGACCCGAAGCAGGCACTTTGGATTAGGTTCAAGCAGCCTAATGATCTAAATGATTGCGCTCACTGGTCAGAAGTCTATGAGAGCTGCACTCAGGATGTGGATTCTGTGACTCTTCAAGAAATTAGTGTAGAGTCCCATAACTCTAGGACCTCACCTGCGTCCGCTGCTCCTAGCGGACTTGGTGAGAAGAAAGTTAATGCCAGAGCCATAGCCCAAGTAACGGAACTATTGGAGAAGTCCTCACTGGTTGAGTCCGGACCAATTTCGGATGATGTCAGTGAAGTGATTGTGCAGGCATTGCAGGCTTGGCAACAACGAAAAACGGCCGCGCCGGGTGCTGATTCGGCCACTCCCTCCTACGGAGGTGGACGTGGTAGGTTCAGGCGCTGGAAACCGACAAGTCGAGAATGCTGGTTCTGTAGTGAGGAGGGGCATTTTAACTCAGCTTGCCCCAGAAGACTAGCTCTTCTTGGATTGGTCCCGAAGGAAGATGGTGTTGCTTCCAAGCCTTCGGGAAACGCGGCGAGACCCTCATAAGGAGCGAGGTGGGGGTCGGGAAAAGGGCGCTTCACAGTACCACAGTCCGAAGTGAAGCTGTGAGTAGTGCAGAAATTGGCGGGCGGGCCCAGGCACCAGCTAATACGTTGGAGGCTTCACAACAAGGTGATCCCCTTCCGAAAACTGGAGATTCGCGATCGTTGCCGGACGGTAAAGCCTTGTCACAAGGCCATGTGCTTTGTGATGACTCGGATTCTACCTCGGATGTGAGGTGGGGGCAATCCAGGTTCCAAGCTGAACAAGATCAGATTGTGTTGGTCAAGGGCGGAGCAACTAAATCAGCTCAAGTTCAGAAGGTTTCTGTACACGAACAGGGAACTTTGGAGATCCCTACCAAATTGTTGGTACGGGAGAGATGGTATGCCCCTGTAACGATGGATGGGGAAACTGGCAGCTGACGGCGGTACGAATGGTGTGTGCGATGGGAGATGGAACACCCATTGTTACGTATGGGAGCGTGCTTTGTCCGTTGCTAGTTGGCGACCGGACATATATGATTACTTGTCTCGTGGTCAGTGGTCTGAAAGGCCCTGAAAGCGGGATATTAGGTGCGGATTTCTATTATGTGCACCGATGTAATCTAGATTGGTCAGGAACTTTCTTCTTGGACAATTATGGGTCTTCCGTAACTTGTAAGTTATGGAAAAAACCCGTTAGCAGAATTGAAAGTTCCTCTGTTAATGCGGTTCAAGTTGAGGATGAAATTGTGGGGAGAGAGGTGAAGCTGCTTAAGACAGTTATCCTCAAACCCAAAGCAGTTACGTTGGCCAGACTTGACATTGACAGTGGCTCAGTCGCAGTTGAAGGAATGATGTTCGAGCCAGACCAACGATTGTTGAAAGATCTAGCCTTGGGCAGCCTGAATACCTATGTACCAGGTGACGGTTCTCCGGCCGTGGTGGCTTTCTCCAATCCGACCGGTCGCACGTTGAAAATTAAGAGAAATAGGGTGGTTGGCAGAGTATTTGAAGTTGCTTTGGTAGCTCAAGATTCTCTGTCTGACGATGGGGAGAATGAGGAGATGATTAGGGAAGCAATCATTAATTCAATACAGGTGCTGGAGTCTCCTGTTGTGGATGATGACCTGATCGCTCCTACTCTTCCTATTCCGGCCACTCCGGAGTGTCCACTGACAAAGATGGTTGACGATTCTGACTTGTCCGAAGTCCAAGAAAAACGAAATGCTCTAGATCTCTTGGAGGAATTCCGTTGCTGCTTCTCCCTGCCGGGGGATAAAGCTTTGGGATGTACTAATAAGGTCCGTCATGTTATTGATACCGGCGATGCTTGCCCGATCAAACAAGCATATAGACGGATTCCAGTTGCTAAACGTGATAAAGCGGAGGCAGAAATCTGGAAGATGTATAGAGAAGGCCGAATTGAGCATAGCAGTAGCCCTTGGGGAGCTCCTATTGTTATGGTGGCCAAGAAGGACGGGACACAGCGTTTCTGTGTAGATTATCGTCAGTTGAACTCCGTCACGATCAAAGACAGTTTTCCTCTGCCTAGGATTGATGAGTGTGTCGAGGCTCTTGGTGGGAACCAATGGTTTTGCACACTTGATCTTGAAAGCGGATATTGGCAGGTGGCTATGGATGAGGCTAGCAAGGAAAAGACTGCTTTCCTCTCCAGTGTGGGCTTGTTCCAGTTCAAAGTTATGGCTTTCGGACTGTGCAATGCTCCGGCTACCTTCCAACGTATGATGGGTCCGGCTAGCCACTGGTAGAAAGTATTGGCGTAAGGTGGTTCCTGCTTCAATGAGGAGGGAGGTATTTTTGGGCATGCATGGTCCGAAGACCTCAGGTCATTTTGGTGTTTTTAAGAACACATGGTCAGCCAAGATGAGGTATTATTGGCCTGGCCAACGTTATGATCTGAAACGCTGGATCAGGGCTTGCCCTGAATGTAGTACAAGGAAATCTCGGATAGGAGGTGGGAAATCTCTCCTAAAGAAAGAAAAGCATGGTGATAGGTGGAACCGTATATCTTTGGATATTCTAGGGCCGTTTAGAGAAACTCCTAGAGGAAACAATTATATAATGGTTGTGACGGATCATTTTTCCAAATGGGCCGAAGCCTATCCCATGAGAGACCACACTGCAGAGAGTTGTGCGGAAGTCCTTTTCAAGGAATGGATTCTGCGCTTCGGATGCCCGGTAGCTTTACAGACTGATGGAGCTCCGGAATTCCGATCACAGCTGCTGAGAAGTCTTTTAGACATGCTTGGGATCGAGAAGCTCATAACTCTTCCGTATAGACCTCAGTCCAATGGACAGAGCGAACGGCTAAATAGGGTTCTTGTAGAGCAGCTCTCCTGTCTGACGGACTATCACGAAGATAACTGGGATATGCTAGCTCCGTGTATAGCTCATGCTTACCGGGCGACTGTACATGCCAGTACTTTGTGTACACCAAACTCTGTGGTTTTTGGTGCAGAACTGGTTGCTCCTATGGATATCGTTCATGGGGTGGAGCCGGGTGGGTTGGATTTTCCTTGTAAGGTTTCCTTTGTCGAGAATTTGAAGCAGTGGATGCGTGATGGCCACAAGTACGTACGTACTAATCTCGGAATTTCTGCTGTTAACCAGAAACGAGATTATAATAAACGTGCACGACCACCAAAGTTTGCTGTGGGGGATGTTGTCTACAAATATTGCCCCCCAAAGGCAAGCAAGAAAATTGGACAAAAATGGGATGGCCCATTTAAGATACACAAGTTCATAGGCGGTACCACTTGTGAACTTGAGACCACTGAAGGCTTGCTGAGGTATCATATTGATTATCTCAAACCCGCTTTTGATGAGAATGGTCCTATCCAGGCTAGCAACCTTCATAGGGCTCCAGAGTTTAGGAAACTGGAGAAAGCGGGTAGAGATATACTCAGGCTGGAAGCTGGTAAAGTGATAGCGGGAGTGGAATGTCCTTCCAAGTCCGAGAAGAAGAAGATCACTATAGGCGTGAAGCCTAGGGGTAGGCCGAGGAAGAAGGTAACTTCTACCTCGCCCGCCAGTGTTCCCCCTCGGACTAAGAAGAAGAAAAAGGATGCTGTTAAGGCGGGTGATCATGCATTGCCTGCCACAAAGCAGGTTCCTAAAGGTGTTAAACGTAGGCCTGGGAGACCTAAGAAGAGGGGGACAGGGATCGGAACAGCATTGGCTGATCCCCCTGTCTTACCTAGTACTGGTGTTCTCCCAAGGAAAAAGCGGGGTAGGCCGAAAAAACAGATTTCGGATCAACCAGCTGTTCCTTCGTTGCCTGTTAAAAGGAAAGTGGGTCGGCCTAGGAAGTTACCAGCTCCAGTGGTCACCTTGCCAACCCCTTTGCCTAAGAGGAGGGTACGGAGAAATCCGTTTCCTAATTTGGGGGACTCCTCCCCACCACTGGTGAGGGCTCAGCGCACGCGCAAGGCCCCAGTTCGGTTGAATCAGTAAGAAAAATGGTATCCGGGAGGGAAATTTCTGAACTGGTTTTCCTCCCCCTAAAAAAGTACACAACGAGAAGTCAAGCAGACAGTTTATTTGTACCGAATGTTAACTGTTTGCTCCCATTTCGGCAGTTTGGATTGCTTTCCAACATGACTGGGAAACGAATATGGTCTCGGAGAGTACTTGTTTTGAACGACAGGAAAAAGCTAGGCCCAGGCTTGCCCTGCGAGTGATGGTAGCTCGGAACTTGCTGTAAGGCCGGAATCTATTTATAGTGAATAGATGGTTGCTCGAACCTGTCCAGATAGGCAAGGAAATTTGAGGAAACACCCTGTATAGTCTCAGCAGGGGAGAACAGGTTAGCCAGACTGGTCAAACACGTCTGCGCTAAGGCTCAGTGTGAGCGCGGGAGCCGGGTGGCGCTGCTAACAGCGGCGGCGGTTGGAAACATCGGGTGTGACCACTGGTTCCGCCGGTGTGTTTTACCATTTGCACTCTGCTTCCGATTTTCAAGAGAGTAACAAGCTACGACTGAAAGAAGTTCAAACTGTAAGTCTTTCAAATGGATGAACTTATTGCTTTGTACCCTGAAATGTTTGTAGCATGTTGCAAGAAGGTGACAAGAACTTTGGTGACTTTGTGTACGATATTTATTGCAATATCAGTGTTGAAAGTAACTTAGCGGTCTGGCGCTAAAACACGTAGCCGCCATGTTGGTTGTTTTGTCTAGCGAATGAATGACTGTAGTGTTCCTAGACTAAAGGCACGCCAAGTCCCGGTATTTTATGTGGGTGGAACTCAAAGTAACATACTAGTGCACGTGGTGTGTTATTAGAGCTAGGAACCAAGTTATAATTACGCCGGTAGTAGGTCTCGGACTCGCCGAATCTAAGATTGGTAGTGAAAGACCAGGCTTTTTCTTTAAGTCCGAGACGTTGTCCGGAAGGGGTGTTGAGTTGGGTGTGACCAGTTATACTCTGTTATACTCTATGTTTGATTGTTTCTCTCCTTAATTGTTGCAGAGTAAGTGTATCGTTCATTTCACTATGTCCGACCGCGAATTCAAGCAGGAAGAGCTCGGACTGTCCGAGTCCGAGGGAGAGCCTCTGACGAAGGAGGAGGCGGCCGCAGTGCTAGACGGCCTACTCCACTCAGGATCCGCACCCGAGGTGCAACCTCCAGCCCCGTTTCCGGACGGTGAGGCGGAGATGATGGAAGTTGAGACGGAAAAGGAGACAGGTGAAAATCCTGCAGTGGGCCTTGAGTCCGAGACCTTTAAGGACAAGCAGTCCAAGGTCGAGAAAATTTGCAAGGTGGTGGCTGACAAGGTAGCCAAGGAGTCCGCAACGTCCAAGGACAAGCCGTCCAAGGACAAGTCCGCCACCAAGCGGTCCGGCAAGCAGTCCGGCAAACCAAAGTCGCTGACTCCCAAGCTGCTGGCACTAGTCGGACTAGTGTCTCACGAAGTAGGGGTCAAGCCCCTCAAGGTATCTCCCAGCTTCCTCGGATCAGGAAGCTGAAGTGTGAACACGAGCACCGCTCGGAGGCCCGCCGGATCCAGCTGTCTTCCTTGGGATCCTTCCCGAAGTTCAAGGCAGACATGGACCTGGCAGAGCTGGTGCCAATGAACCCTGCACTGGATCAACCTGGATCCAGTAACCAGGCGCCAGCGGAGTCCGATTCCGAGGAAAAGGACTTCACTGACAAGCAAATGGCCAGGTATGAGGAGGTGTTGTGGCCGGAACTCGTCCGCGAGGACAGTCTAGACTCCGGAACCTACGGGAAGTTGTCTAGCGTGCACAAACTGTGGCAGCCGGGCTTCCGTTGCCCCTTCATGGTTTGTAGGTACCCTCGCTTGAACGAGAAGGGTGTAAGGGCCTATTCCACCCGGGCCCGATTCTTCCGCCACCTCTGTGAGGTCCATGCCCCCTCCTCTCAGGCATGGATATGTCCCTACCCCAACTGCTCCCAGGTGCTTGATCGGAGGGTCGAGTTGGTGAAACACCTGATGAATGGCGAGTCGGTCATTCACAACCAGTCCCGGGAGAAGGCAGTGGGTAGGGTGATGAGCGTCATCCCCACTATTGTGAACAACAGTGCGTTCTTGAGGATGACCTACTGTTCGGCGCAGCACCTTCGGGTCATGCGCCGGATGAAGTCCGTCACCAAGACTGCCACTAAGTCGGCTTCAGCCAAGGAGAAGGAAGCTTCTTCTTCCCCTACTGCCGGAACCAGCGCTCCCGGAAGCTCTGGTGGAAGTAAGGGCAAGGCCGGAGGTAGAGGTGGACGCGTGAAGGGCTCCAGTAGCAGCTCTGGCCGGAGTGCTCCAAAAGGTGGAGCAGGTGATGCACAGAAGCGCGGGCGCTCAGCATCCGCAGAACTAGTGTCCCCTGCCCCACCCGCTGCCAAGAGAGGCCGTAAGGCTCAAAAAGAGACAGAAGATCTGGTCTCTAAGTTGCCGGAAGCAGTCGACACTGACAAACTGGTGAAGACTACTACGGAAGAAGTGCAGCGCTGTTTGCTGACCCTCCGGGCAGCTTCAGACGCAGCACAGCAGCAAGTGCAGTCCTCCTTGGCGACACTGACCACTCCGTTGCGTCAGCTGCAAGGAGTCCAGCAACAGATCGGGGAGGTGGCCTCTCTCCGTGAGACAATAAGAACACAGGCCAAGTTGATTCAAGTCCTCCGCACTTCTGCTGAGAAGAAGGACGGCGTAATCCGCAGCTTGACTGAGGAGAACGCCAGTCTCAAGGGTGAATTGGCAGAGTGCGGGAGATCTAGTACTCCAGAGGACTTGGATCAAGAGGTGAGAAGCGTGGAGGTGGAGCAGACCACCCAGTCCGGCGGAGCTGTTGCCAGCACGTCAGTTGTGTCTGCGTCCGGCGGTGCGGCAGTGAGTGTTGACGCTGCTCAATACGAGCTGCTGACCAGGCTGCTGGCGCAGATTAAGCCCGCTTCTGTCCCTGCTCCACGGTCTTCTCCACCTTTGGTAAGCAGGACAGTTGCTGAGGATACGGCGGATGGTTCCTATTTCCTAGGGAGCATCTTCGGAACTCCGGAGGCTGCTGTCACGCCCCTCAAGACCAAGGAGCCAGCTGCTGAGCCAACAGCCCCCGCGGATCCTTCCAAGGAAGCCGAGGACCCGGACCAGGCCGACGACAACGCCATGGACGTCGCCTAAGCCAACTCCCTCTCCGCAGTTGTAAGCCTCCGCTGACGCAGCGTCGAGCATTTCAAGACATCCCTCCGCTGTGTCAGCGTCGAGCTACGCTTCTCTGACATACTGCTTTGCCCACGGACATCCCTCCGGACTTGTTACTACCAAAAAGAGAGTGAGACGTTGATATATATTTTTGAACAGTGACTTTATTCTGATTCTCTCAGAAGGAGAGATCTGAATCCGTTCTGCGGACTATATTTTATATTTAACTACTTTCACTGGATTCTGTAGAATAGTGAGGACACAAATGCTCCTTTATGTATTTGAAAATTTTTCTTCACTTCTGCGGATGTGTGTGAGTGGTTCGGACATACCTTTTATTTTGTCCGAAGTCTACTGTTTTCAACGGATTTGTCTCTGGTGTGTTTATGCTGTTTATTACTGCCTTGTTGCCGAGTTTATATTGATGTTAAACTCTTTTTATTAAAGGGGGAGTATTGTAGTGGGTTTGGGTATCATATAAGAAGGTCTGGGACATTTAGTGTCCAGTTTTACTGTTGTGTGGTGCTGTCCGCTGAGGTTGGTACCCTTGTACTAACCCAGTGGGCAGTACCGGCTTATATTACCAGTTTTACCTTTCTAGGAAGAAGTTTTCCTATTATTCTTATATCACCTTTTATGTATGTCATTCGTTATGCTTCTATTACAAACCTCTTGTACCATGCTGTTGTATGTAACATCCGTGAGAAAGGTTATTATTCCTTTGGTTATGTTCATCGACCGGCGGATAAGACACCATAGCTGTGTTGGTGTAGGATTAACGAGGTGGCTGGACCATCTCGACTGGTCAAGTCGTTGGGGAGATTGCCCCGTGAAAGCTAATAAAAGCTGTGCAGAAGGTTTATCCTAGTTTGAGTCTTTTATCGGCGTAGTAGAGCGGATTGGATCCGAAAGATCACTACATATCTATATTATCTAGTCTAGTTCATTTTCCAAATTCAGGGGTACTTGGAAGACCAGTACACATTACTGAAAATGCTCCTTTTTCCATCTCTTCATATTAAACCTCTAGTCCCCACTTATATTTACATTTGTAGATGTCTAATGGAAATAAAAATCTATTATTACTATTATTATTATTTGTAAACAGATAACTTACCACTCTCACACAGTCTGCTTAATGTGTTAACAGATAACTTACCACTCTCATACACACAGTGTGCTAGATGTGTTAACAGATAACTTACCACTCTCACACAGTGTGCTAGATGTGTTAACAGATAACTTACCACTCTCACACAGTCTGCTTAATGTGTTAACAGATAACTTACCACTCTCATACACACAGTGTGCTAGATGTGTTAACAGATAACTTACCACTCTCACACAGTCTGCTTAATGTGTTAACAGATAACTTACCACTCTCACACACACAGTGTGCTAGATGTGTTAACAGATAACTTACCACTCTCACACAGTGGGCCTGTGTAGCCTGGTGGGCACATGCAGATGTAGCTGTTCACTTCATCGTTACATGTAGCCCCGTTAACACATGGGTTAGACACACACTCGTCTATATCTGATGGATTAGAGAATATTATAATATCTGAGTCTTTTAATGACAAGCTATACAAGGCTGTTTGAATTCAAATGCTGAAGCTGTGTTTCCCTTATTAGAATAGAATAGAGCAATCTTTTGTTCATTTCTGTGTTACAAGCTGTTGATGAACAGGTCGACAGGCCTCTGGGTACCATTCAGGACTTATACTCAGATCATCCGGCCGTTCCCTTAGGCTTCTACATAATTTTGGTTGTGATATAGATTATCTAAGATATATGCTATATTGTGAAATACAAAATACAAAGTACAAGATACGTTCCCTGACTTTAGGGATGGACTTCTACAGGGTTTGGCTGCATAATACAGTACATCCACTTGGTTAAGTGGTGGACTTAACACACACATGAAGGAGCATTCATATCTGATCTTGCTTCATGGCACTAGCTTGCCCAATTTATTGTTTATTGTATTGTCTAATCTGTGTTGTTATTACTGCCATATTAGTTTATCACATTAATGTAGTCGCTGCATCTACCTATCTATCTATCTATCAAATACTACTGTATCTATTTAATAGCGTAACTCCATATTCTCCAAAGGGGGCTCTCAGGAAGATCTATGGTTTCATAGAGGAGACCCACCCCCTTTTTCGGTGTCAAAATTTGATATGTTATTGAAAAGTGTAAGCTTCCGAAAATAAAAACATATACATACATACACATAAACAGTACCATATTCTTGTTATTACACATGAGAGCAGAGGTTTAGTTTGCTTGACCCAAACTGCACATGCGATCACTTCAGGCAAAAACGCAATGTCATTGATGCAGCGTATGCCTGACCTACAGAGCAGTTAGAAATGGTGTCGTCCTGACCATGTAAGGCCTACAAATTAATTGCAGTCAATCAAGCCTCCTCGAGCTAAACTATCGGCTATATAAGGCCGAGAAAAAAAATGTGTTTCCGATTTACCCCCCTTACCTAGAAAAACGTTCCCCTACCTACATTTTTGTTCCCCATACCCGATTATGAAATAGACATTTTTTTCAGCTCCTGGGAGGTGGTTTCCTAAAAAAAGAAATTAACAAAAAAAAACCCTACCTAGTTTTCAGCCAGATAAATCAGATAATCAGCCAGATAAATCAGAAACACACCTATATTCTTTTTTATCACAGATAAGAATAATAGAAAACACGACCACTCTTCCAGGGTCTATGTTCAGATGAGCCCAAGAGCCCTCAACTGCAGTCTGGTGTCAGTCCGAAAGGACTAGACTCAACCAGCGGACAGCTTCGGACTCCCGAGCTGCAAGGTTATGGAACCGGTAATTCACCTGACCACTACACACTGTATAATGTAAATTCTATACTTCCCACTCTATATACTATACTCACTAATCTGGCACTGGAAGCCCTGGAAGCCGGGGGCACAGGTACAGGAGTAGTCCCCGATCTCATCCACACACGTCCCTCCATTGTGACATGGGTGCGGCGTACAGTCATCCACAGCTGCAAGGTTTATAGTTGTGATTCGTTTTAGGAAAAGTCGCAAAATATCGATTTTGAGATATCACCATATTTGAAAAGAGGAGATCAAGGTGATTCCAATGATAGTAAACACTAGGATACTTAATATGTATTTTTATATTTTTAGTTTGATATTTTAATTTTTGAAAAAAAAAGAAGTTTGCAATGCTTCTGGATGGGTAATTGCCAGTAAAGAACCAAATATACTCCATATGAAAGCCCTTAAAACACAAAGATATATTTAATACAATGTCCTGAAATTTGTTACATGGGTTCATATGACTATAAGTGCTAAACCCTCTAAAAATCAGAACATTTCAATGAAGAGATTTTCTGAATAAATTTTGCGACTTATGACTCATTTTCTTGAAAGACATTTTATACAGATTAAGTAACAAGTTGGTTGAAAGTGCGTGAATATTCTAAGTTACTGGAACCAATGAGTTTAAAGAGATAAACCACAGTTCAACTGGGAAAAAAACTGAAAATAACATTTTGTTTAAACTTTGCCTTGTGAAAGAACAAGGTTATGTGAATTCAAAAAGCCAATAAAAATAATATGTCACCGGGTTAGTTTTCATTTCAGGGAGCCCTGAAATTTAGGGGTGTTCACTATAGAAGTCTATGAGAAAAGGACGATTTTTTTCGTTTTTTCAGTATAAAAAAAAAATTGAAAATAACTTTTTCCTAAAAAATCTCTGTAGACGTAGCTAACATATTGCTTTACCCTTTCAAGCAATAAAAAATGGGGGTCACCGACCTTTTAAAAAAGTTATTCAACTGAATCTGATTCCTAATGAGTTAAAAACAGGAATATTGAAGATTTTCAATGCTAAATAATATTGTTCAAAATATGTTGATACCCTGTTCTTTCATGCATGAGGATAAACCTGTATAGTGTCTATGTTTAGAAGACATTTCAACTGAAATATGCTATTTGTCTGTCTGAAATCTTGGAAAAACTGAGAAAATATCCATTTTCCCCTCATACTTCAAAACTAAACTTTGGTGGTCTCTAGAATGAAAAAAAAATATGCTGAGATCCATTTTTTTGCTTTTTGTTGTCCCCCTAACCATGTTCTTTCTCATGACAAAGTTTGAAAAAAATATTGTGAATCCTTATTTTTTATGCATTAGTTCCTTGAACTACCGCCTGCAGCAGTGCGTATGACTATGGTTTATCTCTTTAACAGATTTATTATGCATGCTTTTAACAATGAAAATAGAAACAAAAATGAGTTTTACTGGTAGTATTAGCAAGAAAACACTAAACAGTAAACGTAAATCACTAGTGAAATATGTACCATGCGTAAATCACTCTAGAGACATTGCTTTCAGAGCAATGCATGTATAATAAATAAAAGAGCTTAAAGCAAACATAAAAGCTTAAACCCCACCCCCTCCCCGGACAACTGAACAAGTGTGTAATAATCCCCACTAACTATAAAATCTTATCAATCATTATCCTTATACCACAACAGTCTATAAGTATATTATATACATATCTATAATATATTATATGTGTGTATGAATATGAGTAGAATGAGTAACTCACCAAGCTCACAGTGGTGAGAATATGAGTAGAATGAGTAACTCACCAAGCTCACAGTGGTGAGAATATGAGTAGAATGAGTAACTCACCAAGCTCACAGTGGTCACCCATGTAGCCATGAGCACAGAAACACTGGTAGCTCTTCAGGAAGTCTGCACATGTGGCCGCGTTCTGGCAGGGGTCAGACTCACACTCATCCTTCACTGCATATACAAATTTCCATTCAGAGTTTGTTTATACAGATGTTACATTGTCATACATGGGTCAAATTCTCAGAAAATGTACAATTTAACTTCGCCAATTTTCTCAAATAACCCAAATTATAGACAAAAATAAAGTTCAAAATACAGTTCAACCTAACCAAAGAGATTGCTAGAATCAATGCAATGCTGAGTATACTCGAATTTACCTAGTATTGACCAAATTGTAGCCTAATTTAGCAGAATTTACTAAATGTGTACATGTGCCATTTGTACATCTTCTGAAAATCTGACCCACATAGTGAATCGAAAATATAAATCAAAAAAGAGTCTTAACAACCATCTGTCCCCAGGTCTTCCTCATCACCCCAAAATCACAAGTAGCAATGATTTAATAGTTGTGTAGTGAACTCGGTTCAGACTCTTAACTTAGTGAATACAATGGAACAAGATTTTACTCTTATTACTCGGGCTTTATTCCCACACAACTTCTGTGACCAACCTTTGTGGACCAGCTAGGTTACATATAAGAAGATTGGAATGATGTAAGAGAATAGGTGTGATGACACAATAAGACACATCATAATCCATAAAAGATAGGTTACACACAACCAATATCAGAAGTCAATAAGAACAGTATAAAAGGACATTTCTTTCTTTTTTTTTTTATTCAATTCAAGGATATTTCAGTAACATATAACAGTGATAAGCAAGTACAAGAAACAGATAAGAAGATAATACAGATAAAACTTGGTAAAAACACAACCACTCATCCAGGGTTGGTTTTTCAGATTCACGCGAGAGCCCTCCACTGCCCCCTGGCATAGCCCAAAAGGACTGGGCTTCACCAATGGACAGCTTTGGAATCCCAAGCTGAGAGCTTTCTGATACTAAAAACCACACAACCACTACAGTTACATAATTATTGTTATCTTCCTCCGAATGGTCTGGCCCAACTTCTGTCTACTTTGGTAGTGGATAACTTCCCACACTGGCTGATCCGAACCATGATACTTCTTTCATGCCCTTCCACCAAACTAGGCAGGGCTAAATATTAAAGGAAAGGTTTTTTTAAATTCCTCCTCAAAGCCATGGCTTAGCCAATCTACTTCAACTCATAATTATACTTATAAAGCAAAGGTAAAAGAAGGTCAAAACTCTAGGACAGAACTTACATGCTAGCGGCACCCTGCACAGAGCCCTGGCACTGACTTCCTTGATTTCGCCCAGGGCACCAATGTTTAACGCTGAGTCCCAGATGAGGATGGGGGAGATGGGGAAGTGGTGTACTGGTACAAAGTATTGATACTTCCAGATTACCTCATCTGCAGATATAGTAAAAGGAGCCTCCGGATGGTAGGAGCCCAATAGAGACCAGCCGCCGGGCCACCGCAGCGTGTTGCTTGCCACATCGTTAGTCAGCGGCAGGATGTAAAGCGCATCAGGAACACTGGAGTATACATAAGGCACAGATAAATTCTATTATACATAGCACATAGGAACACTGTAATATACACATGATAGTCACTGAGGGAGGAGTAGTGCATATTGCACTTCTACTTTTTATCCATATCTCCACACCCTCGATTGGTGGTAGCAGACAGAGCCTCACCGATTGGGCTAGAATTATGTGCATTCCAATCTACAATATCTTTTTTTTAAAAATTGATTTGAAGAGATAAACACCGAAACCATAAGGAAGACGAGTGGATGTGTGCTACCATCACTGGGCTCTCATCACACAAGTTTCAAATGGTATACTGTGTATTGTCCTCTGGAAAGGGACAAGGGAACTGTGCAGACCAGAAAAATGGTTGTTAACATCATATATTCAAAGAAAATGCATGACAAAAAACTCTTCTTGAGGTTTGAATATTAGATATATGACTTCATGTTGTGAATATCTGCAGTCATCAAGGCACAGAGATCTATATTAGGATGGATGTGATATGAGTGATATGACCACACAGTTATGCCTTAAATGAAGAAAAATTAATAAAAGAGATGGTGTCAAGGATCTCTATCGCCAAATGAAAATACCATTCCTCGATGAGAGAAGAGACTCCCACCTTCTCCTCCTAGCCCATGAGATGAGCTGTGATGAGAAGTACCTTGACAACAGGGAAATAAATCTTCACAATCTTGCCAATGGTAAAATGTTAAAAATACCATGACGAAAAACATAGAGAAATAAAAAGTCTTTCTTAATCAAGGCACCATCCCTATTCAATAAGCTACCACAAACAGGTAGAAACTGCCCCACCATCCCTGACCTCAAGGCATACCTTGAAGTAAACCGTTTTTTCATACTCAGGAATAGAAGACCCAGCACCAGCAAACAACAGTCAGTAACAGGGCGCATGTCTGCTACCCAACACAAACTGTTGTTGCATTATTATATTGTATTATTATATCATTATGTCATTATGTCACTCTCATTACTGTTATTAAAAAGACGGGCCAGTGTTTGCCAGAATGCTACCCACAACTGTATAAAAATAAGGGGAGTGTGGCCAGGAGGTGACACAGTGATTGCCAGAATGCTACTCACTGACTGGCTACAACACCCTTGTGTATCAAGAAAAGCATAAAGAAATACTGTACTGTACCAGACCTCAGCTAAAGGTAAGGAGGTAGGCAAACTGCCAAGAAACTAGATCATCATGTCACTGGCTTGGCCACCCTATTATTGTTTATTGTATTTGTCCTGTTTGTGTTATTATTATTACTGCCATAATAGTTTTATCATCTTAATGTAGTCACCACATCAATCTATCTATCAACTACTACTGTATGAATTTAATAACGTAACTCAATTTTTTCCAAAGGGGGCCCTCAGGAAGATCTATGGTTTCATAGAGGAGACCCACCCCCTTTTTCGGTGTCAACATTTGTTATATTATTGAAAATGTACACTTCCGGAAATAAAAACCTATACATACATACATACATACATACATACATACATACATACATATACTATTGTAAATAGCAATTAGATTTTACTCTTATACTTGAATTGAATTGAATTGAATTGAAAAGATTTTTATTTGTCAATAGTATCATAACAGGTACAATTAAAGGGAAAAATGACAAATTGGTCTACAGACTCCTGGGACAGTCCCAGTTCTTCCAGTCGTTACCATTATTTTTGGAAGAATATTAACATATGACTAAGCTATAGGTTACTAAATGGCAAGTTTGCGTATAAAAAACAAGAGTAAATATGTTTTTAGGTCCACAATAATTAAATACATAATTATGTGCTAACAGTTAAAGCTATCATAATTATTAAAATACACAGGCTGCTATGTCTTTTCCATACATTACAGTAGGAATGTAGTACTACTACTTATGATGTGTCCTTGAATCTGAATCTACATTCTTAGTTATTCAACCAACTCAATTCTCCCAATGTGTCCCCTTGTACTTATTGTGGCATTTTCTTAAGTTTGAGCATTTTTTTTTATTTCTGAATATCCCTGTAAGTCTTTTTTGCAAGTGTTTACCTTGTTTTCTGGTTTTGGGTGAGTTGTTGAGCAATCAAAGAGCCAGATAGTGATAGGTAGTCATTGAATATTGGAGAAAATAAGGAGAGCTTTATATGAATGATTGAGCTTTAGATGTAACATTCCTTAGAGCACATTAACCTACCCGAGGCCCTGCACCCACGCTGTATCTGCTTTACTGTAGAGTGGGAGCAGTTCTCCCCCCGACCACTGTTCACAGTAGTCCATGGCTTCACTGTATGTGAGGTCAGTGGTGCTCCAGTACACCTCCCAGTCATCATCAAATGGTGAATTGGCTGCAATATCAAACGGTACCCTTATTATCATGACATCCTCTTGTTAGTAATGTTTGTTGATGTTTGCTCAATTTTCTCATCTGTAACATGTCCTCTGGTATTGGATAGCCATCCACTTCTGTTTACAGAAATGAACTACTGTTCACCGATTTAACTGTTTAGGACATGGTATAAGAAGTAGCCCCTCCTCTTTAAACACAAGCCAACACCTAGATGAGCCCACTCCTTCAACAGCCAAGTGTTGGAACTTTCAGGGAAAGTACAGAGTGTTCAGAGTCTGATGAGCACTCCTTACTGAGCAGATGGATGGCTGATTTGACTGGCAATTTGAGGGAATATAGAATATATGAACTACTCACGCGAGTTCAACATCTATTTGATCAAAACAAATTTTGCAACAAGCTTTGAGTAGTGAAGCTCAACAAGTCCATATCTCCTAAGTTGCAATGGAAGTACAGAACAAGCAATTGTGAGTTAGAATAGAATAGAATAGAAATATCTTTTATTCATCACTGAGATTTTACATTAATTTTCGATGAACAGGTCTACAGGCCTCTAGGTACCTTTTAGGATTTACACCTAGGTCTTCCAGCCGTTCTCTTTGTCTATACATAGAAAGCTAATACATATTATACAGTATGTTTGGGTAAAATCATTTATACAGATTTTTAAAACCCATATCTAATTACTAATAAGTTAATCAAGTACAGGATTCATTTCAGGCAGGCAGGCAAGTGTTGCTCTCAGCCTAGTATACATTAGGAAATAGAATAAAATCAAATAAAATACGTATGTTTCAACCAAAGTATTAATACAATGAGTTACATTTTTTGTAGTTAAAATGTCCCGATACACACTACCCGACGGGCAAATGAGCGCGATTCTACGCGATTTTTAATGCGCAATCATCTCGCCATAGTTCCGTGATGAGAGTGGACGCTTTTCACGCAATAATTATTGCGCAATGATTGCGAGATAGTCACGCTAAGGGGATAACGCAATATCGGTGCAATAATTAGCAAATTCTGATGGCATTTGGGTGGGATACTCATGCACAATTTTCACCTTATTGTATTGCTTTTTTTGGAAAATAATTCGGAAACTCCTAGTTAATTTTGCATGGTAATACAATTTATTTCACTTTGGATAATGTGGACAGTCAGATAATGTGGACAAAACTGTCTGGACCAATGTGTCCACAATAAGTGGCTTACACTGTACATCACTTATTTAACATCATTTTCGTCATCTCTTTCCAATTCACCAAGACAGCAGGTTTAGCTACCTGTAGGTGATTTTAGTGTGTATGCACTTGTACAACAGTTACAGTCAACCAGAGCACCCGTACCATTCCTGTATACAGTTATAGGGGGTGTTTTGATTATTACATGTTTTAAAATTATATAAAAATAAATTAAACTAATGAACTATTTTAAGATACTACTTGTAATGTTTCTAATCAAATAGTTAGGAACATATATAATGTATAAATGCTACATAGGTGTATTAGCGGCACTTTCATTATAAAAGAAATTGTAACTGCACCCCACTTACCAGTTGCGCCACCTGCTGACAATGAAATTAATATAATTAGTAATTAGACGCGATTTTGAATGCGCATTTTATGCGCAATTGAGATCACACCCATAATAATAATGAAATGATGCTATAGGCCCATTCACATTACAACGGCCTACTTGGTGTACGGCAATCGCACGATAAGAAAAACCAACGTAGGAGTGAGTGAGTGAGATTGGTTGCTTTACACCCTTATCAACACATTTGAAGTGTTATATTAAGGGCGGGAAAGCTGAGGCCGTACGGCAGAGTGCGTTGGTAGAAACATGTTTCCACCAACACGATTTTCCAGTCGTACACCTGCCGCACGTTCATCATATTCATCCTGTAGTGAAATGAACTTATCTTGGTAGTTGTCATTGTCATTTATGTGAAATGTACATGAAATATACATGGCTATCCACGGCTTCCCATGGCAATATGATGCACAGTTCAATTAAACATGTTCGATTTTTGCCAGGTCAACGTATGAATTTGCTGTTATATTTACATTTATTTCACTGTCAGATGTTTCCCGTGGCGTTGTAGGATATTATTTTACTGTATATGATTCTCATAATTATTTCTTTTTACTTCGTTGAGAAAGGCCCTAAAAACCATTTCCAAGTTAACCAAGTTATGTTAGCTAGAATACATTACCCAAATTACATAAATTTAACCCCACTATACTAAGTCTGTCAGTAGTTTTAGACATAGTCTTTTCAAGTACAAATGGTTCAGATCTCCAGAAAATATACAATTAGCCGTCTCCGATCATCTCAAATAACCCAAATCTGAGACAAGCTCAAAATGCCAGTAACCGGGCCGGCGATCGGCCGGCGTATTAAATGTGAATGGGCTTTAAAATTATTGGGAGAATTACTCATATATTAGTTTGAATGGATTCAGAAAGAAACATTCCTTTACACTGTAAAGGAATGTTTAAAGGAAGATTTTACATCAGGGAATTTCTGTAAATTACAGAAATTCCCTGATATAAAATCTTCATATACGAATTTCATATGAAAAAAAAACAGGGTGGGAATTATAAAAGGAAGAATTAAATCAGTGAGTAGATTAAGTATTTTTTTAATAATATGAAGCTAGGCTTATATAATTTAGCTTTGTGTGTAGGGGTTTTGTTGACTTGGCATCAGAGGGTGACTATGTGTGTCATGAGAGTGGAGAATGGGGTGTCACATGTGCAACAGTAAGTGTGAATGCTAGGTGAGTGAGCAGTGCCAGGTATTGCGTCCAGTTGTGGATGCATTATGATGAGTATTTAGACGTGATTTTGATTGCACATTATATGCGAATTGAGATCACCCCCATATGATTGAATTTTGAAGAAAACATGTATTCACAGATACAATTGGTTCAGTAACACATGTTTAATACAAACATAACTGAATATGAATGAGAACTTGATCCAACACAAGTGTCAGACCACCAAAACATAGGAGGAAATAGACGCAATGGATTTCACATAATGGTTGCTAATGGCATGTCCATTTCACTGTGATTCATAGCCATAAGTATCACACTTCATTAGTTTGCGGTCAATCACAAAATGATTGCAGTGCTATCACACTCAATTGCACTCAGTGCCTGTCGGGTAGTATTGCATTAATCTTTTGGGGAGGAAATCAACATTTGAAAAAATTGCCTTGGCACAAAGACCTGATATGTTTCTGCTTGAGGAAGACAAATCAATACAACTTTAGCAGACAGACTTGACAATTTCACTGCCCCAGTAGATAGATTTGCATAAAATTACTTTTGACCATATACTTATTTCAGGTGGTGAGGCATCATCCCGAAAAGATAGAGGGGAGGAGTCAGTAGTGGTTGTTGCTAGCGTACAACCATACATACAATCATGATTTAGTATAACTTATTTTAAAAAGTAACCAGAAATGTACATCTTACTTGTGAACAGACAGTCTTTCACTGGGCAGGGTTCATCTGAAAGTATTGAAAAAGGAACTAAAGCTTCAGAAGCTTGTCAACCAACAGAACCAATGGATAGGATTAAGCTCCAATGACAGTGTGGTTGCAGCATTTATACACTGCTATGCCTATGACAGTGGGCAGACATCAGTGGATGTCTGCCCCCCGGTCTAAGGCTAACTTTACGTCCTACAAAGTATACGTCTAAGGGACCCTCAAAACCAGTGCGTCACCGGTGCGCCTTCCCTTCAAGCCTGATCGCCCTGCAGTTGGCGGCCCACCCTGCGACGTGGTGTTGGGACAAATGTGAAAAAGCTGCTTGGTCTGGGATTCAATCCCACAATGTTCAGCTTGGGAGTCTTAGATGCTAACCACTTGACCATAGAGGACTGTAGAGATGATGCATATAAACACTGGGCATACCTGGACTTCACCTTATAGTCCAGTCAAATTAGTGATATACCTGGAACAAATTGCAATAGTTTCAAACCTTGGTTTTTAGAATCTACAGGTCTTTTCCTATTAACATACTAAAACTCTAAATAAAACTAGATTTGTTGAAACGACTGGGTTGAAAAGACCATGATGGCAAAGACCAGGGATTGAAGCGACCAGTGGTTGAAAAGACCAGGTTGGCAAAGACCAGGGGTTGAAAGTTCCTGTTACCCTTTTCACAAATTACATGGAGTCTTTTTACTATTACCACTCTCCTATTACCTATGGCCTGTTTCATCTGCAGTTAAGACAAATCACAGTTGCTTCTTTTAAATATTACAGTTAGGATTGCTTCCTTCTTCCTTCTTTCCTAATCGTCATGGGTTGACTTGTGCACTTTCATTATCACTAGTGCTAGTCTACTGGCTACTCAGACACCACTACGTAGTATATCAAAATGAGCAAGTGACTCAGGCACCAAATAAAGGAACGTTTGAGATATCTTTGTGTCAAAAAGAACATCCATAATCCAAGATAATTTGTGCTTGTATTTGATCAGCATGCATCTCATCCCAACCTGTGTCTCATTACATGTTAATGACATGACATATCCATATTCTGATTTTTGTTTGTTTTTACAACATCTTTATTCATGATATCCTGCCATCTCGGCTTTTACAATTCTAAACAATTTAACACAGTTTTATATCAATTAGTAATAGCTGTGAAAGTAAGGGAAGTGAACCCATTAATTTTGTCCTAGAAAGTTAATACATGTTTCAACTATTTGTATCTATATAGATGGACCTCAGGTGGCGCCACCTGGGTTTGTCCCATAAGACTAACGTTTACATAGTGTTATACATAAGTCGCGATGATACTCCACCTATTTAGTATAGCATGGACATACCTACAGTCCCTATGAGGGGGGTCATACTATTATTTTTTTAGGTATTCCGAGATATCCTCCCTAGTTCTTCTCCAAGGGAGGGTTTTGATATTTTTTCTCGGTTGCAAGTACATGATTTTATGGTCACATTCATTCTCGAGTTGAGCTCGTTCATTAGATGGTTGAAAGACAATTCATTGTTATAAAATAATTTCTGCCTATGTATGAAGGATTTTGTGTGTATAATAAAGCAGTTGATTATCCTGGAGTTATCATCCTCCACAGGTATGCCGAAACATATTTGTACCGGGTCTATCACTATTTTGTTCCCGTTTCTTCTAACAATGTCACCATCATTTCTATTTTTATTGAAATAGCCAACATTGTAAATCCATTCCAATAAATTATTCCATAGGTATCTGGCTTTTTGACAGTTTATCAGGAAGTGGCATACATCGTCCACTTTTACCATACAATAGTTACATTGTTTCTTTTTTCTTACAGTTATGTTCCATATTCTGATTACTATAACAGGGGAACTCTTGCCACAACATTAGCCATGTGGCCACAGTAGAAATAATAATATGACATACCAGGTGAATCAGCGTGCTCACATATCAACCCCCAGTTGGTGGTAGACTGAGGTACTGCATCAGCTCCAACTAAAAAATCATATATGAAGTTAATGCGATTTCTATGTGAACAAAATTGTGAGTCACAGTAACACTATTTTAATGATTTAATGTTAAGTTTTACAATGGTCTTTATAAACTATTTATTACAGTTCAAATCAGTTATTGAATGCAAGAGATGATGTAGTGACAGTAGTTAATCGTTGAGGGGGTAAGACGGTGTTCAAAGGCTCTCTACATAATTCTCCATATCCTTAGACTACCTGGGTGTATGGAGCCTTAAATTGGTTGAATGATTGATATACGCTAAGGGAAGATGGTGGTGATATTTTTGTGAAGAAATTAAAATTATATAGCATATCTAATATCACTCAAGATGAACAAATATTTCGAATGCCTTATAGTTGGTGGACAATGTCAATGACATGTGGAAAGGCTTTTAAAATGATATAAAACAAACAAGTGATGAAACTTTTGGATTCATTAGAATCAGAGTCAAGCATAAACATCAAGAAGATTCCATGGAATGAGGTATTTAGCAACCCTTACAAAACAACGTGTGAAACAAGGCTTCAGGTACTACAGTATAGGATTCTTCATAGAACTGTAACATGTAATTTATACTTGAAAAACGCCTCATTTAGAGATCACCCAGGCTCCTTCTGTGAGGAGAGAGACGATATAATACATTTCTTTATTTCTTGTCCTGATACTGAAAGGCTCTGGAAAAAGATATACAACCTTATTGATTCGGTGGGTTACCTCAACGAGGATATAGGAGGTAAGAAAATGATTGAGAGAAACCCTAGTGGTGAATGGAACATCCAGAAAATAAATATTATGCTTGGTTTTAACAAGAAGGGCCCAAATGGGAAAATAATAAACTGGGTAATTCTCAATACAAAGGCTTTCATTCATAGACAGAAGTTGTTTCACCAGGGGGCAATGGAATGGATGTTTTATATATATGAGTTAAGATCAAAACTATCAATCATATTGTACCAAAATAAGTTAAAAGCAATAAGTAGGGAGGAGAATACCTCGTGGAAGGGGTTATTCACTGATATATCGGACTTGTTAAGCGAAAATAACAGCTAGAAATGTTTTGTCGCCTAGGTAAAACCCAAGTGTCCATGTACGAAGGATGACCTTTTGGTAGCTTTAAGTGTACAAAGAGTGTCTTCGTGGCAGCATGTCAAAGCAACTCAGAGTCGTGGAGACGCCCACCTGCCTCCTCATTCATTTTTTCTGTCCTTTTAGTCGTTCGCGTACATGTTAAGCCGCGGTTGTGTAAGGTTAAAAATAAAATAGGTTATCACTCTTTTTATTCGATTTATGATCTAAAAGCAAGTGAAATAAATATTATATGTTACAACAAAGAGAAAGGGCATGTAAATCTAGATGTTGATATGCTCGGAGAGCGGAGAGGATGGCTTTGTTGATAGACTGAATAAAGACGATGATGTAAAAACAAAAAAAAAAACATCAAGAAGATATAGATGCTGAGGTCAGAGTAGCACTTAAGCAAAAGAATCTAGCTTTTAAGACTGCCATTGCCACCCATCTACCCGATGACTGGGACACGGCCTGACAAAGTAGGAAAAGGGCGAATAGACTGATTCGCTTGCTATTCACACTACCATGGGTCAGTACCTGTGCTGGTATCTTTGGTATCGGGGGGAGGGAGGGACACTTGATGACAGCATATGGATTTCCCCTCATGCTTACCTTGCATGAACCATATTTTTTAAAGAAATTCGCTACAATGCCAAAGGATAAGGAGGTTGAAAATTACAGCCACCAATTCACCTGTTTCAGAGAAATTATGGATAATCACAGATTTGGGTTAGGGAAGTCAGATTGAAGTAAGTATATTTCTGCTGAAACTTACAACCGCTAATCACTAGGTATGATTCCTCTTGGTAAGCCAGTTCCAATGAACCAAAAGCAAAATAATTGATTCTGGTTTGGTCTGCCACGATCTCTCCAGTAGTTGTGCGGAAGTATATGTCAGAGTCTGCTTTCATTGCATCGTTAATCAAGCTGCAAATAATTGAATTTGTTTCAACAATATTTTTGGCTATGGGTGATGATTACCAAAAGCTGCATTTTCAGCTGCAAATTTTCAGCATTGGTGATAGGGCTGAAATTGGTATCTACTCTGTCTGGGGGACTTTTGTGAAGGTATCTGGGATGAAAATGTGATTTTGAAGCCTTTTTTAAATTGCGATCTCTACACTCTATTTATAGGCTGGGAAGGAGGGAGAGGGGGAAGTGTTGGGAGAGAGGGTGGCAGCAGGACGGGTACTTTGCTAGTACAATATATAATAGAAAGGATATGCGAGGGGTTAAACATTCAGGTCCAACCAAAGCCTTCACTGCCCAATGGCGCAGTTCGGAGAACCACACCAGCAACAGCACATGGGTCAGATTTTCAGAAAATGTACAATTGGCAGCTCTATACATTTAGGAGATTCTCCTAAATTAGGCTGAAAATGAAGAATACCGGGTATATCCGAGTGTATTTGGTATAACATTGATTTAAAGTATCAGTTCTGTTATGTTAAACTGCATTTTGAAGCTGATTTTTGTCTTAAATATGGGTTATTTGAGAGCATTGGCGAAGGTGATTTGTACATTTTCTGAAAATCTTACCCACATAGCTATAATATCAGAACCACCATAATATCAATGATAACAATAATTTTAAACTCTTGTTAAATACAATATATGACGAACAATATGTCTATATAGGTGCTCTGAGTGTGTTCTAGTACAGGAACTCAGTACATTAGTATAACGATGCCCAATAAACCAAAGCTTTAATAGAACGCAGCCTATTCATCAATTAATTATTATTAATTCATTCACTCATTAAGATGAGAACAATTTTCATTCTCATCTCATATCTCAACTACCATGCTTCATTGGTAAGATAACCTTGTTCCATCGTCCATCCCGAAATTGTTCACATGCATCTTTGTGCAGAAAACACATGTTTCTTTCAATAGGGGATTTGCATAGCCGCCATTTTGAATATTGATTTGCATTGAATTATGGGACTAATGGTACAGTGTAGTATCTATAGAAAACATGACATGTTCAGCATGGTGCTCTAAAGTCAATATCCATGTGTTATACATGTTCCCATAAGACAAGACCCTATCTTTCTCATCATGCATTTGGTTTTCATAGATCATTCATAAAAATGATATTGTTGAAAACATTCTTTTAATATTTGGCAATGTTGCCAACTATTTGTCTGTCAGATTTCATCAGAATCCATCCCAGGATGCACTGTAACAGACATGCGCAGTGGCACATGGAACTCCCCTATTCCAATTCAATTCCACAACTGCATGTGTATGGTACACATCTATGCATATGTGAGAAATATATTAATACTTGATTTATAGTATCTCTAAATACTAGTCGGAGTGAACATCAAGAAATATCGCTAACTTTTGTTTGCATGAAAAGATGACAGTACTTATTGATTAGGCTAATGTGTTAAACACCATCATTGGAATCACCTTGAGCTAATATTGTCAGATATCATAATTATAATCTATATAATATAATTATATCTATATAATTATAACTATAGTTATCATAATTATCTCAATTATCTTGTGATTCACTTTCCAGAACACATCAATTAATAACATAAATTATTAATACACTTACTTGTTTGGACCGGTGAACTCAGTTAAGTTGGCACGGCTGTTGAAGTTATCTAGTCTCGCCAAACGGAAGTCCTCTGCTAAACAGAAGTCTTTTGCCTCACTGAAGGACAGTGGACTGAAGAGTAGATATATCTCATATGTCTTCCCGTTAATATCCACTACAAGTAAACAAATCATGAGAAAACCAATGCGAAATATCCTATCGCCAAGAAATGTGCTCAATTTAAGCATAGAACATATATTTACAATGCAAATGTATAGGGATATATTAGACTGGTTTTCAAAAAATATGAATCTACAAAAAAATGAAATGATAAAATCAATAAATAAAACAATAAATCAAATCATGGAGTTTTCAAGTTCATAAATGTTTCTTTATAAAGGTTAACGAATTGAAGGAGCGTGAATATTGCACGAGTTGCATAGCAACAAGTGCAATATTCTAAACGACCCAAGCCAACGAGTTAGTTAACAGATTTATTATAAATCTTTTCAATCATAACAATAGAAAAAAATTTGAGTCATGAATTTGAATTTTACCTGTAATCTTAGTAAAAAAAACCCGATTGGTTAGAAACAGATTGGACGTAAATCACTAGTGCAATACGCATTAGGCATGAATCAGTCTAGATACGTTGTTTTCAGAGCAATGCATGTATAGTAAAGTATGTCATTGAAAATAATAATAAGGTAAATATAACAGATTAATTTACAAATCAGTATGTAATAGATATCTAATAGCCCTCTGTTTGGTTTCAAATTGATCTCGACGTTGGGTCAAATCGCACTCCACTCCTTGGGGTGTCATGCGATTTGACCCTCAGTCTCTATCGATTTGAAACGTCCATTGGGCTATTACATAGAAATATGTATAAAGCTCTACAGATAATATTTCAAACATGTATGGACCAAAAACCTAAAATATTCACCCTCAGCGCCCCCTGGTGGCCAATAAACTACACATGAAAAGTGTAAAACTTCTGACCCCTTCTAATTCTAGAGTAGGTGAGAATCTGTCCCATGATATGGCACTAATATCCACAATTTAAGGCCCTGGCCCATGGACTAATATCATTAGCATAATGTCTAAGCATTGAAAATACGTTCTAAAGCACTTCAGCTTATATTGGTGATTACTACTGTATTGTCTTATGTTATGTATACTCTGTGTTCTTTGTGTAACATATATTATAATGTGACACCCTTATGTGAATTGTGTATGTTTCATGTACTGGCCGTCTGTGGCAAGGGGTAGGCAGGCTGCAGTACTGGCCTTCCGAGCTCTGTTGGTGTTTGATAATAAAGGATGATTCCTGGCAAGGGCCAAGAACCTGAGTTAGCGTTTAAACACTCCATATGCGTATGTGGCATTTTTTGATATCGGAAATAATTTTCTCATTATCGAAAAATGAATTTTCAATATCAAGAAATCAATTCTGAAAACTCACAAAAATTCACATCTCTCCCATTCAATGAAAACTTGATATGTTTTGTTTTGACAAAAAAGTGTACCGTAAGTGTCAACATGTTCCCCTCTATGGGTAGCAAGCACCAGGCTGGTACAGGTGATCACCACCAGGTGTAACACAAGGCTACTCCTCATCCTTCCTGTGCCTGCAACACAGACATAGATATAAGTCACATATAGTGTACATAGACACACAACAAGGCTACTCCTCATCCTTCCTGTGCCTGCAACACAGACATAGATATAAGTCACATATAATGTACATAGACACACAACAAGGCTACTCCTCATCCTTCCTGTGCCTGCAACACAGACATAGATATAAGTCACATATAATGTACATAGACACACAACAAGGCTACTCCTCATCCTTCCTGTGCCTGCAACACAGACATAGATATAAGTCACATATAGTGTACATAAACACACAACAAGGCTACTCCTCATCCTTCCTGTGCCTGCAACACAGACATAGATATAAGTCACATATAATGTACATAGACACACAACAAGGCTACTCCTCATCCTTCCTGTGCCTGCAACACAGACATAGATATAAGTCACATATAATGTACATAGACACACAACAAGGCTACTCCTCATCCTTCCTGTGCCTGCAACACAGACATAGATATAAGTCACATATAGTGTACATAAACACACAACAAGGCTACTCCTCATCCTTCCTGTGCCTGCAACACAGACATAGATATAAGTCACATATAGTGTACATAGACACACAACAAGGCTACTCCTCATCCTTCCTGTGCCTGCAACACAGACATAGATATAAGTCACATATAGTGTACATAAACACACAACAAGGCTACTCCTCATCCTTCCTGTGCCTGCAACACAGACATAGATATAAGTCACATATAATGTACATGAACACACAACAAGGCTACTCCTCATCCTTCCTGTGCCTGCAAAACAGACATAAGTCACATATAGTGTACATAAACACACAACAAGGCTACTCCTCATCCTTCCTGTGCCTGCAACATAGACATAAATATAAACACACAACAAGGATACTCCTATTAGAGGCAAGAATAAGCCCTTGTAGACTGAGCTGATTGTCATGCGATTCTCACAGAATTTAGTGGAAAATGGTCCTCCGCACTGCAATTGAATTGAATTGAATTGAAATAGTTTCATTTAGCTCTTGATTAGGGAGGTCTCCAGCAAAATGGAAGGTATTCTAGTCTCACAGTCCTTTTACAGTAAATTGAGCAGAGGACAATCCCGCTTGCAATCATTGACTGAAGTCGGGTCTCTACTATTTGTTAATTATTGATAAAGTAATAGTTCAGTGGTGTGTAACATGATTATGATCACAGTTGTATAATTATGAACTGCAATATTGCATGAGAATCAGTTTAGTGCCATCTAATTACACCTACAACTAGGCTACAGCAGCGGGGGCACTTCTACTACAGCCGGAGATGACCACCAGTTCAGGACAGTTCCGTCAGAGGGCGACAAGACGTCAGCATTTGGGCAGCACTGCCGACAGGCGGTAGGCGGAGGATACAACTACCGCAGCAAGGGGATCCGGTCTTTGCTTAACACTACAGACCCATGCCGCGCTGCGGACTGAGATACTTCTGTTGTTCGAATTAAGCACCCTATTGCAGAGACAATACCTTTATAACTGTATACCTTGGGTAATAAAACAGCTGAAATGAATACTTTTCATTCTTGTGATTCTTTCCCAAATTTTGTAAACTCATGCACACAAATCTGTGGTTCACTACATATATACATATATAATTAGAAATTTAGGATTGTTGAACAATAACATAATTACAAAGGAAAAGATAATAAGCGGCAAATTGAGATTTAATGCTATCAAATGGAGAAGACACAATGTGTAATGACCCTTGGTGTGCGCAGGGGAGGAGAAATAAGAACAACAAGTTATCAGCTATATTGTAATTACTCTAATTTATTCCATAATGCTGATCCGAACAGGTACAATAGTATTACGTATAAGAAAAGGTGTTATAACTAAATAATAAGATGTACAAAGAAGCGAAGGAAAATATAGTGAAGTCTACTAGGTCATACTGCCACCTTGTGGCTGCTCTACAAATTATACCATACGAAATGACATGCGCAAGACGCGATAAATGGATGCGCAGCATGCGCGCGCTATACAATCCATATTAAAACAATCGTAAGTAGTATAAAGAGTGAGATTAAGCAACGGCACTACAAATGTATGTTTGACCATGTACAAACTGGGTGGTAGAGGTTTAGGTGAATACTGCCATGTCTACCTAATACAACATGAAGATCTTTATTAAAACTAGGCATTTCCTACTCAATGCTTGACATCCTATATGTCAACAATGGTATGAAAATAATCCACAAGTCAAAACATTGTACATTAACTGACCTATTTTCGCAGTTGTCTGTCGGAATTTGAAGCGATATCCTTCCCATTTAACCAAAAATAAAAATTTAAGATTAAGAAATCTGCAGAAGTCATTACTTCATCATGTTAACATATCTACATATTACAATAGAAGTAGAAAGAAGAAAAACCAGGTTAACCAGCAAAAGTTGGCGCTGTTATTAGGTCAGACATGTTGGTTCCTAAATGGGTCAGTATTCGGAAAATGTACAATTGGCAGCTCTACACATTTACGAAATTGTGCTAAATTTGGCTGAAAAATTAAGGATACCGGGTATATCTGAATATATTGGTATCGCATTGATTTAAGGTATGAGTTCTGTTATGTTAAATTGCATTTTGACGCTTTTTTGTCTTGAATGTGGGTTATTTGAGAGGATTGGTGAAGGTGAATTGTACATTTTCTGAAAATCTGACCCAAATACAAAAATGTGTAGGAAGACACCCCCGCACATGGGAACAGAACATGATACATGTCTCAGTGTGTAGTAAATATTAGTAATACTAGTATAAGCCAAGTCTGAGATTCACAATATATGTGTCAGTGCTATACATGATGTTAGAGCTGCCAGAACAAGGTGAGGTTGATGCCAAGACAACCGGACCTTACCTGGCAGGCAACAGGGTGACATTAGGAGGGGGGAGTAGCGTGGGGTGGCAGGGGAGGTATTGGGTGGAGGGGAATGGGAGAGAAAAGGGTGGGTTCAGTTGGTGAAGGAAAGTGAGAGGTGAGGCAAGGGAATAGTGGTCGGCTGAGGGGATGGTGTAAGTGTAAGTGAGATGGGAGTGTTAGGGAAAGAGGAGAAGGGGAGGGGAAGGGGAGGAGATAGGGCAGGGGAAAGGGCAGGGGGAGGGGGAAGGGCAGGAGGAATAGTAGGGGGAAGTGAGGAGGAATGGTCAGGGGAAGGGGAGGAGGGGGACGGGGAAGGGGGAGGGAATAGGAGGGTGAAGGTGAGTGGAAGAGGAGGGGAAATGGGAGGAGGATGGGAAGGGGAGGGGGACGATGAGGAGGAAGGGGAGGAGGAAAGGGAGGGTGATGGGAAGGGGAGGGGGAAGGGGAGGAGGAAGGGGAGGGGGAAAGGGGAGGGGTATGGGAAGGGGAGGGGGTTGGGAAGGGGAGGGGGATGGGAAGGGGAGGGTGAAGGGGAGGAGGAAGGGGAGGAGGAAAGGGGAGGGCGAAAGGGGAGGGGTATGGGAAGGGGAGGGGGTTGGGAAGGGGAGGGGGACGGGGAGGAGGAAGGGGAGGGGGAAAGGGGAGGAGGAAGGGGAGGGGGAAAGGGGAGGAGGAAGAGGAGGGGAAAGGGAGGAGGATGGGAAGGGGAGGGGGAAAGGGGAGGAGGAAGAGGAGGGGAAGGGGAGGAGGAAGGGGAGGGGGAAAGGGGAGGGGGATAGGAAGGGGAGGGGAACGGGGAGGAGGAAGTGGAGGGGGAAAGGGGAGGAGGATGGGAAGGGGGGGTAAGGGGAGGAGGATGGGGAGGGGAGGGGGAAGGGGAGGAGGAAAGGGGAGTGGGGTTGGAAGGAGATGGGGAAGGGAGGGGAAGGGGAGGGAAGGGGGAAAGGGAGGGGGAAAGAGTACTGATAATGAATTTCAAGATTTGTTATGGAATTTATAAATGATTGTGGATAATATAAAATTATATATAAAAGCCAAATACTTGAATGTCTGAACGTTTTTGCAGCAGATGATATTATTTGTTTTAAAAGCAAACTAATCTGACAAAAACATATCTTAAACCACACTTAAAAACCTAAAATTGACATGATGATGTTGAATATGATGGAAGTAAACAGTCCATTGTTGCCGTGAGGTTCTGATCCAGTGACTGCTAAGCTTAGTCACATTTGTATAGTGTACATGTATATAGATAATAATAATAATAATAATAATAATAATAAAACATTTGTATTTCCATAACACAGATACAATGTTATAATACAATGTATGTGGAGTATTCTCTGTAAAGAGTAGAGGTCTTCCGAAATAACCCGTTATTAGAAAATATGTTGTATATTATTTACTAAGTAACAGTATGAGAATAGTAAAAAGGGATATGTATAGTTGGAAACTGATATGAATGTCAGACCACAGAGCACAATGATATGGGTCAGATTCTCAGAAAATGTACAATTGGCAGCTATATACATTTAAGAAATTCTGCTAAATTAGGCTAAAAAATTGTCAATACCGGGTATATTTGGGTATATTTGGCATCGCATTAATTTAAAGTATCAGTTCTATTATGTTAAACTGCATCTTGAAGCTCATTTGAGAGGATTGGTGATGCTGAATTGTACATTTTGTTAAAATCTGACCCATATACCATGTGCATTCAGCTGAGAGAAGTCCTACTTTTTCTTGAGAACAGACATGTTGGCAGCTTGGTGCTGTGTGTGACAGACACAATACAGGGAGGTGTCCCGTCTCTCCAAGCATAAGGCTCAGATTTTCAGAAAATGTACAATTGTCAGCTGTACATATTAAGGAAATTCTCCTAATTTAGGCTGTAAAATGAAGAATACCGGGTATATCTGAGTATATTTGGTATCGCATTGATTTAAAGTATCAGTTCTGTTATGTTAAACTGCATTCTGAAGCACATTTTCGTCTTAAATGTGGGTTATTTGAGAGGATTGGTGAAGGCGAATTGTACATTTTGTGATAATCTGGTCCAACAAGGAGTAGATATTGATAATGTTTTCTTCTGGTGCGACCTAAATGTCTTAAAATGGTAACAAGTAGACCTGGCCGCTGAAAGGGAGTGTTCAAAATAGACTCAGTGTATTTCTCTTGTCAGGTTCTTTCTGCCTTATCTCTTGTTATTGCAATGCATGTTTTACTATGAGTGCTTACATGTCGCAGTATTGTAGAAGCCTATATATATATATAGATGACAGGCTATGTTGAATAAAGGCTTTTAAAAACTAAGTCAAAGAAGGACTAAATAGGGACATTTAGCAACCACAACGCTAACGCTAACACTAACGCTAACGTATCTTTTGTGAGGACTACGTCACCACTAGGTGTGCTATTCTTAGCGTGCTACCTGAGATACGGACGTCAATTACGCTAAGAGGTGTGTCAATACGTTCCCAACGTATGTCTATTTCACGCTAAAATGATGGTCAATTGTAATTTTATTTTTATGTACAAATGAGCGGGAGGTGTTTCCGAAGGATTCAGGTGTAACACACTACTCTCCTTCATGAAATTGTGTGCCTTTTTAGCCATTTGAAAACACCTCTCCACCTAAAAATATTTTTCTCCTGCCACTATGTACGGCCCACCCTATCGTGAGTAACTAGCGTTTACGTTAGCGTTGTGGTGTTGCATTGTCAGTGCTAAATGTATTAGTGGGCCCACACTGACGACGATTGGCCTTGTGATAAGCTTTGCAATAAGGTTCGCGATGAAATGGAGCATTTTTTGTTATTATTACAAATAAAGTCCAATACATTTATAATTGTTTATTGTACATTTTCTTTGTGACGCACTTTTACGATAATTTATTTCCACACTCATTGCAAAGGTTAATCACCAAAGTATGTTTACCGATACAAGAGAGATATGGAGATGTGGGGGATAAATGTTGTTTAAAATTTTAAGAATATGTATATAAAGTAAAAGAGGCCCTTCTCGTGGAGAAAGAGCTAAAATATGAGTGTTTAATATATATACATAATAAGGATCCACCCATTTGGATTGTTTGTATAAGACATTGGGCTTGGATTTTAGAGATTCTTTATTCTTTTTTGTTTTCTTCTTTTTATTTGTTTATATGGGTCAGATTTTCAGAAAATGTACAATTCACCTCCAGCTATCCTCTCAAATAACCCACATTTAAGACAAATATGAGCTTCAAAATACAGTTTAACATAACAGAACTGATACTTTAAATCAATGCGATACCAAATATACTTAGATATACCCGGTATTCATCATTTTTCAGCCTAATTTAGCAGAATTTCCTAAATGTGTAGAGCAGCCAATTGTACATTTTCTGAAAATCTGACCCATATATTTGTTTTCTCTTTCTGTTAAAACGCGTAATGTGTGAGGCTCTTACACATTTTACTTATTATTTTTGTTTTGTTTTTTGTTTTAAAGGTTTTTATTCACAATTTCCTGCCGTCGAGGCCATTTTACTTATTATTAATTTGTATTGATACTATATATATAGAATGACTCTGTCATATGATCATTACTGTTATAACATTTTGCTACCTTTTTTTAAGTTCACCAGGATGTTAAGGTATGATGGAAGAATACAAACGAACGTGTGGTCTTTGTGAGAAGAGCTAAGCAACTGATTTAATGAACTAGAATCTGTACACATGTTCCTACAGGATGTGGGTAAAGAGTAGGGGTTTGGATAGCCGAATCATCAACCCTATATCGTGCTACTGTGTACGCATGAATAGGGTCGAAGAGCAGCCTATACAAAATAAATAGAAAATACTGAGATCTAGGCTTATGCACAGAGTTGTGCAGGGAAACTTCGCATATGGTATATTCTAAGATTAACTTGTTGCACGGGCTAATTATCTAAATGCTGGGGACAATATTTCTTTTATAATCCTGATTTTTGCAGCGAGCCCCTTCGACGGGAAACGTTGTTCATGTTCTGCTAGCATAAAAGTTGATCGCGAGTCACGCCTGCTATGACGCAGAGCCAATCAAATTTGAGATTATGACGCAATGTCGTCCGTCACTAAGCAGCACCAAATGTAAGAACATGCCAGGGAACATGTCTGGGTGGAGCGGGCAGGGAGCGGGCTTAATCTTTGCCTATACATGCCCAAAATAAATGGGAAAATGTATCCTAGTTCTCTCTTATTATAAACACGGTGAATGTAACCCATATATTGGATTAAACTAAGTAGAAATGGTGTTTTAAAACACGTTCAAAGCTTGCTAGCCTCCGCTGCCACTTACGGTAAACATACTGGCATGTATGGTTACGCATAACGTGCTATCAGCGCCGCGCTTATTGTCTGTTTCACCACTGACTAGGCCTATAGTCTGTTTCAATGGTTGTCCCAACTTGAATTTACCGCCAGTCAGTCAGATTGTATAATATAAGTGTAGCGAAATATGTATTTTACCCATGCTGCAACTTTGACATAGGCATGAGTCTATTTACTAGTGATATTTTGAACATTTTATTCACTAAGTGGCGATTTCGGAAATTATTGCATAGGGCGCTCTACAGCCCAGTCACTTGAATGGGTTGTAGGTACAGCTAGGGTTTGGACTGCCCTATTGGTAATTTAACATAGAAATATTTTTCGAATGAGAAATGTCTTTTGTTTGCACCGTACCACTGGCGTTTTAACCTTGGGATTTTTTTTTACCTAGCGTTTATATACATTCAGTTTGTCATGACGGAGTTATTGTTGTATTTAACATTAGGCTATGCCTTCTCGTTTAACCTGAACTAACGGCATTTACCATTGATTTTTAGCATAATATATGTTCTTCATTTATCACTGAAAATAGTGTAATTGTTACATAATGTTCTATTGCTGAATACAAATCTTTAAATACAATGCTATCACGAAGCCCATCACCGTCAGTGTGGCCCCCTAGAAGACAGATAAAGGTTAGCATTTACACTTTGGCTATTTTAACATGGCCTGCATGTGATATGTGAATGTGTTCCAGGAAAATGAGTTACAGGTCGCAAAAGTGATATTTGTCAATGTGTTTTCCCACAAGATCTCTTTATTGAAATGTTCTGATCTTTAGGGCGTTTAGCACTTATAGTCATATGAATCCATGTAACAAATTATAGTCCTATGAATCCATGTAACAAATTTCAGGACATTTTATGAAATTTATCCTTGCGTTTTCAAGTCCTTCATATGGAGTAATTTTGTGTTCATTTACTGGTAATTACCCATTACAGAAAAATTGAAAACTTTTTTTTTCAAAAATAGAAATATCAAATAGTAGAAAATAGAATTACTTATTATGTGTCCTATAGTGTTTACTATCATTAGAAACGACTTGATCTCCTCTTTTCAAATATGATGATATCTTTTTTTTTCCATATCCATATTTTGTGACTCACGACTAGTTTTCCTACAACGGATCACATATGTGAATTTGTTAATGAGATTGTTTTAGATTTGCTATGTCTTTGTGAATTGAGTAGGTCAGCTTGAAGATTCAGATCCATTTTATTTTTTGAAAATTCCTATACAATGTAATATTTATGATACAATAATGCAATGTAGATCAAATGAAAGCTACTACTAATAATGATGTTATATAGCACGAACAGATTAATATCTTGGAACTTGTGAGACTTGAAATATATGGAAATTGTGGCCCCATGCAAAAAGCATTTTTGCCGAAAATAAACCCATTGGTACTACCACTCATGGCTCTGTTTTAGAGAAAGGTTATATCCCAAAACATCATTTGACTCTCTTTTCTCGCTTAATTCGATCTTAGCCTTTCTAATCAATAACTAAATGTGGCAGTTAAAAGAGAATCAAGCCCCAGATATTGAGAAATTTCTTTTAGTGAATTGTTTTTAAAATATGACTTGAAAATTACCTAATGTAAAAAGGCTGTCTGCTCTGGGACTCGACTTCTCAAGGTCCAGTTCGGCAGTTGTACCACTGGACTTTAGGGGAATGAAGAGAACATGCATATATAACACTGGGTGTACCCTATAATGCAAATGTTAGATTTACCTTAATATACCATTCTCCTCTTGGTGATTGAGAAGAATGGGGAAAATGAATTAACTATAACTTTCCCTGTGTTAGCCACTGGCAGCTTAATGATACAAATTACTAGTACAAAAGTATATCTTGAATCTCATATATTAGGAATGTCTAGCTCTGAACGTTTTTCTGGATGAGCGCCAGCCTATTATTGCCAGTATTTATATGCCCCTTTATTTATTCTATTATTCATCGAATATGGAGGAAAAAACCCCGAAAAATGTATTTCGTCAAAAAACAACCTTTTTTGATGCAAGATTTCTACTTTTGATGCAACAAATTTTTGAATATTGTTTAATTTTTATAAACATTATAAAGAGTATTCTCTCTCAGATAGATAGCCTCGAAAATTATTGGTAAAATGGCTTAAAAATGGTATATCTTCGTTTTGTCTATTCTGTATCAAATTTATGTTGTCCTTGAGTATCATGAGATTATCATGTATCATGAAAATGTGCTCAATATAATTTATCAAAAAATAAAATGTCCTCATGAAGGCCACATCTGTCCCCCCTCTCTGAATGTCACCGTATGTGGTTTGTGAAGGTATTTTGGGTGGAAATTTGATTTTGAATACAACTTTTTTATACAACTGTTTTAAGCACGGGAAAGCCCCTGTTAGAAAGTAAAAGAGATTGATGTCATGCCTCTCAACGGGAGAGAGAGGGAAGAAGGGATCGAGAGGGAGGGAGGGAAAGGGCGGGAGAGGGAAGGAGAACAAATAAAGGAAGCATAGAGATAGGGTGGTAGAAATTGTATAGGCTGAGGGACAAGAGGATATCTGGGGTGGAAATGTGATTTTGAAGCCTTTTTTAAATTGGGATCTCTACACACTATTCATAGCCTAGGAAAGCCCCTGTGAGATTGTACGTCATTACCCACAACATTTCAGGGGGACCTAACTACATGCAAAGGAGTGAAGAAGAGGGGAGGGAGAGCGTGGGGGTATTCGAGAGAGGGAGGGGATGGAGAGGGTGTAGGAGGGGGAGAGTTTAGTAAAGGGAGGGAGGGTGGGGGAATAGGAAAGGGGGATCCAGGGGGAGGGGTACTTTGCTAGTAATATATAAATTACAATTACAGAAAAACGCGTTCTCGGTCATGGATGTTTGCAAATATCACTTCTTCAAGAGCTATAATGAGCTAATATTTTGTGGTAGGGCATTTCAGAACACTTTTGCGGAGAAAATATTTACAGTTCTGTACCTCTATGCCTTAGAACTGATATGTGAAACAAAACAAAAAGTTGCGGTGCCAGAAATTATTTTGCGGACATATTTTAGCCCGCAAGAATGTTTAGCTGCATGGTAATTATATTTATTCTACCACACACCTTCTCCACATCAAACCATTAAACTCCTGGTCCCTACTTTCTTACTTATCATTTTACTATAATATTGGCAGCAGACTTAAATATCAAGTCTCTGACCATTTTTTTTTTTTAACATTTTATTTCGATAAACAATTCCACACAGGTGGTACGTTTCAAGTTATCGAGTGAAAAGAAATGGTACAATTTAAGAATCTACAATATAATATTTATCAATATCCGTAGTCTGAAGACTTTTGTGATTCCATATATCATCTATATCATTTATATAACATTGAACACATTTATAGAATTACAAATTATTATTTTACAATAGTCATTTCTAGGTAACATACTACCAACTACATTTTATAGAGGCTAAAAACTCGACATTTCAACATAATATGATATGACCATAATGCACAACACATTTAAAACAGTTCCTTGTCAGAGTACATACTAGTGAAAGCTACAAGGTTGATACTAGATAGTATCTTGTTTATTCAAGGTACGCATAGTAGCAACAATAGAAACAATGATACAATATTCCAGGAAATAGCTTTGAGTACCAAGCGTGAAGGAGACCTGAAAGTCCTGAGTTTTTCACAGATAATCATTACAATTATCTCTTTTCCCTTGAATCTATTTAACTGTGATGGTGATCTGGAAATAAACCCATTTTAAACATAAATACAAACATGGGAGGTTTAGTCCCTACAAAGAAAGTATTTTGGAACTCACCGCGTCAATCTGCGTGTTAGATCTGCTGTGCCTCTTCACTCTTTTCCAGTAGTTATACTAATGATGTCTTGCACCGCTGTGTATGACAAGATGTATCACTCAGTACTTCTGATATTGAAGCACCTGGTATATGGGTCAGATTGTCAGAAAATGTACAATTTAACTTCGCCAATCTTCAAGATTGACCCAAATTTAAGGCAAAAACTAGCTTAAAAATGCAGTTTAACATAACAGAACTGATATTTTAAATCAATGCGATACCGAATATACTCAGATATACCCGGTATTGACCATTTTTCAGCCTATTTTAGCAGAATTTACTAAATTTGTAGAGCTGCCAATTGTACATTTTCAGAAAATCTGACCCATATACCACGGTATTGTATACACCCAACTTGAGTTCTGATATTAAGGCATTTCTCCAAGAATTCATGGACATGGGTCTATATACTAACTTATGTAGAATTGGTCATCGTTTGTAAGATATTTCACAGTGGGAATTTATGCCTAAACATTGAGAAATGAACAGATTCTGAACTTTGTATTTTGAAACATGACATGTATCTTGGGTATTTATTTATCCAACAAACTGAAAGTTTCATTTCTTGCATATAGAGAGAGAATGGAACGAGCGGGCAATAATACAAAAATAATGTAAGACGAGATTTGCCTGCATACACATGATGCCGTCCTTATGCGGACAAATCAAGTCCAATAAATTTTCGATTATTGCAGGCGAGTTCCATTCTATATTTATTAAAATGGGCATCAAACTTGATATTTAATTACAAATGTATCATGCGTAAAACTGTAAAAAGTAGCCGACTTGGTGACGAAGTAGTTCATATAATACGCATAGTATATGAATATTTGTATTGTACCCCACTCATAGCACCTGTCAAGAGGGATGCACGTATAATAAATCCTCTTCTGTCACTATCTATCTATTTTATAGCTGGAAATAACTGAACACCCAGGAATGTATGGTATTTAGGATTTTTATTCGGCATAAGACGTTATGACAAAACATTTTTCTCAGTCAAAGCTGTTAATCAATTTCTAAGGTTAGGGAAATACAATCAAGTCATAGTGAAAATTATTACACCAATAACAAAAAAAGTAGTTACAATGTCTACAAACCAAGAATATAGGCTCAAGTGAAAGACAATATGATGAAAGAATTACTGATCAGTGGTCTATGGCTATGCCATTTAAATTACAAAAAGAAAGACCAAATACGGAATGTAAATGTACATGTAAGCCATATATGTATACTAATGTGTTTTGGTCTATTTCTACCGCAAGCCTCTTGTTAGATTAGTAGCATCAGTAAAAATATAATTAATACAATCATTCTTGCATCATTTATCACCAACATTAATTAACAATAAACAAGACACAAATATTGGAGTGGTCGAATTTGTGGTGCATAGTTACCCGTATTATTCAGTGTAAAGATTGTTGTTCTGGCAGGGCTTGAAATCCTCCTGAATACAAGAGTTTAGACCCACCGCTACGTAACAACAACAATAACATAACTACTGCTTTCATCCATAAACGCCTTACCATTATTATTATTTTTACCATTATTAATATTATGGAAATTTCATTCAGCGAAACATATACATATATATTGTAATATAAATCAAGAAGAGGACAGTTTCGTTCTCAACTGTAGCCTTTTTAAAATAAACATCAGCAATAAGATCTGTAAAATAAACTTTCAGTAGTACAATTTGTTCATTAGTACAATATGGCGTTGACATTATTTACTTTGTCTAGTGTTCGATAATACGTTTTATTTCATAGTTACAAATGTAGAAATCTCGATGGAGACTTATAACCTCTTCCTGAACTGGTAGAGTGGGTAATGATATAGTTAAAGTACCTCTTCCCATACAAAACCAGTATACCAGTAATCTATCTTAGATTAACGGGCTGAACACAGGAGCAACCTAACTAAACCTGAGAAAAAGAATAATAAAAGCAATTGTCTTTGTTTCAAATACATGAATTGTCTTTTTTCTTTCAGTTTTTCTTCCCAACGTTTTTAAATATTTTGAATAAAACAAACCAAACTAAACCCCAGATCATCCCTCGTTCTGGGTTTCAGAACAAAACGGCTAATAAATATTTTTTAATTAGTTAAAAGTTAAAGTACATTGACACATATATGGGTGAAGTCGCCCAGAATATGTTCAATTCAACTTCGCCAATCCTCTCAAATAACCAACATTTCAGACGAAAACAAGGTTCAAAATACAGTCCAACCTAACCAAACAGATTGCTAGAATCAATGCAATGCCAAATATACTGAAATATACCTAATATTGACCAAATGGCAGCCTAATCCAGCAATGTTTTTTAAATGTAAACAGCTGCCAACTGTACATTTTCTGAAAATCCGACCCATATATCGTTTAAACTCACAATACTAGTAGCGGGATACAAAACCAATTACAACAAACATTTGCCACGTAAGCAGGCCATGGAAGCGTTACATGGGTCGGATTTTAAAAAAATGTACAATTCACCTTCACCAATTCTCTCAAATAATCCAAATTTAAGACAAAGTCAGGTTCAAAATACTGTTCAACATAACCAAACAGATTTTTTGAATCAAGGCAATACCAAATACACTCATTAATATCTAGTGTTGATGGTTTTTCAGTCCAACTGAGCAGAATTGACAATATATGTTGATCTGCCAATTGTACATTTTCTGAAAATCACCTGTCACCTGTCTCCATGACAACAACACCAGAGGTTGGCAGGCTCAGGGCCCTATGTACCCCAGCGTGGGACCGTGGTCTGAGAGAAGACGGTGAACAGGGGGAGAGAAAGAGGGGAGAGGAGAGAAAGAGAGTGGAGGGAGAGGAGGGTGAAAGAGGGAAACCGGGAGTAGAGGGGAAAAGGAAGAGTTTCTGTTGCCCCATGCATGCCATATGTAACCTCATATGTTTTTTTGTTTTTTTTGTGAATGTGGGCGTGAAAATGTTCGAAACGAGATCAGTCCAAAATGGTTTTTTTTGTTTTTTTTTAAATATCTTTATTGACCATACACATTTAACAAAATAATTAATTTAATCAAGAGAGAAGAAAAAACGCATAACTGACCACGCAGCTATCTTTCATGCGGTGCTTAACACAAAATCAAATGAGAATATAAACAGATTAATCGATGGTAGTCCCTATATTTTCCACAATACTACTCTAAGTGACATTCATCCTCTAAAGTCGTATACGAATTTGATATCACTACAAATCGTTGTTTTAGCCGATAGATCGTCAACATGTTTGCTCTCCATTTACAGAGATTTATATTCTCAAACAGATGCTTTTCATATCTATTCCAACGGTCATAAATAAGTTTAAGATGGATAAGATTTGCCCTATTCTCGAGCACATTTGATCTTTGTGTGAACTCTTCAGTACTGAAATCTTTTCCAGACGCCACTCTTAGTGCTCTGTCCTTTTTCCTACATTGAGAATAAGAAAATTTCCAAATTAGAGAATGAACCACATTAGCTCCTCGAGCTAAACATACAAAAAATAATATGAAATGCAGGGTACATTAGTACATACAACGTCTGTTGTTTGATAAGAGAACTAAAGCCACTTGCAAATGGCTAAACAAATTAAATTTACTTTTTAACATCCAAAAAGAGTGTGTGATAAATAGCAAATGGCACTCTGTTTGGGTTCAAACTGATCTCGACCCATCAGAAAACGGGAACTCACCTTTGGGGTTCGTCCCGTTTTCTGATGGGTGGAGATCAGTTTGAACCCTCCATCAGGCCATTTGCTACAATATGTGACCTGTTTTAGGAAAATGAGTCACAAGTCGCAAAAAATAGATTTTGAGATACCATTATATGAAAAGATGAGATCAAGCCGATTCCAATGATGGTAAACAGTCTAATAATCTAACAAGTATTTCTAGATTTTAAGTTTGATATTTTCGTTTTTGAAAAAAAAAGTTTCCAATATTTCAGGGGGTTAATAAACAGTAAAGTAACTAAATGTAGTCCATATGAGGACCTTTAAAACGAAAGGATATATTATATGGATTGTCCTGAAATTTGATACGTCAATTGATATAGATATAAGTGATGAACCCCTAAAAAATCCGAACATTTCAATAATGTGATCTTGTGAAAAAAACACTTTAAAAAATGTCAATTTTGCGACTTATGACTCATTTTCCTGAAACATATCACATGTGTTGTTGTAAAGTCCTTAATCATCCTGCCATCCCCACCAGTACCCGGTTCATAGACCGATTTTAAGGCTCTCCAAAATTGTTTGGGAGTCTGTTTCAGGTCCACAATTTGTTGCATTAAGAAATCTCTTTGTTGCCTTGTAATCATCTGCCTCAGATTATTTCGAAGGTGTTTAGCTATTAACCAATCATCTGTTCAGACTTCCAGTATAGTATTATACCTTGATGTAATTCCTCTATATTCAGGAATATAAGCAAGTGTGGGAGGGAGGTGGCCACAGCATGGATACATAGGGACCATCCTGTTGTATGACATCAAATATAATCTTACTGGTAATAGTTAATAGTTGTTCAATAATTATGTTAAAATGGGTGCTGAGGGGCATTACCTCTAAACAAGAGGCAATTATAAGATATAAGATGTCATGTATGACGTAATATGTCAGTATAGTCCTAAATTTTGCTAATCCTTAATTGTGATGTGTTTCATGAAAATGAGTCATAAGTCGCAAAATTGATATTTTTTAAAGTGTTTTTTTCACAAGATCACATTATTGGAATGTTTTGATTTTTTAGCGGTTCATCACTTATAACTATATCAATTGATGTATCAAATTTCAGAACAATCCATATAATATATCCTTTCGTTTTAAAGGGCCTCATATGGACTACATTTAGTTACTTTACTGTTTAATAACCCCCTGAAATATTGGAAACTTTGTTTTTCAAAAACGAAAATATCAAACTTAAAATCTAGAAATACTTGTTAGATTATTAGACTGTTTACCATCATTGGAATCGGCTTGATCTCATCTTTTCAAATATAATGGTATCTCAAAATCTATTTTTTGCGACTTGTGACTCATTTTCCTAAAACACATCACATTTTCTCTCTAATAGAATTCTGAAATTATTGTTAAAATGATTAAAGTTTGCATTATTGTTTTCGCTTACCAAGTACAACATTGATTTTCCTAAAACAGGTCACAATTACGCCACTTAAACACCTGCCGTGGTTGGAGCTCGATGAGCGTGTGCCAACCCTTATAAGATAGGGCAGTAAGACATAAGGCAGTAAGACATAAGGCAGTAAGACATAAGGCAGTAAGACATAAGGCAGTAAGACATAAGGCAGTAAGACATAAGGCAGTAAGACATAAGGCAGTAAGACATAAGGCAGTAAGACATAAGGCAGTAAGACATAAGGCAGTAAGACATAAGGCAGTAAGACATAAGGCAGTAAGACATAAGGCAGTAAGACATAAGGCAGTAAGACATAAGGCAGTAAGACATAAGGCAGTAAGACATAAGGCAGTAAGACATAAGAATAAAAGGTATTACAGTAATCACAGGTGTTTACAGATGAGTATCACGCATCAAGAGTCAATACACAAAAGATAATATGAAATGCAGGGTACATTAGTACATACAATCTTTGTTGTTTAATAAGAGAACTAAAGCCATTCTGTTTTTTTTTTGTTTTTTTTTATTTCAAAAATGAGGCCATTTACATTTAATACAATCATAACAAATACGCATGTCGACGTTGCCGATGTTTTGTTGCGTTGCCTTCCAGATTCTAATCTATTTTAAATTCATTTTACACATTTATATAACATATACAATTTAACCAGTATTCTACCATTTAATCTTCACCCCAACAATTTCATTCGAAATGACAAGCATCATTGTTCTTCTCCATATCTTTCCATCTTATTAAACATTGCAATACAATTTGTCTGTTCGTTTTACTTCTGTATATAATCAATTGCGTTGTTATATTCTTTCTTCACAACTATCGCCTGGGCCCTTATAAGGGCATTTCCTGACGTTAAAAACGTGTGGGACCGATAAAACACAATTCATATTTCTATCTCTATCACTGCTCTCTATCTGGTCCTGCTTTGGTCCCCGAAAGGAGAGCATTCGGAACCCCGGAACTGCAGTGCCGGGCAGAGTCAAGACCAGCCTGACTCCCACTGGCACCACACATGTAGCCTGAACACAAATTGTAAAGATTAGTGTTATTGAAAAGGTACTATATCGTAAATTAAATATTATTGTACAGAAAATAATAATTGTATCACTTATAACAAAAATATTCTAAATAATAGCTTCAATATTAACAATATGTACTTTTATCTCCATATCATTGTAGAGTAAATATAATGTATATGTCCTAAACAACATTGTTTGAGATAAGAAATAATTTGACAATTTATTACAGGGCAAGAATTAAAGAACATATAACTACAAAGAAGCACAAGAAACAACTATATGAAGAAATAGTGTGAAAAAGAACATTTATGGAAGCTAAAGACATTGGAACCCATTTAAATGGTGAAAAGACAATGAAAATGACAATGACATATAAAGTCAATTACAATTTAAAGTGAAAAGGAAAAAAGTGAACAAAATCTGTACTAATTAGAATTAAGGATATAGTATCTAGATGTTAATTAAAATAATATTTTGTCTTATGGGAGAACTGGAAGATCTAGTTATAGAGGTCTCTGTCCAATTTCTGTAAATTGTTTGAACAGAATAAAAGTTTTATATATATATATATATGTATCTTAATGCGGCTACTGTAATTTTGCACAGGTGGACATGCTAGTAAATTTTGAGAACATCACTTCCTAATCATGACATAGACCTCATATAATTTAGATTAAAATAAAAAAAACTTTTCATACATACCTTTGCTTTAAAGCAATTCTTTTAGTCTAATGAGGGAAGTTTCTGATCATTTGTTTGAGAGTGTTTATATTTTGCTTATCATCAATAAATTATGTTAATGCCTCTAGATTCGCATGGAATATTGGGTCTAATGGTACAGTCTAAAATCTATAGTAAACATGTCATGTTCAGCATGGACTATTTATCATTGCTAATATCAATATCCATATGTATTACATATTTCCATGACACAAGTCCAAATATTTCCCATCATGCGTTTGATTAACATAGACCATTTATACAACCTGCGGTATAGGTGAAATCATTCTTGTAATTTTCGATAAAATGTTGCCAAATATGTGTATGTCAGATTTCATAAGAATCCAATCCTGGGATGCACTGTAACTGGGATGCACTGTAGCAGACATGCTTAGTGAAACATGCAAATTCCCTATTGTTTTTAGAACCAAGGCAAAACGTACTTATATTTGGAACAAACAAAGTACCCCCTCTCTCCCTGCCCTCCCTCCCCCTATCCCTCTCCCTGCCCTCCCCCGGTCCCTCCCCCTGTCCCTCCCCCTGTCCCTCCCCCTGTCCCTCCCCCTGTCCCTCCCCCTGTCCCTCCCCCTGTCCCTCCCCCTGTCCCGCCCCCTGTCCCTCCCCCTGTCCCGCCCTCCTTTTCCTTTTTCACTCTCCCTCTCTGGCCACATTTCCCCTCCCCATCTTCCTCATTCTCTCCTACACTTTCTCCCTCCCCCTCCTTCTGCCCTTCTCCAAACTTTCTCCCCTCTTTTCCCTCTCCCTCTTGTCTGCGTCTCATACCCCACCCCCCTTTTTCTCCTCCCTTCTCCATCTTCTGTCTCTGCCTCTCCCAACTATCTTCTTATCCCTCCCTTCCCCCTTCCCTCTCCCATGATCTATCAAAAGCATGACGTCGTTACGTTTACTTTCAAGAGGCAGTCATGTCCATAGAGCGTCTACCTATGTAAGGGATTCGTTAACACAAAGTCATTGAATTTAGACTGAATTGAGTTGAATTGAATTGGAAAATAGTTTTATTTATCTTAAAACAGTTACATGAGTCTGTAGAGATGAGTAAATTGGGTATAATATGTATGTCCAGGTTTGTTAACTCCCAGTTCTTCCTACAGTTACCCTTTAGAAAGAGATAGATTTCTAATCTATTCATGAGGCGTTTCTTCTAATAAAAAGTATATAACATAACATAATATTTCAGACAAGTTTTCATATGACAAAGTGAGTGCGTGACCCTTTGTACTCCGGGTAGGCGTTAATTATACTAGTGAAATCCGTGAAATCCGAGTGGTTATTAGACACATTGCTTGTACTCTTAATGTTTAATTTAACCTTACTTTCATGGGTTACATTCCTAAACTGAACTAAATTGTGTCATTGTTCCTTTAATGTTTTTACCCCCGTCATACCAAATATCTTAGCATGTATGAAGCCGAGTTGGCAGGAATCGTGAATAAAAGCTTTTGGAAAAAAAAAGAATGACTGAAATGGACACTCATTTGTGATGTGTTTCAGGAAAATGAGTTATAAGTCGCAAAGAATGGATTATGAGATACCATTATATTTGAAAAGATGAGATCAAGCCAATTCCAATGATAGTAAACAGTCTAATAATCAAATAAGTATTTCTAGATTTTAAGTTTGATAAAAAAAACTCTCAATATTTCTGGGGGTCAATGAACAGTAAAGTAACTAAATGTAGTCCATATGAGGACCTTTACAACGAAAGGATATATTATATAGATTGTACTGAAATTTGATAGATCAATTGATATAAGTCTAAGTGATGAACTGCCAAACAATCAGAACATTCCAATAGAGTGATCTTGTGAAAAAAACACTTTGAAAAATATCAATTTTGCAACTTATGACTCATTTCCCAGAAACACATCACATTCTTGTGGCTACTGCGCCCTGATCCATGTCGGTTGTAGAGGTGTCCTGCCAAGCCTGTGAGAAAGGCACACTCTGCCAGGCGCAGATCACTGGGAGGCACCAGTGCCAAACTATTGGGGTCAGATTTTCAGAAAATGCACAATCTATATTTCTACACATCTCTCAAATTGTGCTAAATTAGAGTGAGAAATGATAAATACTGATTATATCTGAGTGTATTCTCTATTGTATTCATTCAGTAAATCTGTCTGGTTATGTTGAACTGTATCTTGAACCTGATTTTCGTCTTAAATGCTGGTTATTTGAGAAAATTGCTGAAGGTGAATTGTACCTTTTCTGAAGCTCTAACACATTTATCATGCACGACGTCTCATGCCTAATATTTGGGTCAGAAAATGTACGATTCGCCTTCAGCAATTCAGTGGAACAACCTTCAATTAAGACCAAAATAAGGTTCAAAATACAGATTAACATAGCAGAACAGATATTTTACACCAGCGCAATGGCACATGTATCCAGATATACCCGGTATTCATAATTTAGCAGAATTTACTAAATGTGTAGAGCTGCCAATTGTACATTTTCAGAAATCCTATACCATATATTATGCGTCAAGTCCCTGAATACAATGTTACCATGCTGGTCGACCACAAGCCATCATAAATGAACTTGTGCCAAGAGAGGTGCGCACAAGAAGAGACTCTTTTCATTTCATTTTATGAGAGAATAAGACAATAAGAGTGTTACTAAAACCAAGACCATTCACCACACTTAAAGATGCTTCCTTCTAATTTTAATTTTAACATTTTTTAAAAATTCTAATTGCCAATCAAATGAATAATATATCATTGTTTAATTGTTTAATCGAGGACAAAGTTTACTTTTAATCTAAAGTTATACATCTGAACTGAATTGTGATAACCTTGATGTTTTTATTACTTGATAAGGCTGTTTTTATATTTCTACGATTGATCTGGAGAAAAAAAACTCAAAAATGTATGTATTTCGTCAAAATACCTAGTTTTCAACAAGGATTTGTATTCTCGAATCTTAGAAATGCTGAGTGTTTGTCTAATGTCATAGATAAAATGATTGCCTATTTTCTCTCTAAATAGAACCGGGAATATGTTTATCCGGGTATCTCTTGAGTGCGGCAACATTAGGCCTGACCCAGAAAATGTATCCCACTTTGAAGTTTCAACTCAACAGATCCCGCACAGAGTATGCACAGACCCTACGGTACGGTACGTAGGTCCCACATCGCGGCCCGGAGCTGAGTTCCAGTTATGAGATTGCAGGTAGTCGCACTCTGTACGGGATCTGTGGAGTGCGGCAACATTAGGCCTGACCCAGAATATGTATCCCACTTTAAAGTTTCAACTGAACAGATCCCGTGGGCGATTAGAACCTGAAGTTGTAGTGGGGGTTCGTTGTCTGTTTGCTTAGGGACCCCCACCGAGGCGATTTTTATAAGGAATGTAAATGAAGTGTTCCAGGAAAATGAGTCACAAGTCGCAAAAATTATATTTTTCAAAATGTTTTTTCCACAAGATCTCTTCAGTGAAATGTTCTAATTCTGATGGAGTTTAGCACTTGTAGTCATATGAATTTATGTACCTAATTCCAGGGCATTGAATATATTAAATATATTCTTGTGAATTAAAGGCCTTCATATGGAGTATATCTAATTACTTTAATGGCAATTACCCATCCAGAAACATTGCAAATTTTCAAAAATAAAAATATCAAACTCAAACTCAAACTCAAAGTGTTCTAGTGTTTACAATAATTGGAATCAGCTCAATTCCATCATTTCAAATATGATGACATCTCAAAATCCGTTTTTAGCGATTTCAATGGCGAGTTCCATTCTATATTTATAGGTGTGTAGTGGATATGAGGTTTGACGCAAATCTAGTTTGACTTGTTGTTTTAACTGTTTTATAGCTGGGTCCGCCTTCAAGGTCAAGCCTTTCAGATCTGTTCCTTTTATCATAAAGGAAATGTCAAGCTTTGCCCTATTTACAGGTTGCCTATCAACTATTCCTCATATTGCCTATTGTTGATGTATTGCATATCTCCTGTATCACTTATTCATGTATGAAGTGAATGTTGATCATCTACATGTACACACCTTGTTTATGTACTGACTGTATTCATGACTACTCCAGAATACCTTTCCGTCATTGTCTTGGTTAGCCCAGCTGACCTTGTACCTTGTGTGAGTACTGTGGAGGAAATAAAACTACGGCAACAGAAATTGTTGTCCAATTTTACTTTACCTTAGTTGAGAGGAATATCAAACCTGGGTTGTCTAGTAATAGCACAACGGTTATCACAGGCTGGATAACTAGTGTCACCATTTACTGATATCTACCTGTAGAAGAGCCTAAAGCCCCGGATTGGTACACTAAACCTCTGGGGTTTTATCAAATATCGGGTATCATCAGACATCACTTAAAAGGTCTGAAACAAATATCTGAGATAGTCCAAGCACCTCTGCACTGCAGGCCTATGTCCATGGATTTGTTAATCTACTTTGCCAAGCCCAAGGCTCTCCACAAAGCACATTAACAAATGCACAGGCATAGGCCTGCAGTGTGGAGGTCATCTTAGAGCTATTTTTAGACAACTACATTTTTATTTCACCCATGGAATGAAGTGCCCATAGACTTTGTATAGACTCGCTATATGCAAGTGAGCGGGAAGAAATATGTTTCATTCCTCCCTAGGGAAGAAACAGATGACCCAGTTTATCCTGCGTTTTCATTGGCTATTCTGAAAGTAGGCCAGGGTTGTCATGGCGTCGTCAAAGTCACGCCCGGCGTCACGACGGCCGTCCTAAATTTGAGCTTCAATGGAACAGGCCACACCCTCGCTGTATTTCTCACGCAGCAAGTTACCATAATTAAAAGCAATCTAATATGTTTAAAATCGTTTGTAAGAGGTCAAATAAATCTCGAACTAACCTTGGTCCTGTCTGTGGGACCTTTCTTCACCACGTTAAAGGCGTGAGGAACCCCAAGGTGCAGAGCTAGCGTAGCACCGAGGGGTTCCTCACGCCTTCAACGCGGTGAAGTAAGGTCCCACAGACAACACCGCGGTCAATTCTATATACTTATGGTATGAATACCATGAAAACAATTTTATTGCACCCTACTTATTGCAGCTCGGAAGAAGCATGCATAGGAATTAGAGCGAAAGGTATCATTGACAGAATGTAGGGAGGTAGATCAGAGGGAGATTAGAAGGATCTATCTTTCACTCAATGTTATGTCAAGTAAAAACTTTCAATCTCTCACCACCAAGAATTAAGCCAGGAGTCAATTCTTTGATTCTGAAATATTATCTCTTTTATTCATTGTATCAATTTCTTACTATATTCATTATTATCATCTTTGAATTGTTTGATTATTTAGGTTATGATTACAATTTTATTAAACCAATTTTATTTCCAGAATCAGTTGATATAAATTTGTATTGTATCAAACTGTTACCTGTCTGTGCCAAAATGACAGACTGGTAACAATACCTTAAAATTAATTACCATCCTAGATGGTTTGGTGGGCCATATGAGGCACGAGGTCGTATGGAGGACTTTTGTCCAGGAGTAGAAGCCTGAGGAGCGCTAGCCTGCCTGACCAGCATGAACCCAATGGTGCAAAAGAAGGCCAAGATGAAGCAGCCGCCCACAGTCACAGCCACTATAAGAGTGGTGGAGAGCCCAACAGTCTGCTCACATGACGATCCTCTGTAGCCCGCAGTGCACCTGCAACACAAAGGAGTACACATGATCCTTCCAGCATTTGAAAAGTACCCCCTTTCCACAATTTTTTAGGGCATTTTACCCACATTTTTTGTACCAAACTTGGAGTCATAAGTCGCAAAATTGATATTTTTCAAAGTGTTTTTTTCACAAGACCACATCATCGGAATGTTCCGATTTTTGGAGAGTTCATCCCTTATAGCTATATTAATCGATGTACCAAATTTCAGGACAATCTATGTTATATATCCTTTCGCTTTAAAAGTCGCATATAGACTACATTTAGTTACTTTACTGTTTATTGAGCCCAAGAAAAATTGGATACTTTTTTTTCAATAGTTAAAATATCAAACTTAAAATCTAGAATATTTAGACTCTTTACTATCATTAGAATCGGCTTGATCTCATCTTTTCAAATATGATGGTGTATAGTGATTTCCGCCTAGTAATACTAGTTTACTAACCAAGTTTGAATCTTATCAATCTCAACGAAGGGGAAGTAAAACCAGTAACACAGTGCTTTAGTATCTCATGCTTTATTCCACCACACAGACCCATTCGAGCAGTTATTCTCAGACCCAGCTTAGGTCCAAACGACTCAGCAAGAGTGAGCAATCACTCAAGACAAGAGTAACAAGGTACAGCAGATTCAGGAAGGAGGCAACTTTGGTACACAGTCAATGAAGGTGTTTCAGGTAAAAGGAAAGTAAAAATTTTGTCCCCACTTTTTCTGGCAAAACGAGTAAAATGCACCCCATTTAAGGATTTCAGGAATCTCGTATAACACAATAACACTTTCACAGACATTGGTGTTGATGTCACTTTTATTTACCTACTCGACACTGTCGCAGTGTTCCTGAAAAGACATCCTGAAAAGCTGACGTAAAATTCGAATGGCCGACGTCTACTCTTTTCACGTCGGCCACCTTGGCTGACGTCGATGTCACCTCTAATGAATAATGAATGGCCATGACCACTGGCTAGAAATTGTCCCAAATATCAACCTATAAGTGTGATGCCTCAGACTCACACTAATATTCAAAAAAAAATTCTTTCATTGTAATCGAGGATGGTAATACAATTTGGTTGGTCAGGTCTGACTTTACAGTACAGTCAGGTCTTCCTGTGAATGCCGTCTCATCTAGCCATTTTGTTTGTTACAACAGCAGAAGAGTTTTGTTACAAAGAGAAAAAAAATTGAACGCCTTAATGCTAAAAGTGGTTGAATATGATACTGAGATGAGAACTACAGTGTAGTAACAATGATTAAAAGGGGATTATGTATGAGACACAAATTGGATGAGAAAGCTAGCTAACAGGTAATTTTAACCAATACTATGGCGTTATACAAAGCAGATACTGAGTGATGTAAATGCCATAAGTATACTGTAAAGAACTGAAATCTTTAGACCCAAGATCCGACCTATTTAGCCCTGATCATGGTCGGGGCATGCACGCCACACATGGCCTGGCCAGGAGGGAGGGGGAGATGAGCCACTCAGGGCTCACCCCGCCTCCCCCAGCCCGACCTAATTACTGTATACACTGCTCTGGGTTTATCAAGAGGGGGGAAGGGCTAAGAGGGAGGGGGGCCGGCACGAGCCTTGGGATCTATGAGTAAGGGGTGGGAGGGGGAAGGCTGAGGAGAGGGATCCAACTTGCATGCACTCCATTTATGGTCTCTGCATGGGGAGCAGAGGTCGGCGTGTGGGCAAAGAAGATTCTCTCTCCCTCAGCCAATTAGAGGGAAGGGGAAGAGCCAGTGGAATATTTCCTGGGTTTGATTATATGAATAATTCATGATTTTGGAGTATAAAATAAAGTGAAAGACTCGGACCTAGGTACTCGCTGAGTCACCACCGCCTAGGCCGAATCCAGACGAACTACAACCTCGGACTTCTTGTCTCACTTCTTCATCTTACTGAACCTATGGGCTAAAAACCCTTAGACTTCTTTACACTGGCGAACCACTAAGAGACTTGTTGCTAAGTTGAGCAACAACCCAGTCTTCTGACTGGAAGTGAGACATAGCCTAGGAGAGGCAAGATGAGCTGGAAGAGTAGGTGAGTGGAACTCTAAAACTCTGATTGAGCTTATAAATTATACTTATGGGATGTGTGGAGGGTGGATCTGGGCCACTGTATAGGGTTGGGAGAATGATCACAATCATCTAGCGAGGTGCGTGGCAGGATTCCTACAGGTACCGGCCAATAGGACATGGGATCTGGCGAGGGCTGAGATTTTCCGCCTCTTCATGAATGAAGAGGAGGAACAGCAGCTGCGAGCAAGGCTCACCGACCTCTATCAGCTCCCATATGAGGATGCGAAGCAATACGGACGCAAGTTCCAGCTAGCGTCTCAGAGGGCTTACAGCGTGGATAACCTTGACCACAAGATAGTCCAAGAGACGTTGGTCAGGAATTTTGTGTTGGGACTCAGGGATGAGCAAATACGTCATGACGTATTTGCTGCTCGCCCTGATACCCTGGCTGAGGCAATAAGACAAGCCTCAGCTGCTGCTCACACCTTCGCTCCGGCAGGGCAACCTACCAGAGGGGATAGGAAGGATGAACCAATGGAAATTGGGGCTATCCTCCCTAAGAGAATGGCCCCTTCTGGGCCAAATCCTACAGATGCTTCAGATTGGAAGCTAATAGCTGATTTGGAGTCAAAGGTGAATTACCTTACAAAATTAGTAGAAAGGATGGAGACGGGGAAACCATCCAACCCCACAGTGATCGTTCCCCAATCAGGTGCAGCACCCCAGTACCCCTTTCAGACACCCATGTTGCCTATGTATCCCCCATATTTCAACACGTCCTATCCCCCACCCCCGATTGCCAGTTCTCAGGTAGTAAACCACCCAGGGAAAGGGAAGGGGAAGGGAAATGATAATCCAGGACCGGAAAAAAATAAGCAGGGAGGAGGGAAGAGGTTTAGGGGTAAAAACGTCTGTTATGAGTGTGGGGAGGAGGGACACTTCGCAAGAGAATGCTCCCACCGCTATGCACATGTACAGGCTGCAGTGGTGGCGGCCATGCAGATGGCCTCTACCACTCAAAAGCCAGCCAAATATGTTAACCAGGGGGAATAGAAACGCCGGATGAGAGGTTCTGTCTCTCCATCTCAGTGGCGGGGATGGAGATGCGTGCACTCATTGATACCGGCGCGTCAAGGAGTCTAATGCGAGAGGATGTATGGAGAGCCTTTTGCAAAACCCATCATCGGCCTCTCGTATTGACAAAGGGGGAATCTCTTAAATCACTCTCTGGTCATGATCTCAAAACTGAAGGGCAGGCGATAGTTAACTTGGGGGGTAGCTCATTTCCAGTTTATATTGTAAGAAGACTTCACCATGAACTGCTTCTGGGGGATGATGCCTTATTTATATTAGATGCCCAAATTAGCTTCAGAAAAAGAAAGGTAATTTTGGAAGGAAAAAGTTACAGAAGGCAACAAGTGGGTAGTGCAGATCAAGAATTCGCCTCTATCCACACAGAGGCAGAAGCATGGGAAGAAAAATACCCCGCTGTTTTTGGCATAGGAAAACAGGGAAAATTAGGTACCTTTAAAGATGTGAAAATGCACATAGATACTGGAAATGCGCGCCCAATTAATCAACGCCCCTATCGTTTGCCCCTGGCCAAGAGAAAACTTGTAGATAAAGAATTAGATGAAATGCTGGAGCTGGGAGTAATAGAACCCAGCAGCTCAGCATGGGGAAGCCCGATATTGTTGGTCCCAAAGAAAGATGGGAGCAATAGACCTTGTGTCGACTTCAGAAAACTAAACTCTGTAAGCAAAAAGGATGCTCATCCACTTCCAAATATTCAAGATATTTTTGACAGTTTAGCAGGATCAACTGTCTTTTCCACCATCGACCTAAAAAGCGGCTACTGGCAAGTAGAGATGGACCCGGATAGCATGGAAAAGACAGCGTTTGTGTGCCATAGGGGCCTATTTCAATTCCGTAGGATGCCTTTTGGACTCACTAACGCACCAGCCGTCTTTCAACGGGCCATGAACAAAATGTTTTCGGAATTTATTGGCAAAATTTTGCATGACTTTCATAGATGATATTGTAATCTATTCCAAATCTGAAGAGGAGCATGATCACCATTTGGCTCTGGTGTTTGATAAATTAGAAGAATACGGAATTACAGTCAAAAAGAGTAAATGTATTTTCAAACAAGAGAAGGTAGATCTCCTCGGCTACCAAGTTTCAAAAGATGGAATTAATTCCCACCCAGATAAATGTAGTGCTATCAGGGATATGCTACCTCCAGAGGATGTGAGCGGAATTCGCTCCTTCCTAGGAATGACTGGGTATTACCGTCAATGTATCCCAGATTATGCTAAGGTAGCTCATCCTTTGGTCAAACTTACCAAAAAGTATGCCAGGTTCGAATGGTTGGAAGAGCAGCAAAGCTCATTTGAAACTCTGAAGGAATTACTAACTTCAGATAGAGTAATGGCGCACCCCCAGTTGGATAAGCCTTATCGTCTCTATAGCGATGCGTGTGATTACGCAATTGGGGCCATATTGGTCCAGTCTGATAGTGAAGGCATAGAGAGGCCAGTTCAGTATATCTCTAAACAACTCTCTGGGCCACAACTCAATTGGGCTACGATTGAAAAGGAAGCTTATGCAATCGTGTATGCCTTAAATAAGCTCAGACCTTATCTACAGGGTAGCGAATTCAAAATTTACACTGACCACAAGCCTTTAAAGTCTCTGTTTGTGGGAGAAGTTAAAAACACCAAAATTCAAAGATGGGCGGTATTAATAGCAGAGTTTGGGGCTCCCATTGAATATAGAAAAGGGGCAAACAATATCAGGGCAGACATGCTTTCTCGAATAAAAACAAACCCCAAGAAGGAAGGGCCGACTCTCAGTTCTCTTGAAGTCTGTGCCTTGGAGGAGATAGATGAAATTCCTTGGGAATTTGATAAACTCGAGAAAGACAAAATACGTTTAGAACAGAGGGAGTTGGAACAATTTCAACAGGGGATGGAGGATGAGGGGGATTACACCATAATTGATGGCATGCTTTTCACTCTCACCCCTCCCCCAGGCAAGCCAGCCTACCCCCGCCTGGTCCTGCCACCCTCAGCTAGGCATAGAGTAGTGAGGCGCGCCCACACTGAAGTAGGCCACCAGGGCATGAGGAAGACCCTAGATAGGATCCAAGAGGCTTATAAATGGCCCACCATGAGAAGAGATACCTATAATGTCTTAATCCGATGCGCTAGGTGTGCTGTAAACAGAGTGGGTAGGGCGCGTGTACCTCCTACTGCGATGCCAATAGCAAAATATCCTGGTCAGATACTGGGAATGGATCTCTGTGGTCCCTTCCCAATCTCTGATAAAGGTAATAGATACATCTTGACTGTAATAGATCACGCAACTGGCTGGGTAGAAGTCAAACCCATACCCTCCAAAGCAGCTAAAAACATTGCTGATTATCTGGCTAATGAATATGTCCCTAGGTATGGCCCCCCAGAGGTGCTCATCACCGACCGGGGACTCGAATTTATGAACCAGCAAGTGGAAGGGTACCTTAAATCCATAGGCACTGAAGTAAGGCATTCTACAGCTTTTCACCCCCAGACAAATGGTAAAATTGAAAGATTTAACAAAACTTTTAAAAATATACTAAGAAAATTCATCAATGCAAGACCAGCAGAGTAGGAGAGCCATTTAGGTCCAACCCTCTGGGCACATAGAGTCTCCACTTCTTGTGTAACTGGTTTTACACCATATTTTTTAACTTTCGGCACCAATCCAAGATATCCCTTTTCCAAAATATTCCCCACTCCCGAGGGAACAGAAGATGCCGTACTCAGTGAGCGCCTACAGGCCTTAACAGATGCGTTCAGAGAAGCTGCTGAGCGCACTGAGGCCAGTAGGGTGGCTAATTATGAGAGATTAAGGGCCAGAGCAAATGCAAAGGATCTAAAAATAGGGGATCATGTGGTGGTGCTATCAGGCACCAGCGCTCCATTGGATCCCAAGTGGGATCATGGTTATGTAATAACGGGGATAAGAGGTACCACCCTAACTATGAGGGGACCCCTGGGTGAACGCAGGCGTATAAATAGGGATAGGGTAAAAATGGTATCTGGGGAAATAGAATGGGATGTACTGAGAACTAGGCAACCGAGGGCGGGTCAATGAAGGAGAAATAAGGCTCGGAGACAAGCCCAAAAAGCTCAACAAGTTCATGTTCCACCACCTCCCCCACCCCAGCCTAGGGCAGTGCCCGACACTGTTTATTTACCCATACCAAACATGCCTCCTCCAATTCAGATAGAACAGGAAGACCAAGCGAGAGCAGAGCAACCAGAGGACGAGCACATGCATGTGGAGGACGAGGACCAAGTGCCACGCCCACCTCAACCACAACAAGTGCCACGCCCACCCCAGCAGCGACTGCCGAGGGAGAAGGTGCTAGTACTAGCTTCACCTAAGCCAGTTACATTGCGCCGACCCCTGCCACCAGCCGTTGCTGTGGAGACTGCTCCCCCACGCACACCACCACCAGGTCCTGTTACAAGGTCAAGGGCAAAAAGAGGGAGGATAGAGACCCCAACCAAGTGCCCTAAACCCAAGGCTTTGACCACCACCTCTGAATGCACTGAAAAGAGGATCAAAGTGTTCCACCCTCTAGGCTCTACTAAGAGGGAAAGGCCTGACTCCTCACCAAACCCAGCCACGCCCACTTCACCCGTGCAGAGGCCGAGGAAGCTGCCCTGTATACCCCCACCATTGCCACCACCATCACCACCACCTACACCCCCACCCCCACCGTCACCCCCACCACAGCCCCAACCATGGGAGTTCGACCCAGGGGCACCACCAGTGACGGACTTCTCTCAACCTACACCTTCCAGTCCCTCCTCATAATCACCCTGGCTATGATGGCTAATGGCGATTTGTTTGAGGAGGAAGGGGTGTTGGTGTATGAGGAGGGGGAGGTCAGAGCCCTGACCGCGACTTGGACAACAGTGATCGTTCTACACCCCCCCACGCCCCCTCCTGTCAGTGCTTGGGTCTCCGTCCTAAGAAGGCGAATTGGAGAACTCAGACAGGCGGAGGTTGTGGGAGACAGAGATGTCAGTGCCTGGGAGGAGCACATGGGTTTCCTCCAGGCAGAGATTCCAACACCAGTCCAACAAGACACCCGAAGGAAGAGAGGCCTATTCAATTTTGTGGGCTCGCTAAGCCGTGCCTTGTTTGGCACCGCTACTGTAGGACAGGTGAACGAATTAAGATCTGCAGTACAAGAAGCTCAGGCTAGCGAGAGCGCATTGGCCCATTGTCAGGAAGAGATGGTGTCGGTGTTGAATCAGACAAGGCTCTACATGACAGAGAACCGCTTGGACATTGCGCAGCTCCAAGCTGCAGCAAGTAACATCTCCCGCCAAGTGGCAGACATTCTAACACAGTTAAATGGTTTCAGTAAAGATATTCACAGGATTCATATGAAAAGGGAAGTGGATATTCTATTGCAGCGAGTGAGTAGGGCGGTGGAAAATTACCACCGTCAAAACGAATTATTTTATCGCCAGCGCATTCAGCTGGAAAGGGGATTCTTAACAGACCAGATTTTACCACTGGCCTACTTATCAGAAATATTGTCTAAATTACAAGAAGGGAAACATTACACCCCACAAGATAACCGCTGGTATTATAGACACCTGAACGTTCGACTATTATTAGACGGCGAACAGGAGCTAATATACCAGACAGTAATTCCGGCAGTTTCAGGCACTCAATTTTTACACTATAGATTAAAGTATTTTCCGGTCCCATATGGTGCTGACCACCTGAGAAAGTTGGTAGGAGAGGAGGAGGTGGCCCTAGATAGCATATCCAGCGCGTCATTTCTAGCACTGTATCGGGTTTGAACCCCAGATTTGCTCAGCTGCAATAGAGCATCTAACCCCGACCTGCGAAACAAATATTATTTTAGGTAAAAAGCCAGACCTTTGTAAGGCGCAGATTGTAAAAAGAAATAACTTAACAAACCAAGTGTTTAGAGAGGGAGAGTCCATTTCTTCTGTAATTCTGGCTATTTATGAACCTCTGGAAACAATCTTGAGGTGCCCTGGGCAGAAACCAGTGATACAAACGTATCATCGGCATGCCAGGGTGATTTTAGAAGGCGGTTGTCTCCTGGTTGGAAAGGATTGGCGTGTAAGTAGCATCCAACGCCATGAGTCCCATATAACACTCCCCATCCCCAAGATTATGCCCCTCCCTGGGTTTAATCTGACTTATGGCAAATTATCCCTTTACCCCCATTTAGATCAGCAATTGACTTTCCTGCCAAGAGCTGAAATACCCTTACTCGCCCTGACAGATTTTCCTAAACCCGGTTCCCCCCTGATTTCCTCCACCCCTTGGTCTGAAAGTTCTATCTGGGGTATAGCCACTCTCATCCCCACTCTCCTAGGAGTCATGACCCTGGGAATAATCTACCTCCCCCGAAAGGGGCTCGCCCCAAGAGGTAAAGTCAGCCTTTTGTGTTGTCTGAGGAACCTTAAGCCCCGAGAGAATATCCCAATAGGACCCCCAACCCACCACCCTGTAGCCCTAGCCCTCCAAGACCTAGATCGAGAGGAGGGAGAGGCCACTCCAGGCGCTAGGACTGGCTCTCGTTCCCTCGAGCATATCCCTGCCCCCTCCCCCGCCTCACCATATTTCGCTGCCAATTTCGGACTGACCAGGATGAAATAATTAGTCTACCAATGTTTATTTGGTTTCTCTGGGGTAACAAACACTTTTTGAACTTGTCTGTAACTTACTCTTGTTTAATATTTACTATTAATATTTGTTCTGTCCTCTTCTCGGGTGCGAGGGAGATCACAGAACACAGAGTAGTATACCTGGGTGAAATCCATTTTCTCTCTCGGGAGGAAATGGTGGAATCCGTGGACAAGGATCCAGCCCAAAAAGGTATTTTTATTTCAACTCTCATTGTGAGAAGTTGTTTTTACACAAACAGAATCGGTCGAGACAGAGGAGCCTGAGAGGAAGCACCATGGAATCGAAGCCCTCACCTTGTCTCCGACCATTCTGCTTTGAAGAGGTATTTTTCCAAGTAATAAGAGTTTATACGTGATGCTACAGTAAAGTCGACAGGTGTTCTGTAGTGTTTGAGGTTAAAAGTGGAAATATTGTAGTGTTGACTACCCAACCGCTCTCACTCTCCATGGCCAAAGGAGGAGAGAGAAAGAGACGGGCGTCCTGTCGGTCAGCGACGAGGTCCAGCGGGGGCCTCGGCTGACCGGCCGGGCAGAGGAGACGGCGGTGACGACCGTACTTGAGAACTTTGTGTGTACTAGCTCCGTACAAAGGAAGACATTTAACAGTGTTCAGAAGCACACTTAAAAACACAGAGACTTCTCTTACATAATATTCGACTAAAAGACTTTTTAGTGCAGGGTGATGGTCTCTGATATAAATGAACACTCCTTTTAATAGAGCCACTCCCTTTGGAAACTTTCCATCTTGACCCGTTAGGTCTACAGATATAATAATTTATAATACTTTTACCTTACCCTTTTTATGATTTTGTGTGTGTAAATTATGTAACCTTATTTCTATTTCTCTTGTTTGGTTGGACTGGGTTGATCAGTGGCTAAATATTTTGTTCGAAAGAAAGCTTTCAACAAAAATAAAATATGGGACGAATGTAAAGAACTGAAATCTTTAGACCCAAGATCCGACCTATTTAGCCCTGATCATGGTCGGGGCATGCACGCCACACATGGCCTGGCCAGGAGGGAGGGGGAGATGAGCCACTCAGGGCTCACCCCGCCTCCCCCAGCCCAACCTAATTACTGTATACACTGCTCTGGGTTTATCAAGAGGGGGGAAGGGCTAAGAGGGAGGGGGGCCGGCACGAGCCTTGGGATCTATGAGTAAGGGGTGGGAGGGGGAAGGCTGAGGAGAGGGATCCAACTTGCATGCACTCCATTTATGGTCTCTGCATGGGGAGCAGAGGTCGGCGTGTGGGCAAAGAAGATTCTCTCTCCCTCAGCCAATTAGAGGGAAGGGGAAGAGCCAGTGGAATATTTCCTGGGTTTGATTATATGAATAATTCATGATTTTGGAGTATAAAATAAAGTGAAAGACTCGGACCTAGGTACTCGCTGAGTCACCACCGCCTAGGCCGAATCCAGACGAACTACAACCTCGGACTTCTTGTCTCACTTCTTCATCTTACTGAACCTATGGGCTAAAAACCCTTAGACTTCTTTACAATACATTTGTTCAAGTTTCAAGTTCGCAATATTAGGTAATGCAAGGAGATACTTATATATGATCAGCATTTTTGATCATAAGAGGAAAAAGAGTGCAGAAAACCAGTCAATCAATCATTGGTATACAGTTTAGACATGGAGTACAGATACATATATGATATTAGACCAAGAGAGGCGCATAGAAAGTGGCCCGAATAATACATTTGAAGAACTAAAAAGGTGCGAGAAGAATATGAGTCATGAGTCGCAAAAAACGGATTTTGAGTTATCATAATAATTGAAAAGGTGAGAACAAGATGATTCCTTCTTGTCTTGGGACCATTTTGTCTGGGATTTGAAATGACTAGATACTTTTGACCCATTCATTACACATATTCAGTAATCATTGAATGAAAACACAATGTTAGTACTCAATACTTTAGATATTGCTATACCTATCATATATGATTGAAAAAGTTTCACGAGATTTTATGACTACTCATTTTAACAATCTTAGTCACTTTAACCCCCAAAATACTTAAAATGCACCAGAGAGCCTGCACAAATTCTTAGCTTCTGGGGCCCGCCTAGGGCCCCAGACCCTGTGCCTGAGGGGCTATGATACAGTAAAAGAATGCAAACCTCAAAACTTATGTTCACAAACTTCTAATTGTCATTTGGGGATGATGATAACTAAAACATAAAATCATGAATGAATATCCTGACGTCGAGCCCTATGCCGGGTCACCTGCAACCTAGTGCCGACAACACTCCACCAACTTCATCAATTGCTGATAGATACTTATACGACGGAAAAACTGTCTATCTTTCTACACTAAGTGAAGTATCTAACACAACAAAGGTATCCAACTTAAATATAGACATGGCTGATCCAAATCAACATCAATATCAAATGATTGCTCCCGTTGGTTTTATGCAACAACAGCAATATTTACAACAGCAAAACTAGCAACAGGTAACACAAGGTCTGCAACAACACCAGATAAATTCTTTGAACACTAACCTACCAATGTCAGCTGGCATGGTGCTCCCTTCACCCAAACACCTGTCCTCAAAATGTACAGACAATGGAATGTTCACCATTATACACGATGATGGAGGAGCAAATGCTAAAACAAACAGCTATTTTGGAACGAATGTCCACAAATCTAGAGACCCACACCCAGGCCATTGATAATTCACTGTCCGCCTATCGTAAGGAAAATGTGACCATGCGCACCGAGTTTAATGAACACTCAAAAAAAGTGGCGTCAGCACTAAGCTCTTTGAAGGATGAAGTTAAAAATATCAACCTGAATACCGATACGTTCCTCCAAGAAACAAGGATAGAGCTTGAAAACAAACAGAGAGAAATATCGCACTCTCTAGAGTCAGTCAAAAACCAACAACAGCAACTTCAGTCGAGCATCGATGACCTTCGTTCCATTACACCAACTGGACCAACAGGGGCTATTGGAGCTTGGAAAAATGCAAATGAGGGAATTATCCCTAATGAGCGAATTGTTCCAAAGGCCACACAAAAGGTAAAATCGACTAGACATACTCGTCCTGTGAAAACTGACCAAGGCAAAAACCAAACGGAGAAACCCAAACGTGAGTACAATAATAAAATTGTGATAATAGAAGTCCATTTGGACCAAATCGACAAAATAACCAGTGAGGAAGTTTTAATGCTCATGCAAATAATCAACCCAGATTTCTCTAATGATGATATATACGATGTATATAGAATTGGACTCCCTGAAGAGGGAAAGAATAGGCCCATCCTACTCAGCCTGAAAGCAGGATTTTGATCTCAATGGACATAGAAAGTAGTCTTCAACATTTCTGTTGGACCAGGTTTTCAGACTGCTGACCCATCCATTGGTCTGGTTCTCTAGGAACCTCTTAACCCACATAATTCTGTTTGTCTGTATGATTTATCATATCGTTCTCAATTTGAGACCGCCTTCCGCAATAGGCTGCTTTAGGAAGTCTGTTTTATGTTACTGTAATTGCTATTCCAAAAAAAGTTTCTAACTATTCTTTCAATCTCTCTAATGTAGTTTTCATTATTGGACACGCAAGACAACACATGTATCTTTGGTAATAACAACACACTGCACACTATGATCTTACGGTTGCCAGATAGATTTCTCTTCCGCCACTAGGCAACAACTTCTCTACTGATCGTTTCTCGTTTCATAATGTGTCTGATATAGCATTAAGTGATATTGGGTCATTGTTGCAGGAATAAATCCAGTCGTTCCTCATCGATGTCTGTGACGTATCCACTCTGATGTCCAGCATCATCGTTTGAACTTTCACCGTCTTACTCCATCGGACTAACCATCCTAAAACAATACTTAAGTCTTCTCTGAATACTTTGTATGTAATCTATAAGTGTTTCTAAACATAAATCTTCTCAACAGTGACTCCTGATAGATTGAAAAATTTAATCGTACCTGAACTGACTCTTCTACATGAAATTATAAAATATGTTTCCCAAAATGATTAATAAAATCATGAACTTGAATTACGTTGTTGTTTCTCATTTCATAATGCTGGTAATATTTCACTGCACAGGCAGCCTTCCCTGCCTCATCCGTCACTTCCCCGATTTGTATTGTGGAGTATTGGCCTTGCATTGTATCAAACATGTTCATGATTTGATCTAAGCTTGTACAGCTCATGTTAGAATCACTTTGTTTTGGGGCTGCAGGCTTTTTTTTCTTGGAGCTACTTTCAGAAATTTGTTGGGTATCTGTGTCTCTATCCCTCTTGAGGAATGATCTTGCCATTGTCTTAAATACAGTCCTACTATCTGCCGGACTACTAGCTTTATGTGGGCTTGGCAGTTATGTTATTGTTTTTTAGTTTTTCCGGTGCTTGTGCATGTGCACTTTTTTGTTTGGAGGTCTAGCCACTGTTTATGCCTATAGATGCCTTCAGAAATCTGTTTGCAAAGTCCACAGTATTTTGAGATATTAATCCGACTCTGTAGTCCTTTGGGATCCTATGTCAATCTGGCATTTACTTTTGGTAAACCCTGGAGGGATCAGCAAGATGGGGCCAAACACATGTGGTCGTTAAGACAGCATTGTTTAGTTTAATTTTGTCCTGTTTCTACCAAATAAGGTAGGGTGAAAAGTTCCTTTATATTCCTTGTTGGCTTAAGAGTTTTCTTAGGCTAAACACACTATCTTTATCGTTCTTAATCCTTTGTTTAATCAAAGTATAGAGTGCTAATTTTCAATGTTTTCCTCCTGGGTCCTTGAGCAATAATCAGCACCCTGGATGTAATGGCAGGGATGCTACCATGACACGCCTGCACATTCACAACTTCAAAATATTTTCCTAACTGTCACTTTAATATTAAACTAGTCATCTTGTAGAAGATACCACTGAGTATATAAACGGATTGGGAAAAAAAATAAATAAAAGTGACCAACACAATAGGTGAAACAATAAAAGTTGTATATTGTTTAAACAGAGGTTATCTTCCCTCCCATAGCAGAAGGAGTGGAATAATGTTATATAGGTATTTCTATCCTAGATGTAACATACTAGAAGAAATCTGTTTACATGTCAAGGAAAAAAATGGATATTGCAAAAATAAAAAAAAAAATATTAAACTAGTCACTTTTGTCTTCCCTGGCAGTTTATTAGTCACTCCTGTCAGTTGAGCTAGTCCGATTCCCTGTATATATCCTGAAAAAAAGGAAATTTCGGGCCTAGGCCTGTGTGTCTCCTTACCTCTCAGAAAGTCAAACTGGAAGTCATCCACTACTTGAGCATTATTTCCCTTGTTGGTCAGAGCAGGTACTATGGTCCAGAGGGTGGACCAAAGCACCTACAAGGGGCAAAGATTTAGTCTCTGTGGTAGCCATATATTTTTAAAAAGCAACTGTGGTAACATATTGAAGAATTCAGGGTCATTCTTCAATATAAATTTAGGGTCTGCAGTTGGGCAAGAAATGATATAACGCAACATATGTTTCAAAGCCAGAACAGAACCAAGTAGAAGAGGTTGGCTACAATCATTTTTATTTTTATATACCAGACAGATTACAACAATTACACAGGGCCTGGGCTTATCCTGGCAGGACCAATTGATTATCTTGATGGATAAAGGATCCAATCAGCCACAGGTTAACAATAAATTAAAGGAGTTGGATACAAGGCTAAACCAGTCCCTAAAGCACCACACCATACCAATTACAACCTACCCCTTCTCACCAGGTCCTGGTCAGTTTGTTATCTCCCCTCCCCTCCCCCCTCTTTCCCGCTCTTAATCACCCCCGTCCCTTCCCTTTGCTGACTTGCCGGCCATTTCCCTTCCGCCTCCCTCCCACATGATAGGTATCTAAGATAACAGTGAAATGAACATTGGCGCATATATTGGAGGATGAAAAAAAGTTTATGAGTGTGTGGCGGGTAGAAAGGTGGTTAGACCTCTGAGCCAATAGGGGTGTGGCAGATGCATTTCTGAATAAGACACTCAAGGTACTCAAAAGAGTAGTCCCGAATTTTACAATATATTGAGCCTACCTTCATGGGTACCCCTTTACAATGGATTTCTTTGTTGATATTTCTTAATTTTGCGCCACTATAGGCACCAGATAGTCGCCCCTATAGTCACCCATGGGGTTTATACATGCACAGTTGGTTATTGCATGAAGAACCATCCCAGAAACAGCTACAACTGACAGTAACTATATAATATGACATAGTAAAGAGGTAATGATACTCACAGACATCCCTGAGCAACACCCCTCACTTCACATGTGCCACCATGCTGACAAGTTAGCTGGCATAGCCCTGAAATATAATAACAATATTAGTCATGAAATGCTACAAACTCCGATTTATTTAGTTCAGTTCACATAATGATAATGCAAGTTTAGTGAACCGCAGATTCATGGGGATCTGAGTCAGACTTTTGTGAAAGAATAACTGTAACAAAGCGACATTCATTACTACGGAAGCCGAGCCGGCTCACACACTAAAAAAAAAAAAGTAAAAAAAATGTTTGTTTAAATGTTAAAATGAAAGTTTAAAAAAGATACACTAAAATAAATTTCAACGAAAAAAGAAATTATCTTTAAATAGAAAAAAAAAGTTATAAAAGTTAAATGTTAAAGTAAATGAAAAAATATTTACAAAAAAAATTACAATGAAAAAAAAAATGTAAATGTTAGAATAAAAAAGTTTGAAAGGTTAAATATTTTTTTAAAAACTATAGAAGTTTATGTGCAAGACAGCAAGAACAACAAATTAAATCCAAAATAGAAATGAAACAACATAAGTGATGTGTCTCAGGAAAATGAGTCACCCCTAAAGTCTGTGTTACATGTCCACATGGTGCTCATGGCGAAAGTTGACACCATATCTGACTTCAATAAGGGAAAAAATATCTCAATGTTATAGAAAGGGGGGGGGGGGGGGGTATTTTGTCCCAACTTAATTGGCAAGGATATCTATGGGAAATGGGAAATATTGGAAGCAGGAAGGGGCATAAGCAGTGGATGGGGGAGCAGGCTTGGCTTCCGTACATTACCACCGGGTTTTATTACTCAAACACCAGATCAAAGCAATACAATTATAGCTTGATTTGAACAAAAGAGTTACTTCATAGGTTTGTCATGAGCTGACTTGTGTTGTTCCGGTCGCCCAAACCTGAAGCTGCGTCAGTCATATGACAGAAATCACCTGTTCCACCTGCAAAGGATCAGATTGCCCAACAGGAGTAACCATAGGTTGACTCTACTCTCCCATCTGCTCGTGCTGGTTAGGCTATTTAGTTCTCTTTACCTTAGCCTCTGTGGGAGTGACCTCAATGGTAGGAAACTGGTTAGATGGGTCCCCGATCATAACAATCTCTGACTAAACAGGTTCCCAATAGAGGGAGGCAAGAAAATTTCTGCTTGAAAATTGTCTTACACTGGTCAAACAGGAAGGAAATCCAGATGCAAAGCTTCTGGTGAATCATATCCTAATAAATACAAAAAGTTACAGCATGAAAAACCTTGACCTTCTCCCGACTTGTGCGCACTTGTCCGGCCCATGGACGCACAACAAATGAAGGGGGTGAAAATTGGCTTCTATTCCAGGGTGAGAGGCACTTCAGCTCTAGTTTCTACCCAGCAATGTTTGAATATGATAAAATTATATATTCCTAGGCTGAGCCAGCCTTCCAGGCACTAAAAGCTGATGTGGCAGGCAAAAAATCTGTGGTCAAAATGATTCGGCGAAAGGCGTCACCAAGTGTTGTAAAAGCAATGGGATGAAAAGGATATCAATGAAAGCTGTTCCAGGATGGAATGAAAGTGAAATAAAATTGCTGAAGACGTTGGTCAGGTCTAAATTTGAACAAAACCCAGGAATAAAGTAGCTGTTTACAAATCTGAATGAAGATAAATTCTTTGAAATTACGACATCCCAGAAGTGGGGCACGGGACTTAGGCTTCCAGCAATAATATTCAAAAGCAACCATTGGAACTACATCAAGGAGAATGATTACAAAGGAGAGAACATATTTGGGAAAATACTCACAAAAATCAAACATAAACTATCTGTGAATGCCCAACAATAGACTACCTGTAAATACCAATACCTACACATCCCCCCACCCCCACCCCTGCCACCAGAGTGAAACAGTTGACATAAAATGGCCAGACTGACGACCATGGTTCTGACGGACTCACCAGAGATTTCACTACAAGGACTGTTCTCAGAAAACCATTCTACAATTCAAACTAAGGTAATTGCAATAGTAGGTGGAAAAATAATGGATCTTTTGTCAGCAGCAAAGCCAATAATACGTTTACGTTACGATGTACTTCTCTGCTGGTATATGTGACATCACCACATGTAACCAATCTAACATGGGAAGGCAGATATCAGTAAGACATAATCTGTAGCAATGAAGGAAGAAATCCAAAATAAACTACGCAACGCAGCTGATATTTTTAAAAAACATAGTTATTTTGAAAAGGAAGTGTTTTAAGGTTAAATTTTACAACTGAACATAGTGAAGGCACTTATACATCTCACAGTTACAACTGAACATAGTGAAGGCACTTATACATCTCACAGTTACAACTGAACATAGTGAAGGCACTTATACATCTCACAGTTACAACTGAACATAGTGAAGGCACTTATACATCTCACAGTTACAACTGAACATAGTGAAGGCACTTATACATCTCACAGTTACAACTGAACATAGTGAAGGCACTTATACATCTCACAGTTACAACTGAACATAGTGAAGGCACTTATACATCTCACAGTTACAACTGAACATAGTGAAGGCACTTATACATCTCACAGTTACAACTGAACATAGTGAAGGCACTTATACATCTCACAGTTACAACTGAACATAGTGAAGGCACTTATACATCTCACAGTTACAACTGAACATAGTGAAGGCACTTATACATCTCACAGTTACAACTGAACATAGTGAAGGCACTTATACATCTCACAGTTACAACTGAACATAGTGAAGGCACTTATACATCTCACAGTTACAACTGAACATAGTGAAGGCACTTATACATCTCACAGTTACAACTGAACATAGTGAAGGCACTTATACATCTCACAGTTACAACTGAACATAGTGAAGGCACTTATACATCTCACAGTTACAACTGAACATAGTGAAGGCACTTATACATCTCACAGTTACAACTGAACATAGTGAAGGCACTTATACATCTCACAGTTACAACTGAACATAGTGAAGGCACTTATACATCTCACAGTTACAACTGAACATAGTGAAGGCACTTATACATCTCACAGTTACAACTGAACATAGTGAAGGCACTTATACATCTCACAGTTACAACTGAACATAGTGAAGGCACTTATACATCTCACAGTTACAACTGAACATAGTGAAGGCACTTACTTGTCTCACACATCAGTCCAGTAAAGCCAGAGCGGCACCTGCAGTCAAAGTAGTTCACCTTGTCAACACATTCTCCTCCATTAAGGCATGGGACGGACTGACAGTTGTCTATATCTGTTATAGATAAGATTAAATAGATCTGTTATACAAGATATGATAGAAGCAGCAGGAGTGACTAAAACATTAATGGCTGGCAGATAGGGGTTGCTGGTGCACTGTTTGGTGCATAATCCTGAGGTTAATGACTGATATTGAGGGGCTGGTGGTGCACTGTTTGGTGTATAATCCTGAGGTTAATACTAATATTGGGGTCCAGGGGTCAAATTCTGGCACTTTTTCTCTGTCTCTCTTTCCCTCCTTCTCTATCTCTATTTCCTGGGTAAGATCATAAACTGCCTTCCTCTCATCTCTGCCGCCCTTGATATAACCACCTTGGATGAGTTGATGAGTTCATAAGGGCCTAAAGCAACCAATTTCACTTATTTACTCCAATGCCCTGGTCTTCAGAAACTATATTTCCCAGAACCACATTTAACTCAATTTTCTTGATTAATTTGACCTTAGCCTCTTTAAGTTTTTCACCAATTGAAAATGAATAAAATCAACAACTAAATATGTGACTTAAAAAGAGAACTAAGTGCCCTAAATGGAGATATTAGTGAAATTAAAATGAAAAGACTCAAAAATGAGACAAATGTACAAATGCTGTACGTTCTGGGAATCAAGGTGACTAAGAATATGGGGAGAATAAATTATAAATGAAGTTCCCTGTGTTAGCAGCAGGTCATTGAATGATTCAAATTAATTATGCAAGTATAAATTGCATCTGCTATCTATTTCTGTTGTATGCCAATACTAAATAGCTCCCAACGCCCTCTGGTGAGATTTACAGCTTCCAGTACTTACCTGTTTGACAGGTGGCGCCAGTGTAGCCACTGGCACAGGTGCAGGTGTATGAGCCTACTCCATCTTTACATGAGCCTCCATTGAGACACGGGTTCGGTTCACACTCGTTGATGTCTGAATAAGAGTTAAGGCTTCCAGCTTTACAATAGATATATAAACAAGAGGTGGATTTAAAATATGACCTATTTACAACACACAAGTGTTTTTGTTATCCTTTTAGTAGGGCAGAAAAAATTATGGGTTTATCGAGTAAACCATGGCTGCCTTTTCTAATGGAATCCTGTCTCCCACTGCAACAATATCACTGCTAGAACAATTTTAACCTTAGCTAGCTCCCCCTATATTGAACCCAAGGAATCCACCCATCTCATTGGTTTGTTGCAGGGCAACCGGTTGCTTACCAACAGCCATTCTAATTGTTTATTTGCCTAGCAACACATGTTTAAGTGGACTAGCTCGATTTTAACCATACCAACCCCAACTAAAATGAACCCAAGGATGTTGTTGCTGTTGTCTTTATTTGCCTAGCAACAGTTAGTTATTTAACCAAGTGGTAATAGCCATATGGGAGAGAAATAAAATCAACACAGAATATTTTGAATTGAGATCTCAAGAAGTAAATCCGCCCAGAATATAATTTTTTCCTGTGATAAATGAGTTGCTTGTGACTGATGTTTACCTTACAGATTGTTGAATGATCCCCCCCCTCTCCTGCCCCCTCCTACCTAGTGTCCTGCACACACCATCGCAATTGTGTGTATGGGACGCTCTATGCCACATTGCATCACGCTAGGCCTGGCGTTATGGTTCCCCTAGGGCTCCAACATAGTGGTGCCAATGGCGGTCAGCAGGTCCCAATGCATCCCCATAGGAATAGTATAGGAATATCAATAATCTATTCGAAAGCATATATGGATTATTTCTTCAGACGAAAGTTGGAGGAGACTTAATATACTTGCGATCTCCGGGTTAGGAAGTCGGCTATCGGTATGTTTAACACTAGAACGGGATGATGTCTGTGAGTTCTATAAAGTAAGGGTTTTGACACTAGATGCCCGGGGCGACAGATGGATTAAAATTATGCCTGCTGCGCCTGCCTTTCTCAAGGTGGTTTTTGGTCGCTGATTGTCAAGTATTTTAAAACAAAACATTGAAGTTAAGTTTAAACTTTAACTTTAACTATAATGTATGTACATTGAAGTTCAGTTCAAACTTTAACTTTAACTATAATGTGTGTACATTGAAGTTCAGTTCAAACTTTAACTATAACGTATGTACTTGGTTACCTGTGTCACAGAGGGTCCCTGTATATCCTGCAGTACAGTCACATGTGAAACCATTCACGCCATCTTGACATGTGCCGGAGTTACTGCATGGGTTTGGGCTACAGTTGTCTATGTCTGAACATCAAGGGGAGGATTTACACATTTGAGTCATAAGTTGAAGAAATGGAGTTTGAGATATCATCATATTTAAAAGGTTGGCATCAACCGATTACTATGATAGTAAAAATTAAGACATCTAATAAGTAATTCTATATTTTATGTTTGAAATTTGTATTTTCGGAAAAAAAACTCATTAATGTTTATGGGTGGATAATCATTAGTAAATTAGCTAAAACGAGATTCTAGGATGACTCTAGTGGTGAAATTTGGTACATGTAATTATGCTACTAACAGTGATAGGAACACTAAAAATGAATATATTCCAACCTGTCAATTGTGCCTTGTGAATAAATGACTTTGACAAATTTTAATTTTGCAACTTGTGACTCATTTTCCTGCAGCACATCACATCAAATATTGACATCAAGAAGCATCACAGAAGAATTCATTTTAGAACTTATCAGTTTTCATCTAGTTGAGAACAAGGAGTGAGAACTTGAGGTTGAATGTCCCTATGTATTACCTGTCTCACAGAAGGCACCTGTGTAGCCAGGTGTGCAGTAACAGGTGAAGCCATACACGCCGTCCTCACACGTCCCATAGTGACACGGGGAGGATTCGCACTCCTTTATGTCTGCAAACATGTAACACAGGATTTGGGCATCAAACACAGGATTTGGGCATCAAACACAGGATTTGGGCATCAAACACAGGATTTGGGCATCAAACACAGGATTTGGGCATCAAACACAGGTTTGGGCATCAAACACAGGATTTGTATCTAAAATCAGATTACTTGAATCACAACCCTTTGGTGTATGTAATCACAGTGATACATGATTTGACTTTTCAGAAGAATGCCCCAGAATCACAGCTTTAAAATCACATATGTGTGTAATAATTGTGTAATGGCCGCTAAAGTAGATGACCTTAGCATGATACAAGGTACTTACCGGTCTCACAGTATGTGCCAGTGAAGCCCGGTAGACAGGTGCAGGAGAATCCATTTACAGCATCACTACATACAGCTCCATTGAGACAGGGCATCACTTCACAGTCATCAATGTCTGAAGTGTAAACATGACATAATGTCTGATTAATGTCTGATGTGTAAACATGACATATTGGTTTATTGACAGTCATTAATGTCTGATGTATAAACATGACATATTGGTTTATTGACAGTCATTAATGTCTGACGTATAAACATGACATATTGGTTTATTGACAGTCATTAATGTCTGAAGTTTAAACATGACATATTGGTTTATTGACAGTCATTAATGTCTGACGTATAAACATGACATATTGGTTTACTGACAGTCATTAATGTCTGAAGTTTAAACATGACATATTGGTTTATTGACAGTCATTAATCTCTGATGTATAAACATGACATATTGGTTTATTAGCAGTTATTAATGTCTGACGTATAAACATGACATATTGGTTTATTGACAGTCATTAATGTCTGAATTGTAAACATGGCATATTGGTCTATAGAACAAGCGGTTACTTATATTCCAATATGTTTACAATGAAAGTACTAAAACCCAAAGCTAAATGTGCCCTATTACTTTCAAAAGGACTATTAAAAATATAAAAGCCTTCGCAATTTGTCAGGGAGCCTGATGTGGTTCTGAATGTAGTATCTATTGGAAACCAACAAAACATGTGTAACATTGTTCAAAAAGCTGTTGTGTAAACAAAAAACGTTTCACTCTCACACAGTGTGCTAGATGTGTTAACAGATAACTTACCACTCTCACACAGTGTGCTAGATGTGTTAACAGATAACTTACCACTCACACACAGTGTGCTAGATGTGTTAACAGCTAACTTACCACTCTCACACAGTGTGCTAGATGTGTTAACAGATAACTTACCACTCTCACACGGTGTGCTAGATGTGTTAACAGATAACCTACCACTCTCACACACACAGTGTGCTAGATGTGTTAACAGCTAACTTACCACTCTCACACAGTGTGCTAGATGTGTTAACAGATAACTTACCACTCTCACACAGTGTGCTAGATGTGTTAACAGATAACTTACCACTCTCACACAGTGTGCTAGATGTGTTAACAGATAACTTACCACTCTCACACAGTGTGCTAGATGTGTTAACAGCTAACTTACCGCTCTCACACAGTGTGCCATTGTAGCCCGGTGGACAGATGCAGATGTAGCTGTCCACTCCATCCTGACACGTAGCCCCATTGGCGCATGGGTTAGATGCACATTCATCAATGTCTGACGCATAAGAGAAAATTGCAAAACTTGTCAGTGTTCTCAGGCTGTTTTGATGACTAAAACAGGATTTTGTCCCTGTACAAATAATTAGGAATATCGATAGTAAACCTTCTGTTACCCAATAAATCAATGTTTAATGTCCTAAATGTGACAATGTCCCAATGTCCCAATGAACAAGCACCTAATTCCAACAAGCATGTATACTGTATGCTGTAACCTATATGCTGTATACACAATACTGTAGAGGGTAAACTGTAGACTCCGTAGACTGTACTCACTTATCTGGCACTGGAAGCCCTGGAAGCCGGGGACACAGGTACAGGAGTAGTCCCCAGTCTCATCCCGACACGTCCCTCCATTGTAGCATGGCTCCTGCTCACATTCATCCACAGCTGAAAGATTTATATGAGAATGTATGAGAGACATCAACATACCAGACTGGTTTATATGAGATTATATGAGAAACATACCAGGACCCTGCCCTATGTGCGCAAATATGGCGACCAATGGTCCAGAAATGGTCCGTGGGTGTGGATAACTAAGCTCCAGCTACAGGTAGCCGCGCGTCCACACCTGTGGACACCTCTATAACCTCTTGAGACTGGACAAGCAAGCTTGTCCATTGGACGCTTCATGTAGCCACCTTATTTTCATATGTTGAAAACGAAAGTATAGCTACTGAGAATGCACACTGAATTGACACTGATTAGAAGAATAAATGTAATTGTTGTTGCTGAGGTTGCAACGACTATGATTTTATTATTATATTTACATAAAGGATTATCACAAAGTTTTGGCACAATAGACGTTACATGAAGCTTGCCTGGGGTGGCTCCTATAACTCACCAATGGCCAGCTCCTATAACTCACATCAACCTTTTAATGAAATCATTCACCCCTACCTTGACCACCCCCCAGCTTCTAATTTCAATATAAGCTAACATAAACGTTATTCTTTTGAAAAAAACAGTGTTTCTGAGGCTACTATGGCAATGATTTTATTACATATTAGTATATGAATGATTGGAAACAAATTCTGGGATGAGCAGTGGCTACATGAAGCGTTCCTTTACAGGCTTCACATAGCCTGCTAATTCAGGCTAACTACACACACAATTGGCACCGGAACTAATTAGTTATGTGACCTAACGTATATTTTTAAACAACAATGCCAAAATGGAACCTGGAATTGATATACAGGGCTACACATAATTAGGGAATCTTCTATTCATATATGGTGAGTATCTTTCCTATACATGTATGTCTATGTAATTAGTTTCCAAGAGATATAGTCAACAAATGAGCTAAGAATGTACATGATCTAAGGTACAGTCACATCACAATAGGCTGTTTTGTTGTGGGTAAATTACGGATTCAAAAACCACCTAAAATGGCAGTGATAGTCCAACAGCTCTAATCATACTGATTGAGTGCAATTGAAATAAGTATACGTCATAATCTTTGTCTGCTCTTGATTGTTTGCCTTTAGTATCCCAGTCAAAACATCCTACCTATCAATCATGCAAAAAAGAGGATCGTACATTAATGTATGGGTTGGATGCTACCCAGATATAGATAGATTTCTAACCTCGAAATAGGGTAATAATCCTCAGAATCCTGGCCCTGCTTTATGGCACAACTACAAGATATACATGTATAAGCATATCTTTCTATCCCTACATTCTCCTGTAGTAGTAGGCTAATATTTATTCATCTCACTTTCCTCATAGTAATTGATTCCATTAAATCCAGCGTAATCCTTGTTTCTCCAATGAAATCCTATTGTAAACCATTCAACATTAAGGTAGGAATGTGCACCACCTTCATTGGTGCTATATGCACAGAATGAATAATATAATGAGCTATAGCTTTCCGAGGTGTCAAAAAGATGCCACCCCCTTCCCTGCCCATTGACATGCCCAGCTCAATAGCTGAGCGAAAGTGTCAGTAGGTGTGAAATACACAGCATAGAATTTTTTGCACACAAGAGTCAAGATTAATCCCTACTAATAAAGTGGCTATATATGAGTAATTCTCATTGCAGCGGCTGGATTCAATACCAGGAGGTCAGTCAATATAACAGAACAAAGAAGAACGGTCGAAATAATCATTGATGAATCTTGACGAAAGGATTATCTTTATATTCATGTTATTCCTGATAGACTGAGGTTAATCAAATCGCTGAGTTAAGGTGTTAAATACCTGTACATTGTCATCATATAATTGTTCGCACAATTCTAGTGTCTTCTATGACAGACAACTAAGTTCTGTTTATGTATGTTAGTATTGTATGTATTACATTCGTATATGCTCACATGATTCTTTCAATGTTTACACATGATGTATTTCTATGTTGTATGATGATATCAAATGGAATAAAGATTTCTGTATTATACACTTTATTTATTGTTAAACAATGTAATTGCTTCATGAATTTATTTGACTAGTTTGGGAGCTTCTTGATATGTATATAACTAGAGATGTTATATGAAATAGAATCACTTCTAGAATGTATGGCAACACAACAAAATATTCACCATGTAACTAGTACCCAATCCCTAAACCTAAATGAATCAAACTATAAATATCTGTAGCTAAATTGGGTGTCCAAAGAACGACCTATGCAAAGCGTTCATGGATGACTCCACAGAGCTCTCCAGACGACTACATGTAGCGTCCATGGGCGGCTACATGTAGCGTACATAGGCGGCTACATATAGCGTCCATGGGCGGCTACAGGAACACACCTGTAGCTGCGCAACTGGTTATGTTTGGCCAGGGTGAAAGACGGCCATGGGAGGCTTCAGTAAGCCTCCTTTGGTAAGCTATTGACTGGCTTGTGCACATAGGGTGGTTCATGGTAGCGACCCAGCTTTTTTTGGTGCTAAATAGACAAAATTGACTTCTGGGCGTGTGGGAGGTGGTTATCTCCTGCGGGCGTAGCAATATTGTAAGGGGTGCGTAGTATTTGACGAGAGTCTGTGAAGCAGCCATGGTAGGACCTTCTGTCCACACGCCTGGCTTAGCCGTATAGGTGCTGTCGGACACCTTACCCCTAGCATTAATACTCTCCCCTTTAGGGCGTTTAATACTAGAAGGCGCGCCAGCACCAGCTAAACCTGCAGGAGGGGTATGGCTTAGTAAACCCACTCCTTCTGACTGTGAAGACGAGGTTGGAATCCGAGGTACAGGGTCTCGGATTGTCACCTTCTTCTCAGGCTCCAAAGGTTTAGGAGTTCCTAACACATAAGACGCACCAGCATCTTGTGATTCTCCGGCCTTTTCCGCCTCTACCACCGCAGCACGTGCAGCATCAAACATCCCTTGAACTTCGGGAATTATATCGTCACTAGTAATGCTAGTAGCCCGTCGGCTATCAACATCCGAGCCAAGATTTGCCATCTGAACTCTGTTATAATCGGCTGACAAATCATCCACTCTAGCTACTTCATTACGTAGCTTTTCATTTTCTATCATCAGTTTTTTAGTGGTATCTGTCGCTGATTTAGACACAGTGTCCAAACATTCATGCAACTCGCGGTTTTGAATCACTAGTTGCCTAAACTTGGTTGCAAATTCATGACAACGAGTTTGTTCATCAGAATAAGATGCTTTCAAATTCTGATTTTTGAGTTTCAAAGCCCAAATTACATTGGCCAGATCCACAGGATCCGCATCCAACAAACTAGAATCACCGCCTCTATACTGTCCCCAAGTCAGGTCAGCCAACGAGAATCCAGGTCTAGGATTTACAGGTTGAATACCAACTCTAGGATCAGGAAGCCTGAGTGAAGCAGCGCCTATCGGATCAGGAAACCTTGGGGAGGTAATGACTCCAGGGTTTGGAAACCTTGGAGGAGCAACATCGCCAAGTCCAGGGCCAGCCTGGGCTCCAGTATCAATACTGTCCGCCATAGCACTTCCGAAAAAGGCTTCCAATTCCCAATAAAGGGACAACAGGGTTATTCCGAGGAAAAACCACCAAAAACTTTCCAATCGCGGCTAAGACTGTGTCACGGCACCAATTGTAGTGTTCTTTACTACAACCCAGTTCTTCTTAGCAAAGAATAAAGACAAAAGAGTGATTTCCACACCGTTCTCTGTTTTATTCAAACACAACTAGCAAGTTCTTATTGCATCAAGGAGCGTATTATCCGAAATACTCTATTCCTGTAGTTTGAGGAATGTATTTATCCGAAATACCTAGTTCCTGTCAGAGAATGACTTTCGGACCTGTACACCAATCCAGGTACACAGTACCACATGGTGTCTCAATATAGACATGAAGAAGTATTAATCTTGAAAAGATTAGGTAACATTGATAATACACGGGCACTAGGGCCAAGGTTCCTTTAACATTATGGTTGACTCGGAAATACCGTAACATGTTGCTAGAGATAAATAAAGGGTAGAAGGGCGCGTGACTTCTGTACCCAGTAAATGTATAGAGAAATGGCCAGCAGTGGTAGCTCCACCTGGTGCTTCGGAGAAGAACTAACCAATACCACTACACTTGTTTCATATTTATCAATTTTGCTTTATAATCCGCCAGCATGGTTATGTAACGGATGTGTTATGACTCTATGAAGCTCTGGGAAACCTCTGGAATATGTCCGGGTAATCTCCGGAATATGTCCGGAATAATCTCCGGAATATGTCCGGAATAATCTCCGGAATATGTCCGGAATAAGTCCGGAATAATCTCCGGAATTACCTCTGGGAAATCACTGGAATAATCTCCAGGAAAAGTCCGGGAAACCTCCGGGAAACCTCTGTGATATTTACGGCTGCCACCAGGGGCTACATATCAAGAACTGCTGCTATTCTCTGCTTATATTAGTTCATCATGTTATAACTAATTATTGGTTAATGATAGAGCTTCCAGACTTCGACCATCTCTTATGTTATATATTACTCTAATTTATGATGAAGTTTATACTTATTTGCTCATCGTATTTATTTATGTATTCCTGATTCATATTGTACACACCTTATGTTACTTGTTGAAATAATCATGACCTATGCCCGGAACTCTTGTATTGTCAGGTTGGGGAACAAGGACCTCAACCTCACCTCAGGGATTTAAAGGAATAAACTGGACTTATAAAGTACTTTCTCTATATGTTATTCTTTCCGGAGAAGCGCTTTTATACATAGAATATTATCCACCCTAGGCCTTTGACATGGACATAGTTCTTTCCTCCACTACCTTTGCTAGAGATATGATTAATATTTATGCGGAGAAGTAACCTATACGATCACGAATATATTATTATTAAATATCGATAGTATTTAAGCCTGGAAGAGATCCAGAGTCGATACACATAAAGTGCAACACTGGCAAATCATCTCACTGGAAAGAACATAGGCAAGATTCACAACAGTTAGAACCTTTTTCAGTAGCCATGCTGGCAGGTTATCAAATCCAGATGATTTTGAAGATGGAATATCTTTAATAATTCCTATTATTTCTATCAATGTAATTGGCTTAAATTTGAAGTCTTGTTGAATTCCAAAATTATCAGTTTGGTCATGCTGCACACCATACAAGTCAGTATAATTTTTAGTTGGTGGTGATATTTTCTTTGCTAGGTTATTTCCTACCGAGGTGAAGAAGTTGTTGAACGTTTCCGGGATTTTTTCTGGAGATATCATTTGTTTGTTATCCATTAATGTTATTTTCGAGATGTTTTGTGTTATCAATTAATGGATTCAGTGATTTCCAAAATTTCTTTGGATCACTTTTGACCAATTTTTCTCGTATAAAGTTGTTTTTTTAAATATATATATATCGTATTTTTTATTCTGATCCATTTATCAAACAGTTACATTATTCAGAACAAGGTTGTCGACCTCTGCTGTAGCAGATCTTCCTGGTGAAGCCCAGTTAGCTCATTACAAGTTTTACCTTTATAAGAACATATTACGATGTGCACTGCTTATCTATCTGGATCATAAACATTAGTACAATATACAGTATTTAGGTAATAATATGGAACTCCCCCTTTCCCCGGCTCTTGATTTTATGCTTAATTATATATTCTGCAATCGATAAATGACACAACCATGTTCATCATCGTCATCACAATCAGTGTTGTGTTGCTCAATGTTCAATTGTCTTTCCAATTAAGTGTTCATTGTCCTTCGTTGTTCAATATTCAATTGTCTCTTCAATTAAATTAAATGTTCATTGTCCTTTCAACCAGTCATATATATTCTTTGATTACTAATTTCTATTTATCCCTGAGCCAATCCCAAATCCCAACATCTTAATTCTAAGTACATAATACATAATACAAAGTACATGAAGTCAGATATATAATTATGTGGTATAGCTTTTGTTAATTGTTACCGTGATATCGGTCTTTTACTAAGGACTTACAAGCCTTATTTACAGGTTGGGATTTAATCCCCGCCTGGATGATTTACTATTCCAACCCTGATGCATACATCTTGCATACAGTGTGACCTTACTGTCCATCTTATTCTACTAGTGAATTTTAATACGTTTACATACAGTTCTGTTTGTTTGAATGGCACCTCCTTTTCACCCAATTCAATCATTTGCTCAATCCTAGTTATGAATTAAACATATGATTGTTGTATCTATTCTTTCTTTTCTTCAGCTAGGTATATATCAAAATCTGAATAATAGGTTGTTCTCAGATAATTCTTCATCTGCATCCTTGTTTTCATGTTCTGTACCTCACTGGGTAATTTGTTCCACAGCTCGGTAAGTCTGAAAACATAGGATTTTTTAAAAATCTCGTTCCTCGGTCTCGGTACAATAAGTTTTTTCCCTCCCTTTAATCCTCTTAATGCTATCGTTCTACTATCTATATTGGTGTCTTCTCTAGTCCTCATATAAGCCAGATCTAAGAGGTGGCTATTTCTCCTAGTCTCTATTGCGGGTATGTTTAATGTTCGATGTATTTCTTTAGTACTCGTTAATTTGGGGAGTTTCAAAATTATTTTCATAGCCGAGTTCTGAAGTGTCTGCAGCTTTTGTAGGTGTGTTTTTGTCGCTGCACCATAAAATAATACCATATAGGTTTCTACTTAGGTTTTTTTAAATTTCTTGCTTGGTGGTAAACTTTTCTTCCTAATATTTTGGCTTGTTCTAGTAAACTTAAATTATTATATTTCTTTGCTGCTCTGAAGAGTCTGTCTCATTCTTTCATTAAATTTAATATATCACCCGTTATCCAAGACTTCCTCGCCTTTACATTTTTCATCTCCCTTATCGGGCACATATCATCCACTTCTTTTGTGATTATTTCAAGCATATCGTCCCAAGACCTATCTGGATTTCCAGATTCAAAAAGCTCGGCCCAGTCATGCAACAGTAATTTTTCCTTTAATTCTTCTTCATTTAGTTTTTTGTAGGAGTGACATCTAAAGCTGATGTGTTTATATTGTTCTTTTTCCTTCTTTATTATTAAGTAAATGGTTTGTGGTCGCTTAAATTTACATTGAGTGTCCCACACATTTTTATAAACTTTGTATTTGTAAAAATTAGATCTATGGTTGTTTGGGTACTCGATGTAATTCTCTTTGGAAGGTTTATTATTTGTCTTAATGATGTATTATATTCTATTGCCTGTAACTGGGCCTTGCCTGTAGATGGTCTGGTATAATAGATATTAAAATCTTCTATTATAATAATTTCTCATTTTTTGGTAGCAAGTCTAATATTACATTTACTCCTTTTATAGCATCTGCTAGGCATCCATCTGGAGTTCTATAGATATTTAAAACGGAGATGGTTTTTATTTAATTTGTATGATTCATGTTGTTTGAATTTCTATATCCTTTGTGCATATTTGTAATTCCGGATTAAGTGATTGAATCTTTAAATTGTTTGAAACATATGTTATTAAACCACCTCCAGTTTTTTTCTCCATACTCCTATCTTCCCTTTGGCAGTCATATCCATTCAGATTGATTGAATTTTTATATACCTTCTTGTCTAGCCAATTCTCTGAAAGACACAATATATTTACTGATAATTTGTGAGCTAGTATTTCAATTTCTTCTATTTTGTTAAGCAAGCTACGTACATTCAGACCTATTACTTTCAGACCTTTTGTTTCGTTGAATTTCTCCATTTCAGAGACAACTCCACATTCACCTCATTTTGTTTCTGGCTGGTTGTTATTCTTCAGCTAATATTGTATGGGGCTTGAGCCGCATTACCGCAGTATTAGTCAATACATAACTTTTCCTTTTAAATATTGGTAGGTTTGCATTTTTATTTTCTCGAGTTTTTGATCAGATTATAATTATATAATATAATCACCGGGTACTTCCATATCTACTTCTAATATAAACAATACATACATAAATCCAACATTTTTGCAAATCAAAACAAAACAATGGCAACTAATGGCAAATAACGTGGTTTTAATGTCAACTCTCTACTAGTCCTACATGGGACGTCTACATCCATGTTTAGCATTTTTTTTTTTTTTTTTTTTATCTAATCTAGGACATTTACTCAACATACTTGATCTACAGATCCTTATATTGTCCTTATATGCTCACTATCTGTTATCATTTTAGTGTTACATGGCTCAACATACATGATCTTGTGACAATCAATGATATATATACCCAAACATGTTTATCACAATTGCAATTTATTATTATCATTGGATATTTCTAAAATACTTGTAAGGCTGCATAGTAAATGTAATAATACATGAGGCACATTTTGGTTTTTTATTGGTCTGTGTGTACATACTCATATACATATACATACATACCTGTCACCTCTCGCCATCAAGGATCTTTGGCTTTAGATAATGAAATATTTTAATTTCTAAATCTACATTTAAATCTGGTTAGTTTATATAGGTTTCTACTTAGGTTTTTTAGGCCCTCAATTTTTCCAAGGTTTTGGTGATTTGTTTTGCCCAGTGGTTCAAACCATGTGGCTTAAGGTGACAGGCATAACTCATTAGTCGACCATAGTAATGTTTATGCATTCGCTTGCAGTTATGATGGACATGGTCATGCAAATATGGAGTTGGAAGCCCTCTTGACGAATTTTTCGTTATTATAGCTGTGTTGATCATTCCAATCATTTCATTCAATAGGTCTTGCTTGTCGTTGCTGCACTGTCCATTATATATTGCCAGATCTATGCCTATTACTGTTGCATAAATTATGGTTGCCTCTCTTGGGTGAGTTGCTTGATTTGTTAATGCTTCGACATAGTCCATATGTTCCTGGTATTTAGTCACCACTTCATTTACCGATGGCCATGTTAGGTTGACTTGGTTTTTCTTGTCAGTGTGCATTAGCCTGATTCATAAATCACTATGTCTGGCTGTAAATTGCAATTCGGTTGTATGCTAGACTAGCCAAAAGCTTCATTGAAGCCCCCGAGTATCCATACACCAATATATTATCATAGTGAGCCGATGACAAAAGTGGCATCAGGTGTGGTCGCAGTTGCTTGATTCTCGATTCACCTATTATGAATACACGCTCCATTTCTTGATCTTTCTGAAAATACATGGTGTTCAGCATTCGATGTGACAGACTATAGACCCCATATGTATAGGCCTTGCTGATGTTTACAATGGCTTGTCCCATCCCAGATATTGACCCCGCTGTTCAGCTACTTTAGAAGTGTACAATGCTCATTTTTAGACGTAGACATTGTAGGCTATTGTTATATAGATTGGACACTGATTATATTGCTTCCATTATGCCTCATTGAGATACTCTTGTTTTAGTTCTCCTGAAATGGCACCGAAAACGTTTCCCTGTACGCGCTCTGGTTGGAATTTGGTGTCGTACAGGCGAAACCCTGTCCCCCATTTTCTATCTGCTGTCATTCGATAGAATACATCTTGCTGACAGTTTACTAGGCTGTCTTTTAGGTCTGGGTGCTGATGGAATTTATGTTTCACGATACCGTTGAGAATTTCGGCTTCTTGTCTCCCCTAGTCTTGTGCCGGTATAATCTTGCTTGCTAGTGCCTTGATTTCATACGGGTTGTTTTCGAGGGAGATTTGCCGTGCTAGTTTCGCATTCAGTGGGTTATGGTTGCTCATTGCCTTCTCGTATATGAAAGCCTGTTCTGAGGAAGTAAATTGGTTTCCTTTATACCAGAATGAGCATTGGTAAAAATTTGATAAATATATTTCATCTCCTTGGGAACCTATTCCATTTTGTGTTTTAAATATTTGTGTCTTCGTATAGCTGGTAGACGGTCAAGGTCACTATGATAGTGTTTCTGGCCTTTGTATATGATAGGCTTTGCTTTAATCTTGGGGGGTTCAATCGTGTCATGCTTCTCCAACAGTTTCCCACATTTTCTTGCTTCTGCATTCTTTTGTTGTAATTTGTTGGGGATATCTCGATTGATCCATAACTTGTTGTTATTACATTGGGTTTTTATTGCAACTGCTTGTTGGAGAATCTGGTCTTTTGTTTGTAAAGTGGTGAGGGTCAACATGATCGGTCTGCATCTTTTCCTGTTGAATTTGCCGCGCCTATATATTGCGTTGAAATCTGTTGTGTCAATTTCTGGTATGGCTGGGCTAATCAGATTGAACATTTTATCATGCAAATTCTCATGTAGCTCTTCGGGAACCCCTTCAAACACTAGGTTTAGCTTCCTACTTCTATCTCCTAATATTTCAATTTTTTTATTTGCCCTTTTTAATTTAATGGTTAGTTTATCATTCATTTTGTGCGCATGGGTCACTTGATTGATTGTTTCAACGCGATGTTGTTCTAACTCTGTGATTCTTGCTATGGCCCCTGCCATGTCTTGTTTCAGAGTTATTGCATCTGCATTTGTTGGGGGGGCTGCATCAGATACTGCCTTTATTTCTGTTCTTAATGTTGATAATAGCTTGGCATGTCCCTCATCTCTAGCATTTAGATCTTTATCAATAACCTGCATTCTTTCTGTCACATTTTGATCAATTTTGGCATTTATTGCTTCACCTAGTGAATTTTCATTCCCTATAGCCTCTCCTATGGAGACTTCGATCTTGCCCAATCTATCATCATACTTGTTTTGTTTTCTTACTATATAATCATTTGCTGTTTTGATTTTAGCTTCAATTGATGCTGTATGTGCTGCTAATATTTGCTCATTGTGTAGTTTTAGCCCTTCGATTATGCCACTGAAATAGAGTTTTATTGACTCCATAGTCAATGGCGGTTCTGAATCGGCTGATTTCTGGTTTTTAGGGACTGTTTCTGGTGCTGATGGAGTTTTGTCTACTGATTATTTTATTGCTTCTTTCTCTTTAGCTTCCATTTCTATGTCTGATTCAGATACTTTGGGTGAAACCTTTGTTTGTCCCAGTCCGTTCCCTTCGTCGGGCAGCTGAATGCCAATCGACTCGTTTTCTAGGAAGACACCGTCACCTTCTTGAGTTAACTGACTATCGCTTGTTTGTTTGTCCGGACATGTTGCCGTTTGCGAGTTTAGTTGATTAGCTGTATCTAAGTTATTGGACATTATTTCTGATTCATTCATGGATTCTACTGATTGTTTTTGCCCTTTCTTATCTCTGGATTTGGATTTTAATACTGTTAGTGACTTATCTGTGAGGACTTTCCCACTTCTCAAGGCTAGCTGTGTTGACGTTACCGGTTACCTCTGTTTGTGAGTTTTATAATCTGTTTTTTCACTATTTGGCTTTTTCGTAATCATAAGTTGTATAGTCCAGTGGTTGCACAATAGTTTGTTTAGATTGACTGTGAAGTTTGGTATTCCAATATTGATCAGTTTTTCTGGGTTGATTAGCGGCTCAGCTCCCGTTATTAGCTTGCGACTACAACGCTCTGTGCCATTTTGATCTTCAATTATATGTTATTTGTATATTTTTTATTATTTCTGAAAAGTCTAAACAGGCTTCTGTTTTTCTCTTTTATCAAATTATATAGGGTAGCCTGTCTACTCTCTTGGACAAATGCAAAATATCTGATCAAACAGAATTATGGTGTGGCATTTGGGAAGATGCCAAAACCAATTTTGATCGACGTGAAAGAAACTTATATACATGTGTTGGTGCCGACAGTAATTTTGCCCCCCAACAATACAATTTCAAAATTAGAAAATCAATATATCTTAACCTCTGAGATGAGGACGATTCAAAACAAAATTGAAATTCTGTTAACTTGTGTCTTTGACACAGCCTTAACATTATTTAACAGGATAGAAAGCATGGCTAGTTCTCATGGTGGTAGATCTAGAAGAAAAGCATTATTACAACCAATAGGTGATATGGTTTCGGTTGGTCTAGGCTTGACTGCAGATCCCCATTTGTCGCAAGTGGAAAATAAGTTAGATGTGATCATCAAAGGGTTATCATTTGGCGATCTATCTGATGTAAACAGGGATACAATTATTCTGAGTCTGACTATGCAATTAAAGTCATTATTTAGGCACACTTCTAGACACAATACGGAAGTGGGAGCTTTGTTTATAAATTTGTCTAAGGAAATCACAGATCTGACAGAACAAATAGATAACTTTGTGCAAAATCTGACTGCAGAGTTAACAAATACCATGGCAGTACATGCAATGTTACATGAAACTACTCTGAAACTGCTTGTGTTGATAGAATACATTAATACGGCCAGATCATTAATCAGAGGATTAGACAGCTTAAATCAGGGTGGTTTACCTGAAATATTTTTGCCTATAGGAGGTTTAACAACTTTATTAAAACCATTGTCCACAGAAGTCAGTTCTAAATTTCCTACAACCACGATCTTGGACGATTCGTTGGACCCCTCCTACACTAAGTTGGTGGGGTATCATTTTCATAACAATTCTCTCCTGATAACCGTGCCCATAATTTTAAAATTTAATGATGAGACATGCATGGCTTATAGGCCTGTGTGATTCGGTGTTCTCATTCACACCAGCTCAAATGACTCGACTGGATATACCTTATTAGACAATGATACGCCTTATTTATTGGCTAAATGTTCGCAGCAGGGATTATATTTTGAACTAAAAACTCATGCTTATGAGCAATGTACTCATTTGAGTCGCTTGGTAGTCTGTTTTACACCTCAAGCGCAGATTTTGGCAAATCGCAACACTTGCTATTCAGCAATCTTCAAAGATTCAGCCTCAGAGATAGCAAAATTGTGCACCTTTAATATGTTTTTAACTCACAAAACATCATTCTTGCATTTGGCGATTAATAATATCCAGCATTTGATAATAGGCAGAGAAACCAAACCTGTTCTTTCTTGCCTTAGGCGACCCAGGACAAAAGTTGCAATGAGTTTATTGGCTATCATTAAAATTCTGTGTGATTGTTCTTTAATCTCTGGATCAGTTGTAATATCTGCCCCTAGAGATGGGTGTATTAAGTGGAACGACACAAATATATTTGGCCAATTCCACCAATTTGACAACATTTGGCCCCCAATCGTGCAAAGTATTAAAATGGGCTTAAATCTAATTAATTACTATTAATTTGATAATTTTTTTTGATAGGATGGTTCTACCAACCTGTGGAACCACATTTTTGGCATTTTTAGCCCAATATTTTTTTTCAAAATCCCATTTTGGGGGCAAAAATCGTTTTTTAAAATTGCCATTAGTCTGTGGAATAGCTAAATTTCTAAATAATCTTGAAAATTGAACATTTTTTTTGATATGTTGTGATAGTAGGTTATGTGAACATGATCTGCGTCAAAAGAAATTGCAAAAAAAATATTTTTTCGCCAAAAGCCATCAAAAACCGAATTTTTTTTGTGTGGGGCACCCCCATGTCGTGTGCCGTCACGCAGTGTGCCTAAGGTGGATTTAAAAAAAAAAAAAAAAAAATATATCAAATTATGATAAATAATGATAAAATGCATGGGATTATACATATATGGACCATCAAATGTTGTGATTTGTGTTTTTCATGAATTGCAGCAGAGAAATAACACGATGGCAAAAGGTGGTGGGTACCCTAGCTCCTGTTGTGTGCCGTCACACCTATTTTAGGGTTTTTAGATCCTTATCTATGATGATCTGGGATGAGGCAAAACTTCAATAATAAACTTTAAATTTGACATTTATTATTGACTTTGCTTGGTACCAATCTATGTAGATTGAAATTTATGATTTCCGAGTTGTTTTTACATGATTTTACATGCAAAATGCTTTAAAAATGTGCCGTCATGTTGTGTCGTGTGCCGTCACGCCTTCTGGCGTGTGCCGTCACGCCTGCTGTCACATAATATCAGAAATTGTATCTCTAAAATATATACATAATATTAGAACGTTTATCCTTGAAGATTTTGCCTCTAAAAACCTAAACAGAACAGGAACATTAAATACAAGTATTTGAGTCAACTTAACAAACTAAATAAGGGTAATGAATGTTATATATATTCTAAATATAATGAGTTATATAATGTGTATAAATTCATTATAATGTGGGCAGAGGGTCAATGACCTATCACCCTTGCCGCTGCCATTATCATTACCATTACTGAATGGTTATTTGGCTGTAACTTTTCTTCTAGTTAGAATATTTTCACCAAATAAAAGGTGTTATGATCCTTATGTGGAGACCTATCAAGTACAAAATAGTTCAATACATTATGTGCATATTTGTTTTATCTATTTCTAATTTAAATCCTCATTTATGTAGAAATTTGTACCATTATTCGTCATGCTATTTTTAGCATTTTTTTCATATTTGGGATCTATTTTTGACCCCCCTGTAAACAAATTCCTAATTATCAGAATGGTTCCAAACTTGGCAGTTTAATGTGCATATATATAAGGTTGATAGAAAATAAAAAATCAACTGATGAATTAAAAATTATTTTTGGGTACTCAGGGGGTGTCTCGGGGCCCAAATGTTGTCAAATTGGTGGAAACGGCCATTTGTAGAGTCAGGTTTTAATTTGGCTATTGCAGTCATTTTTAAAATTCCATTTAAAAATTTGACTGGAGAAACAAAACACGGTTCCAGAATACATATTAACTTACCCTCTCCGCAAGACATGCATTCGGCCTTTTCACATTTACCATCTTCCATGATAACATCAGGAATTAAAGTAGAGAGGTTATCGAATGAATTACTGGTGGCAGACAAGATTGCTAATAGCAGATGGGAAACAATTAAGAAATTGGTAAATACTATGTCAACCCATCCAGCTACAATAAATGTGGCCTTGATCATAAGTATATTGGTGACAATATTTTCTGTTTATTTGTTCTATAGGATTCACAAACTGGCTATCATATGCTCATTTGTGAGGCCAAACTGAACCTCTCAGCACCAGTATTCGAGGATATAAATCTGGGCTTTGACATTCCCACCCCACAACCAAACCCTACCCATGCTATTCTAAAGATTTTTGCAGCAATAGTCGCTTTTAAAATTCTATTATTTCTCACGAGGCATTGACAATGCATTTGTAATTACTTCCCCTGGTGTCTAGTACATAGATTCTAAGGACTCCACTCAGACGACCATATGGTCATGATTAAATTGATGCAAATTCCGTTTGCGATAAGTGCTATTGTTGGATCCTCCCCTGCCCCGCCTTTAAGGTTAGGCAAATTACATGTTGATTGGAGTTGCTGCTGCTCACTTGATGTGGACTTAAGATGGAGGGCGGCTCTGTCGCTAAAAGTGCACAGAACAACCAAGCAGATCTTACTGCCAAGCAAGGTCAAAGTCGATCAATGATACCGTCACAACCTTGCCGACATTATGGCACATTATTATCAACGGATGCGTACGGATGTACGTCCTGTTGATATCTTCCGGCACTGGCTCCTACCAGATACCGTGGATTAAGGATCCAAATTTATTTAGTGTTACTATGTAAGTTTGTATAATCATATTCAGTGGAATACAATTGCTATTCTCATTTATTTTTTTTCTAGTTTGTTTTTACACCATTTTGTGTTTTCTGCTAATTTACTTGGGAAAAATATCATACCTTAGTCTCTCATCATATATGGTGGGAGGTATGTTTTGAATTTTCATTTTTCTCTAGAAAGTAATATTTGGCTCTACTCATTTGAAGGTATTTGTAGGCACTTTGAAATTGACTTTGGCACCCTGGCATTAGGTATTGATATATAAAATGTATTATAACACCCAATATCCTATGCAACCTGTCATTGGACTGTAAACAATGCTTTCTTACAGGAGTACAGCTGCCTATTTGTCAGCACGAGAGAATGGTGAGGTGGAGGAACTCTTAGTGGTACCCCACAGATCAAACGTGGAAAGGATCTAAGCGAAATGAACATTTTATTAAATTGATTATTAATTTAGAGGCACTTGGCTCGCCCCCTTTGCCTGAGGTTTGAGTATTATACCTTTCCTCTATGAGCCTTTCATACATATGAACTTTTTCCTGAGTCAGACTCAATATTTCAATTTCATGCAGCAGGCAAGCGTCATTGTCTGGTATTTTTCATATTGTTTGTTCTTATGAATGTATTTGTATTATTACGTTCTTGAATTGTTACTTAAATTGAGGTGAATTCAAACCAATTTTAAGCAACGGACAAGCATCATTGTCTAAAATCTACTTTTTCTCGCTCTGATTAGAGTATTTACTGACATGTGTAGGTTATATTTAGGACCATATACTACAGTGGACGCGTGTCTTTTGCATGTGATACAAATTATGTCGATGATTGGTATATTACATAATCGGATGTAAGTATATACACCGAAACCGCAAGCAGTCTGTCATGATTGCCTTGTGACAGGAATCGTCGCCAGCCAACCAATGTTTGGTCTACGGATGATTGGTAACGATTAAGCAGATGTTGTAGCTGTACCAACGGGATTGTTTTGTAATTCAAGACGCCTGTAGCAAGGAATCGCATACAAAGTGTTCCCAGTTAAGCTCACACAATATTTACTGACTTTATATGGATGTAGGAATTCTTTAAGAACAATTCTTGGTAGTCCAAGAAAACAGATGTATTTTATGATCTTTTTCTCTGATTTTGAGAAGAAAGGGTAACATGTTATGTTAAGATCTCGTTGAAAGACGAAACTGATTCATTCACCAGATCCTCAGGATCATATGTGTAAACGCATATAATTGTTTACGTACAATGCACTCAATCGTCTAGAAGTATAGTGGACCAATATCCTAGCCCTAGCTATTATTGTAACCCAGTACAGGGTATAGCTTGGTTGACGTTGGTAATCTAACCTAGCTAGTAGCCTACTAGGGACCTTACGCGTGTAGTATAGATGGTGAGGGATTATCAACTAATTAGGGTTGATTCATCAAATATCTCAGTTACTCGATATGATTTTTCTTTTCATAAAAATATGAAACCAACAGTAATGAGTGTTAAGCTGTGGCAATGTTTGTGTAGGGTAAGGGTATTGAATATAACAGATACTCTTGCTCAAGCAATGGGTCTTTGCCTGTATAGAGAAGGTCGGTAGTGAATATAACAAATCTCTTCTCAAAGCTGTAGGTAACCGCTGTTTGGCGTAGTATCCAGCTGCCCGACGACGATCGGTGTGAATGGCTGCGCAATTTATCCGCTATTTATATCTGAATGATGTGTGCAGTACAAAACCAATCGACGGTGGCGCCATCTGCATTTACTGCTTGGACCGCCCTATTGGAGATTTAACGTAGAGAAATGTTTTAGAGCAATTATGCTTTTCAGTTTGGACCGCACCATTGGAGTTTTAACATAGAGATTTTGACATAAGCATTCATACTTTCTGTTTGCACTGAACTACTGGAGATTTACCATTTTTTGGCATAACGTTTACCCTTATATGTTTTGTGAATTGGACTTCTGTATTAGTATTGTAATTTTACTTGATATTACCCAACAGAAGTTAGAAACACTGTGTTTATATAATCATTTAAAGATGTTGGTACAGACAAGATATTTCTATCAGACAAGAATATTTGTACCTTGATGAATGTATGTTACATGTTCATAACGACGTTAATTTTTAGAAATGGTTGAATATGTTTTCAAAATATTAATTTGTGTATTCTTTTTTTTATGTTTTTTCTTTTTAAGAATACCTATATGTGCATATTGTAACCGCGAATATGACTTGGCTTGGATAACTAGGTAACAGCACAACTATTCAAAAATTATTATTTTCATTTTTTCAAAAAATCCTAAAAAAATTTCTTTTAGGGTACACCCTCATTTGATACTTTGTATCTGATTGAGGGCGGGGGGGGGGGGGCAGTGTTATGTAACATTACGTAACATTGTGTAACCTCATTAAATATTAATTATCACCCATTAATTATATTATCTCATTACTAAAATCGCCAATTATACTTAGCTACCCAGTACTGTGCAAGTCTACTTATTCATGTTAAGCCATAGGTATTACGTAAGGGCTCCGCCCCCTACTCTTTACCCACATCCTGGAGGGAGATATGTAGTTTGACTCTAGTTCATTAAATCAGTTGCTTCGCTCTTCTCACGAAGACCACACATTCGTTTGTATTCTTCCATCATACCTTAACACATGTAAACCAGGTCTGGTAACACCTCTGACATGCTACTTTAGAGACAGCTACCCCAATAATTTATTTTATTTTGGGCGGTCTGGAAGACCTCATGGTAGAGGACTATTAATGCCCATTTCCTGTTTTATTGTATTGAATATGTATGATGTGTAAAGTATTATATGTATGATCAAATAATTCGGAATAAAAATCTTTATATATATATATAAGTGCATAAATTCTTTACCAGCATTGTTATCTTTCTCCAACAATTTCAAGTTAATATCACCGCGCAATAATATCAAAAAGTTCAAATTCTCATTTTTTAAAGCTTTAATAGTACATGTTAATACATTAAAGAACTCTCTTTTACAACCTGACGGTGGATGATAGACATTCACCAGGATGATCTTCCTTCTATTAGCCAGCTTAATTCTGAGGATTTGCATTTCAATGTTAAAACTACAAACATCCTATCACTAAAAACACATTTGTCACAGGCAAAGGTGCTTTAAACAAAACAGCATAGCCCTCTGCCTCTTCTTTTGATACCATCCTCTTCAGTTTTTCGATCGCATCTAAACAGTTTATAGTTATTATTAATAAGAATTTGATTATTGTTATCTGCATTATCTAGCCAGCTTGATGGAAACAACAATAACTGTTTCTTTGCAGCAAGAACAAATGTTTGCCTCAACTCGAGGATTTCCAGCAGCTCCGTGATTGGATACTGCACTCTAGGCATTGAAGGGGGGACCAACTATAACGGTACCTATACAGTCAATTTATATAAACATTTCTACATAAATGCTAAACATTATATCTTTAATGTCTATATTATATGTGTGTAAGAATATGAGTAGAATGAGTAACTCACCAAGCTCACAGTGGTCACCCATGTAGCCGTGAGCACAGAAACACTGGTAGCTCTTCAGGAAGTCTGCACATGTGGCCGCGTTTTGGCAGGGGTCAGACTCACACTCATCCTTCACTTTATGTATATAATTATACAAATTTTCATTCAGATTTTGTTTATACAGATGTTACATTGTCATAGATGGGTCAGATTTTCAGAAAATGTACAATTTAACTTCGCCAATTTTCTCAAATAACCCAAATTATAGACAAAAATAAAGTTCAAAATACAGTTCAACCTAACCAAACAGTCAAAGAATCAATGCAATGCTGAGTATTCTCAAATTTACCTAGTATTGACCAAATTGCAGCCTAATTTAGCAGAATTCACTAAATGTGAACAGGTGCCAATTGTACATCTTCTGAAAATTTGACCCACATAGTGAATCAAAAATATAAATCAAAAAAGGGTCTTCACAACCATCTGTCCCCAGGTCTTCCTCATCACCTAAACATCACAAGTAGCAATGATTTAATAGTTGTGTAGTGAACTCGGTTCAGACTCTTAGCTTAGTGAATAAAACGGAACAAGATTTGACTCTTATTACTTGGGCTTTATTCCCACACAACTTCTGTGTCCTTTGTGGACCAGCTAGGTTACATATAAGAAGATTGGCATAATGTAAGAGAATAGGTGTGATAACACAATAAGACACATCATAATCCATAAAAGATAGGTTACACACAACCAATATCAGAAGTCAATAAGAACAGTATAAAAGGACATTTCAGTAACATATAACAGTGATAAGCAAGTACAAGAAACAGATAAGAAGATAATACAGATAAAACTTGGTTAAAACACAACCGCTTATCTAGGGTTTGTATTTCAGATTCACCCGAGAGACCTCCACTGCCCCCTGGCATAGCCCAAAAGCACTTGGCTTCACAAACGGACTGCTTCGGACTCCCAAGCTGAGAGCTTTCGGATACTAACAACAGCACAACCACTACAGTTGCATAGTTATTGTTATCTTCCTCCCAATGGCCTGGCCCAACTTCTGTCTACTTTGGGAGTGGATAACTTCCCACACTGGCTGATCCGAACCATGATACTTCTTTCATGCCCTTCCACCAAACTAGGCAGGGCTAAATATTAAAGGAAATTTGTTTTTAAATTCCTCCTCAAAGCCATGGCTTAGCCGATTTACTTCAACTCATAATTATACTTATAAAGTAAAGGTAAAAGAAGGTTAAAGTCTAGGACAGAACTTACATGCTAGCGGCACCCTGCACAGAGCCTTGGCACTGACTTCCTTGATTTCGTCCAGTGCAGCAGTGTTTGCCACTGAGTCCCAGATGAGGATGGGGGAGATGGGGTAGTGGTGTATAGGTTCATAGTCTTGATATATCCAGATCGTCTCGTCATCAGATATAGAGAAAGATTTCTCTGGATGGTAGGAGCCCAAAAGAGCCCAGCCACCAGGCCACCGTGCAGTGTTGCTTGCCTCATCGTTGGTCAGCGGCAGGATGTAAAGTGCATCAGGAACACTGGAATACACACATGGCACAGATTGTTATATACACACACAGCACAGAGCAGGATAAACACACATGGCACAGATGGGAGCATACACATATGGCACAGATTGTTGCTGTTACCAAACTTTCCAGTTCGCCATATGTAAGGCTCCTCCTAGCGGGAGAGGAACCTGATCGTGGAACCAAAGCTGAACAGACTTTAGCGCCACTGATTGGGTGAGACCCACAAGATAGATGAAGGACAGAGTGAGTCAAGTCCTTGCTTGCCGCCCACCACCTACATAGCTTGGGTGCGTTGGAGCATGCATGGGCAGGCCAGCCATGCCCACATACTGAATAAAGCATTCATTACTAACTGAACCTTTAATGCTTCATGTCACTTCTTACCAAAATAGTCGTATTATAACATTCCTTTGCCAAAAAAATAAATTTTCAATGTCTCTGGGTGTTTAACATCTGATAGTAATATGTAGTCATTTCATATTGGATAAACTTAAGAAAGATTAAGCTGTCAATATAGCTTAAGAGCAAATTAACCTACCTGAGTCCCTTCACCCACACTGTATCTGCTTTACTGTAGAGTGGGAGCAGCTCTCCCCCCGACCACTGTTCACAGTAGTCTATGGCTTCACTGTATGTCAGGTCAGTGGTGCTCCAGTACACCTCCCAGTCATCATCAAATGGTGAATTGGCTGCAATATGGAATAGTACTTTTATTAACCATAATTATGTGCTCTTGTTAGATTGGCTTGAGCTTTAGGTCTGTACCACCTGCCAAGTTAGAAAGAAAGTGGCTAATAAATAAGGTTGTGAAGACTGGTTAGTCAGTATAAACAAGGAAAACAATATACAGGGTTTGGAGAATTATCTGTAAAGTAACAGGATAAGTTAAAAAGTATTCCCAGGGCTTCAGAGCGGGATATTTAATTTCTCTTGTCACTACCAAAAAACAGCAATTGCCATTTGTTACTTTTGACAATTACTTGTTGTAAAATGACCGCATTTTAGTCACAAAGGACTAGTAAGATCTTAGTTAGTTTGTCAGGCCAAAAAATTGTTTTTGTTGTCTGTCACTGGCTGCCTTTGTCTATCATAAGACAAGACAATGTCAATTTGTTGCTTTAAGGCTGCAATTTCGTTAGACATCCTACCAGCAGACCAGATGGGTCTGTAATTCCATCAGCCAATGTAGGAAAGGCATAATCGGTTCTCAACGTGGAATCATGGTGCCCAGTTATACAATGCTGAAACTTAACCAGATAGGTAAGGACATCCAATAATTTTCTCTTTGTGGCAAAATATTATCTCTCTGTTTTATTTAAGGTATTCATATGCACTTTCGTACTCAAGATAATAGTATCTCTAGACTGAAGTTAATAAACATTTTAAGGCAGCAATGTACATTCTTTTTTGCATCATTTGTTGAAACTGGGAAAGGAAAATTTTGCAGAAATAGCCATCGCTAACAATAAGCGTTTTTAAAGATTATCTGCATATATATCTTTGGCATGTTTCAACATAATTTACATCAATGAATACAATTCCATTTTGAGTAAATGTATAATTATCTAAGGTAAATAAGTATTCATTAGCATCAGACAGATTAAAAGAGAAATGAAGAGGGATAAAGTATTCATATCTATGTGGGGCAAAAATAGAAAATAGGTGTGTTTCCCATTTACACCCCCAACCTAGAATAACCTTCCCCTGCCTAAAAATACATTGACCATACCAGATTTTTTTTACCATATCTAACTTTTTTGGACTTTTTGACAAAGAAAGCTCAAAAAAGCTTGAAAATAGGTTTTCCTTACAATTTCCATGTTTAAAACAACTATTATTATGAAATAGAATTTTTGTTCAGTTCTTTTTTGGGGCCTGGTATATAATCCTTGAGGTGGGAGTGAGAGTGAAAGCAAACTGAGCAAGAGGTATAGTCCAGCTGGTAAGCAACATATTTTGTCTCAATTGTTCATTTTATGATAAAAGCATGAAATGTGGTATATAGGTAGTTAATATTGCAATAATCCCTTGGCTTCTCTACTAGGGAACACCTTGATACCTACAGATTAAGACAGAACATTCCATCCTAAGATTTATCTGGGTGTGGGTGGAGCAGGCAGGGGAATGATGTGATCCCATATGTGATCCGTTTTAGGAAAATTGGTCATAAGTCGCAAAAAATGGATTTTGAGATATAACCATATTTGAAAAGAGATCAAGCTGATTCTAATGATAGTAAACACTAGGACACCTAATATGTATTTCTATATATTAAGTTTGATATTTCTATTTTTTAAAAAAAAGTTTGCAATGTTTCTGGATGGGTAAAATATACTCCATATGAAGGCCTTCATAATGGATGTATGTAGTGATTCGCTCTCGATATAAACAACTTAACAAAGCCAATCTCTGTATCTCTGTTTATTCACACCTGACAGTCCGTGGAAACGGCCCTTGCGTCCGCTTATCCGGATAGAGTAGCTTACTCTAGTCCATGACACAAACGGGTAGTACTACTTTTAGCATAAGGAACAAAGTGTATAGAACAACATACACAGATAAGAGTAGTATAATAAACAGACAGAGTTCTCTATAAGAGTAATATAAAGGGTTTACATAAGACATGGTAAAAGGGTAATATATAAGAAATAGAGATGGTGTATAAAGATACACCTCACCCAAGCGCAGGGCGCCTCTTTTGTTAGAGTAGTTAAATAGTAGGCTTGACCTTTATGGTCAGACGCCAAGTGTTAATTACCAAAACTACTACAATACCCCCCCTTTATTTGAGATTGTTAAACCACGTTAAAAAATCGTAATAAGAGTATACAATCAAAGGTTAAATGGAAAAATAAAAAATAAAGAGAATTATCAACGCGAACCTGAATGGAAAATTGGTAGGTCTCATGGCGAACAACAAGGAGCATAAGGTGTCCTAACTACAAAATAAACAATGTCAGGTCGCAACATCTCTAGTAATTAAAATAATCCATAACCATAATGTCAAAAAGTAAGACATTTCAAATATATAAAAAGGTACACAAAGGAGCATTGGGTGTCCTTTCTATATACAAAACACACATGAAAAGTTAAATCATTTCCCAGCACGGAGAAAAACAAACAAACAGTAAACCTTTCAAGTACAAGATAGGAGCTTATGGAGTCCCACTGCAGCGCGTATACAATTCCATCATAACATAACAAGAATAAGCACGAAATCAGGCAATATCCGTGGCGAACAAAAATACAAGTAGAGACACACTTGTCTACAATATCCCCCGGTTTTGTATCACGGTTTTGTAACAAAACCACAGAAAGTTCAAATGTCTAAGTTTCATTCATTGTGATCACAACATCCGTGTTCTGATTGGTTTGGCCGGTTTGGTTTCCGTTGTCCACTTGTTCATTGGTGATGAGAGTGCCCACGGACTGTCCTTCCGTGCTGCCCGGAGCGCCCTGCGTCAGTGTAGTAGGGCTAAACAGCCATGGCGGAAGTTCATATAAGCCAGGGTGCTGGCCATCTCGTGCAGGAGTCCGTGGTGGTGGAACTGGTGGAACTGTCTGTAAGGGAGCAGCCTGCAGGGAACGTAGAATATTGCTCAGCATTAATAGTTGGGGTAGCTGAGACGGATCCAGAGGCAATGCCGCAGTAGAAGGCAAGGTAGCAGGCACCATTGATGGAACCACGGCTGGGACTGAAGCAGTTACCGGATTAGGGACGGATTCAGCGGACTTCTTACACTCATCAGAAGGAGAAGAGGTACGCGAGTCGTTTTCAAGCATGGAAAGCAACCTGAAATTTTCTTCTTCCAGCTCCCTAACCCTGGCGTCGCTCTTGGCCAGCGATTTCCGTAGTCCTTCCACAACCACAGTCTGATTCCTGGACAGTTCCTTAAGGTCTCCCAAGTCCTCTACAGAGGCTCTAACCTCTCCAAGAGCCTGAAAAGGTTCAGTAATCCCCTTCAGCAGAGACTGAAGCTTGTTCCTAGCGGTCTCAGCGGCAGAGCAGACCTGTTCCGTGGCTTCTGTCACCACTGTTTCAGCCCGGTTACAGAATTCTTTTCCCTCCTCCACGGATGGTAAATTCCTTAGAACACCAACGGACCACACTTGTGCCTGCCTGCACACTCTCTTAGGAAGAGGCGGACCAGCATCTTTCCCTTTGTCTCCCAAGGGATCACAGGATCTTTTCCTCTCTTCCAGGGTGCTGGAAGAGGCCTCATTCATAGCATCCCTTGCCACAGATTTGTCACTGCCCGCCGCACTAGCAGCACAGGAAGATGACCTGCTGGACCTCCCATCAGAAGAAGTTGATCTTCCCGTCCTTCTCATCACCCGGAGGTGTTGCCCCGCCATATAAGTAGTGCGCATGAAAATGTTATTTGGTCTTATTGAAGGCAGTACTTGTCTAGCTCTTTGAGCGGCTTCCGTCCTGGGCAAGTGATGTTGCATCAGCTCCCCGTTCATCAGGTGTTGGATCAACTCCACGCGGCGGTCTAGCACCTGAAGGCAGCTGCCGAAAGGGCAGATCCACACCTGACAGAACGGGGCATGCTCCTCACAGAAGTGACGTAACAGCCGCTCTCTAGTAGCATACACACAAACCCCTTCTCAGTTCAGAGGCAGATATCTACAGACGAGGAATGGACAGCTCAGGCCAGGTTGCCACAACTGATGAGCTTGCACAATCTTCTGATGCGTCCCCGGATCCATCGCATCCTTCATAGTAAGCTCAGGCCAAATTGTTGTCTCATAACAAGACATCTGGTCATCGTCTGTCTCTAAGCTTTCGTCATCGGACTCAGCACAAGCAATCACCCCAGACCCATGTTGATCGAACCTTGGATCCAGGGGGACTACCTCCGTAGCATCGTCCAACTCCCGGCGAAACTGGTCCATAGTTCCGCGCTTGGATAGCTGAGACTTCCTCCACTCTGACCTGTGTCTGTGTCTTTTCTTGATTTTCTTGGACAAACTACCAGAACCTCCAGCTTTGGCGACAGTAGAGCCTTTCCCTCCACTAGAGCCTTTCCCTCCACTAGAACCTTTTCCACCACTAGAGCCGTTTCCTCCACTAGAGCTTCCAGCAGAAACATGTAGGGGCCCGCTAGCAGTGTGCCGGTCTCCTGAACTTTTCCCCAAACTTCTTGTCCGGTCGTTCTTCTTTTTTCTCTTCTTGTTTACCAGAGGAAGCGGACTTCATCACTTTCCTAGGGGACTGCTTCTTCCTACTGGAATGTCGGACAGGGCTCTGTTCAACAGAAGTGTCCATTCCGGACCCTTCATTCCGTTCCGTCAGAGGACGGATTTCCGCTCCTAAGGGCCTGGTCTCAGTAGCCGGATCACCACCATCTGGAGGACGATTCTCAGGGTCCAGATACAAAAGGTCAGCGGCACCTTCCAGTAACTTCGCTTCCTCAGCTTTGGTCACAGTGACGGACTCATCACCTGATCCGTCCGTCCGTACATCCGACATACTGACAGCAAAACAAGTATGACTGCTAGCTGTAAAACTTCTAACTAAAGAAGAAAACACTCAGCATTGATGGAATAGTCGCACCACTTCAGTGTTTACATCTCTACATTCATTCATTCACACATTCAACTCTTCCGCCTATCCTATTACATAGGCTAGTAGGAAGTGAACAATAAAATCCATATCACAGGTGAAATATCACATGTCCTGCCTTGTAAGACAGACAAAAGTTAGTGAACTCTTTAAAAGAGCTGTATAGGTCTACAAATAGACATACTATTTGCTATAAGTGGTGTAGACAGCCACAACGATCCTACACCTTCACTAGTCAATGGCGTCTATGCACCGGTGTCATGGCCAACACCTCAATTCAATTCACCGAAATCAAACCACTGATCCCAGGTGAACAACAATTTCCCAATATTTACACACACCGTGTCCAGTACAAGACAACTTTCAGATATCACATTGGTATCGCTTCAGTTCATGACAAGCAAGTTTTAACCCAATTCAACTCACTTCTTTCCTTTAGGAATACAGGCCTTTGGTGTGCCGGCTAGCTTTGTTGATGTAGCGTCACAGAAGTATACTGAGGAAAGGGTGCAATAGAAGTGAGTTGAATTGGGTTAAAACTTGTTACAGTTACCACGCTGGTCGTGGCCCTGTGGTTCACCACAGCGCCACGACCAGCGTGGTAACTGTAGTTCCAAAAACCGCCACCTCTCTCAGCGCCACCTTTCCCGCTCAGACTACTACTATCACTCAGCTACTCTAGCCCTCTACTGCAGGTCGTATATTTGATGTTAAAACATGTAGCCTGCTCTGATCTTCTGCAGAGACAAATGCAGATACGTTTGTCCAATAAACCTAGTATCCACCTAGCCAAGTCAATAGCAATTTCAACCCAATTCCTGAGTTGATTCAAGCTTCCTGGGGAGTCTTAGTTCAGTTAGAACTCAAGGGTTCTCCCAAGCTAAGCCATTCTCAGTGCAGTTTCTACCAGGCCTACAGACGGATTTGTTCTTAATTAATTCAATAAACAATTCCTCAAATGTCGTGAAAGGGCAGCATGACTATCCGATATATCAGCCACCGACTTCTTGTTGTGTTTAGAATTTGTAAGACCATCTGGAAAGTTTTACCCGTACTTTAAACTAAGTCCCGTATTGCAATTGAGATGGAGCTTTACGCGTGCGCTGAGCCCTTGCAATCACTGGTGAAGCACTGTCCGTTTTCTTCAAAGGAGAACCCGGAATGTTTAGAACAACGTCCAAATTTTTCCTTGGCCTTCCCCTCCCCCTTTTCAAGGGCTTAGCAGAATCCGTCAAAACTATAGGAATCGGTTGATCTTTCACAACCAAATCCACCTTAGCTTTTCTAGGTCTGCCAACTTTCTTTTTCGAAGGAGCAACTCCCGGAGAAATTTTTAATTTCTTTTTCTTTTTCTTAGCCTTCTTCCTGCCAACACGGATAACAGCCGGATTTTTATCTCCGGACTGTTTCTCGGGAGCAGGAGGAAGATCAGCTCCAGTCGTTGGATTTTTTTTAGGCCTACCCCTGGGTTTAACCCCAACAGTAACCTTAACTTTTTCCTTCTCCTTAGGACATTCAGCACCAGCTAGAACTTTTCCACTTTCCAACTTCAGGATTTCCCGCTCAGCCTTCTCCACTTTACGGAATTCCGGAGCCTTATGCAAGTTTATTGCCTGAATAGGTCCGTTCTCGTCAAAGGCGGGTTTCAGATAATCAACATGATATCTGACAATTCCTTCCGTCGTTTCTAATTCATAGGTAGTACCCCCTATGAATCTTCGCACTTTGAAAGGCCCGTCCCATTTGGGACCGTACTTCTTATTAGCCTTAGGGAGACAGTACCTATACACAATGGCCCCTTCTTCAAAGCGCCTAGGACAAGCCCGTCTGACAAAGTCTTTCTTTTGATGCACTGCAGCAACTCCCAGCTTTTCTCTGACAAACTGATGTCCAGTTCTCATCGACTGTCTCTGATTCTCCATGTATGCCAATCGACAAGGGAAATCCAATCCTCCAGGTCCAACTGCATGGATTAAATCCACAGGAGTAACAAGCTCAGTCCGAGAAACTACTGAATTGGGTGTACACAACGTACTGGCATGCACCATACCCCGGTAAGCATGTGCTATACACGGAGCGAGCAAGTCCCAATTCGAATCTGAGTAGTCAATCAGGCAAGAGAGCTGCTCAACAAGAACACAATTAAATCTCTCCACCTGTCCGTTTGACTGAGGCCTGTACGGAAGAGTGATTAGCTTTTCCACCCCTAACATGTCCAACAAACTCCGCAATAGCTGAGACCTGAATTCTGGCGCTCCGTCCGTCTGCAACAAAACAGGACAGCCGAATCTCAGTACCCATTCTCTAAACAAAACTTCAGCACATCTCTCTGCCGTGTGGTCTGGCATAGGAAATGCTTCTGCCCATTTTGAGAAATGGTCTGTAATCACCATCAAGTAGTTGTTACCTCTAGGGGTAGTCTTAAATGGACCTATAATATCCAACGCTATCCTACTCCATCGTTCACCATGGATCTCCTTCTTTAAAGGTGTAATACCTTGTCCGCCTCTAGACATTCTCATGCTGCATTCAGGGCAAGCCTTTAGCCATCTTTTCAAGTCATAGCGCATACCAGGCCAAAAATATTTCATATCTGCCTTCCAGCTAGTCTTAAAATCCTACACTCTGTGGAAACGGCCCTTGCGTCCGCCTATCCGGATTGAGTAGCTTACTCTAGTCCGTATTTATTTAATACAATGTCCTGAAGTTTGTTGACTGGATTCATATGACTATAAGTGCTAAACCCTCTAAAACTCAGAACAGTTCAATAAAGAGATCCTGTGGATAAAACACTTTGAAAAATATGAATTTTGCGACATGTGACTCATTTCCCTGAAGCACATCACATATATAGAAATAGGCAAAAGTTCTACCTTGGCTGGATGAGAAAGGTATGAGATTAGTTAAGGCAGTAAGATAACTACGATCAGTATTAATTGATTAGCTATCAGCTGAACTAGCCTCCTAGTATCGAAAGATACTATAGCAAATGGCAGTATAGATGTTGTCTTGTTTGTGTTCATGAGGATTTTGTTGCGAACTGACCAGTCATGAAAAATTGCTTAATCCTCTTTCATAATTTGTGCAAGTTCTTCAATATTTTCCCCAGTGGCATACAGGAAGGTGTCATTAACATACAATATATACTTGGAGTGAAGATTTAATCTATTAATAACATTAGATAAGATCAAATAGATAATCGGTCCCAATATGGATCCTTGGGGGACACCACAATTAATATGTTGATCACTGGAATAGCATTCTCCTAATCTGACTGATTGGGTTCTGTTAGATCAGTAGTAACCAAGTTAGAGCTTTATCACTTAAGCCAATTTTTCTTAATTTTTTCGAAATCATTTCATGATTAACGCTATGAAAGGCTTTATAAAAGTCAATAAAGGTTGCAGCTGTAAGTAGATTATTATTGTTAGTAAATGAATTAATTAATTTATATAGGGCTTCATTAGTCCTCCTGTTCTTGCGGAATCTATATTGGTGTTCGGTAATAATATTATTATTATCTAGATGGTCCCATATCTGTCCTGAGATAAATTTTTGTATGTCATACAATCCGGCTAAGGTTTTTAAATTAAATTTTTAAATTTTAAATTACAACAAGAACTTGTTATGGGAATGTTTTCATTTCTTTTTTAAATAGAATGTTTTCAGTTTTGATGGTAACAGTAATACATGAACCAAATCCTAAGACTTGGTTCTAGATGTCTGTGTGTGTTTCCGTGGTCATTCTGGGTATTATATTGAGCCAATTTACAAGTGAATGATTCTCAAGAAATATTGCTGAATCGTTTTCATGCAAAATATGTATAGGAGTATTCTTTAGTTTTGATATTAGACAAGTGAATTAACCAGATTGATGAAATGTTGTAGTGAATTTTCACTAGTACAAATTAAGTTGCAAAAGGTTCATCTTACTTGTGAACAGACAGTCTTTCTCTGGGCAGAGTTCACCTGAAATTATTGAAACAGAAACAAAAGCTGCAGTAGATTGCTTTACTCCATGGCAGAGCTTGTTGATTCCTCCATTTTCAGCAAAAAATATATATAATGCATTTCGTATTTTTCCAAATGTATTAAAAAGGCACAGCTCCCTATTATGGGAAAGTTTGTTTGAATTTTGACATTGATGTGCTCGATCATTATACCAGTAACCCATCCTCGGGAACATTACTGTATGAAAAACATGTATTTGGAATACATAAGAGTTTAAAACTGTAAATCTCTACCACACCACCGGCTCTATGTAGTCTCTCAGACATGGCAGTTAGAAGAGTTCCCCGCTGCCTATATGCATCTTATTTTAATTAGTTGAGTACTACCACCTGGTTGGGAAAGGGTAGATATGTGACCATGTACCTGCCGACTCGCTCCTACTTCACACCCCTCCACCATGCTCTAATGGCAGCACTCATTGTCAAGTTACTTGCCTCACTCAGGTTTAAATACCCCATTGGAATCCCTGCCATATACATCAACAAATATTAAATAATATAAGGAATTTAGAACTCTGGTATTCCACACAAATGGTTCAAGTTATGCAAGTTATTGAATAATACAAACATATTTTTAAATGAAGGATATTCAAAATAAATCTTAGCCACTTTAAGCCAACAAGAACCTTATCTAAATATCCCTCCTTAGCAGTTTGAGGAGAAACATATCTGATAGACCTGGCTTATCCCATGAGTAGGAAAGAAGAAAATATAGACAAAGACCCCTTAGAAGCTCACTTCACTTTACAGAAAAGATAACAAAACCACTCATTTATCCTTTTGGAATTGAATGAAGAGAAGAGGGTTCAGGTGTTAAGATAGGACAGACTTTTGTATTTTTCTACTAACAGATTATATTCAAGAAACATGGGATGAGAGAAAAGTAACCAATGTAGACAAGAGCTGAAGGGGATGGGGGAGACAACATGTAATAATTATAGCTAATGTTAAGAGTGTGGTGCTGTGTGCGGTGGTGCTGAGTCAGAGCGGTTCATCCTACTCTGGCCTGGCACCGCTAGCCAGCTCCTCGGCTCCTGGTCAAGCCAGCCACCCTTACCTCCTGCTGCAGGGAGATAGCACTAGATGTCACTACATGGGTTTTATATTGTATATTTTTCATTTTTATGTCTAGTCTTCATGTACTGTTTCACTTACTTGTATATGTATACACATATTATGATATCTGATTGTTCTTATACTTTATACCAATTACACTTACTAGTACTTTTCTCCAGCCAACCAACAAGGACCAATTGGTCACGGCACCAAATTGTAATGTCTGCTATTCTGCATGATCGTATTCAAGCAATAATGACACTCAATTCAGGCCCTTGGTCCTTGCCAGCTTTCCAACTTTATTCAGCCAATACTTCAAACACACCTCAGGAGGCCAGTACTACAAACTGAACCTGGCCTAACTAGCCTCACAGGGACTAGTGTATGAAACACATACACCACACATGGGTGTCACATCACAATATACATGTTACACAGAGAACACAGAGTGCACATAACATGAGACAATACAGTGGTAATCACACATACAAGACTGCAGTGCATTAGATTGACCTCTAGTGGTCTATATATACACAGCACTGTCTTGGAAACCCCAGTGGATTATACATTCACTACACCTGGTGCCTATATTAGGAAGAAGGAAGGCCAGCCAGCAATAGTGACCACAGACACCACAATATAAAATATATATTTTTTCACTGAATAAAAGAAAACTTGTCTAAGAGGATGAGGAGTAAAAGGAACAGTATAATGCTATTTTTTAAATAGAAAATACAAAGGTGACCTTGTTTTTATTTAAAGTGGACATTTTCAGGAGCCCCACCCATATGCATGGTGATATTGCCGACTGGGTGAGGGGCTGTGAAATTTGTGCTTCTTGCAAAAGCTGTGGTGGTAGGGATATCACTCCCCTGAAGAAGGAGCTGCATGGTGGGAGATGGAGCCGGGTGGCTCTAGACATTATTAGTCCCTTCAGGACGACCCGTAGGGGAAATGTTTGTGTCATGGTGGTAACTGATTACTTCAGTGAATGGGCTGAAGCTTAACCTTTAACCGATTATACTGCTGTTACATGTCCAATGGCTTTATGCAGAGTGGATCTTGCATTATGGGCCTCCGGCCTTTCTTCAGACAGACAGTGGGCCTGAATTCAGGTTGGCTTTGATGAAGACTTTGCTGGGAATGCTGGATATTTAGAAGCTAATGACACTTCCTTATAGGCCTGAATCAAACGGTCAGGTCGAGAGGATCAATAGGGCATAGTTGAACAATTATCTTGTCTTACTGAGTATGAAGATGTGAATTGGGACTTATTGGTTCCTTGCATTGCTCATGCATATAGAGGAGCAGTTCATGAAAGCACACATTGCACCCCTGACATGGTTCAGAGGTAACAGTCCCAGCTGATATTACTTATGGACCCTCAGTGGAGATTTTCCCTGCCCAACTGTGTTTGTGGAAAAAATTGTGGAGAAACTGTTTATTAAAAAAAGGCCATCAATTCGTAAGGGAGCAGTTGGGTCATTTGGCTGTGTTTCAGAAAAGGTGTTTTGATAGGTGCACCTGGCCAAGAGAATTTAAGGAAGTGGATGTTGTCTGGTGATATGCTACACCTTTTGCCCAAAATAAATATGGTTCATAATGGGATGGTCCTTTCTTGGTGGTTAGACGGGTGCAGGGGTCTACCTATGAGTTGCTGACCTCTGATTTGCTGACAGCTGAAGAACTTCTCAGATGGATTGGAAATCTTTTGAAGTTAGCTTTTGATTCAGAAGATTGCCAAGTCCATCTCCATTGAGGTCCAGAATATCAAAAGCAGCTCAAGGGCGACCCGATGTGCATGATTGCACTTCTGACCTAGTTTTTACCTGAAACTTTTGACCTGATACTGACCTGGTGCTTTACTAGTGGAAATCGTAAACGGTTGTGAGGCTCAAACTTGATTTAATAATGCTCTATGGACCCGATTTATAAATGCACTTTTGATGCTCTCACCTATGCACTATGGACCCGATTCATGCATGCAGTTATGATACACTCAATTGATGCTCTACTGACCAGGTTATACATTGCGGTTCTGTTGCACTCAACAAGGTCATTTTCATCGTACTATCCATGAGTATTTAGGCAAACAAAAGTATATTCCTTATCAAGGCATGTTTCCATCTCCAAGCATGGTTGTACATCTAGTATTTCATTCATAATTCCATCCTGTCATTCCCGAGCAGCTGTAGGTTTGGATGGCCTATAATGGCACCTGATAATTGCTGGTTTTATGGAGAACTGGGCGATCCAGTCTGGTTCAACTAATCCAGTATGCAATGACGGGTAGTGTTTTGATAAAAACATTTTTCCACTTCAAAGAAGTATATTACACAATTAAACTATTAAAATGTATCACTTATAATATTCCTAACTACATTATGTGGAATACATTATAGTGTATAAATGCTATGTAAGTTCATTAGCAGCATTTTCATTGTAAAAGAAATTGTAAATGCACCTCAGTTACAATTTGCGCCACCTGGTGAAAACGCTACCGCAACCTGGTGAGGACAAGTGGCATAATGATAAGCTATGGCAAGATCCACTATCTTTAGAAAATGATTGGCAGTACCTAAGATCAAACAAAAACAATTATCCCGCCTTACATGAAGTTACTGACCAATAATGATTACAAATTTTAAAAATCATTTAAAATAAATAGGACATTTGGATTGGTGTAGTGTACCAGTATTTTACATATGTAGTAACCAATGAACAGGTGATTCCTTGCGAGGTGATATATATTAGTATGAAGGCTTAGCTAAGATTTAGCAATGTTTAAAGACATCATATTTTCTAACGTATTTTACAATATTTTCTGGCATTCTCTAGAAAAAATTGTTTTGTTGCTTGATGTGATGAAATGAAATGATTGGATAGATACAAAGAAATCCCCGCAGGCTGAGGCACAACATAAATAATTCCTAATATTCTCTTTGATGCACATTTCAATGGAGCATCATGTGGTGCATATTAATACTAATTCGGTATAAATAGAGTTGGTGGGGATGTTAATATTGAAAGTAACATTAGTGAATGTAGGAATAGCTTTCTTAAATTAAACAATATAGTTTTCAGATGAAGAATGGGGTGTGAATTAGGAGTGTTATATCAATATCATTTAATGTGTTTATCTATTTATAATATATAATTATTGAATAGAAATCACAGTGTGAAATTAACACCTGCCAGTCATCAGATGCGGGTAAAAATAATGCAGGCGGGTAAAACCCCAAAGTTACCCTCCCCCCTTGGCGGGTGAAGGAAAGTGAGAAATAGAGAGACCAAGAGAGACAGAAGAAGAAATTAACGTCCATTGCCATGTGTTTGAGTGATTCAGTATTGAAATATATTTTAATTATTAAAGTGTCTGATGATCTTACTTAAAGCAGTATGAAGAAATATATCGAGATAAAAAAAATTCTGTACTGAATAGTAGGATATTGACACATGAAAACTATGCTGTTAAAGGTATTGCGTTTTCGCTAGTTTATGAATCTTGTCTTGAAAATGTTTGGCTTTTATCTTATTCTATGATATTAGGGGATATTTCTCTATTTATAATATTACTAGCAAAGTACCCGTCCTCTGGACGGTCTCCCTCTCTGCCACATTTCCCCCTCTCCCTCTTTTCCCTCCCCCTCTTCTCTGTCTCTCATACCTGGTTTTTTCTCCCAACCCCATCTCCGATACCCGCCTCTCCCTCCCCTCTTCCTCATGCTTCCCCTCCTCGCTTTCCCTACCTTCCCTCTGTCCCTTCCCATACATCCTATCCCTCCCCTCCTCTTTTCCCTACCCCTCTTCTTCCCCCCCCCCTTCCCCTCTTCTACTTCCCCACCCTCTCCCTTTGAGATGTCGTTCTCATAAAATATCTTCTGCCTATGAATGTAATTTTTTGCCATTTGTATAATCCAATTAATAAACCTGTGACACCTCTTTTTTTCCAAATATCCTAACAATATATAGCACTTAGGTTTCAAAATGTTTCAACCTTCCTTGTTTTACCCATTTGGGGAGAACATTTTTTTTTAACACTTATTTATACCTCTTGCCACTACAGGTCTTAATATATCATTCCTGTTAAATTCCTCACACATTTTAGTCCAAAATTCACTGGTTCTTTGGCATTTTACATAGGCGGGTCCCCCTTGAATCGACACAGTAGCTTGTGGCTAATGACGTAGTATCTAACAGGGGCTTTCCCAGGCTATAAATAGAGTGTAGAGATCGCAATTTTAAAAAGGCTTCAAAATCACATTTTCACCCCAAATATTTTCACAAACTACATATGACGACATCCAGAGAGGGGAGACAGACCTCTACAGATAAGTAAAGGGGTGTGTAATACAACACATTTCGAGAACATTCTGGACAAAGAAAACCTTCTTTCTACCATTTCTTTTCTACCTCTTTTCGTAGAAATCGTTCTAGCTTTATATTATATGGATGAAGATCCTACAATCAATATCGCATTCATAAATATATATTGGCCATTTGAATATGAGATTTAGTATAATTTCTGAGTGCTAAACTGTATGCACTGTATTTTTAAAAAATAAAGCGCCGCAAATTTTCGCCGCACGGAACTGATCGTCGCTCATTCAATAATGCAGATATCGGAATACCATCTACGCTATGAGGAAGCTGAGAAAAAGAGCTTGAAAACAATGGCAATATTTTTTTGTGAAGCGATTTTAACTATCAATTTGAGTGAGTTGAAATGAACATAAAATATTCGCAAGTGTGACGGGAGTAGCGCGACCGTCAAACACAGAGGAGCGGTGGTGTGGTAATGCTAATACTAGCTCTTATACCTAGGAGTGTTCCTTAAACTATATGGTAGTATTTTTAATCTTTTTATATCATTCTCAACATTGGTTATTTTGCTGAGGTTAAGGACAGATCTCACCGCTGAGTTTAGTCATTTATTTTGTTCATCTATTTATCCCATATGTAGTATTAAATCAGAATACACTACATAACAGTTTCAACTCTATCTGCCTTCCCATTGTGACGGGCTTCTTTGAGGTGTTAAAGCTTTGCTAAAAATATGTGTGCCTGCATTATTATGTGTGCGTCAGGGTTACCCTGGGACCCCGGGGATTCGCACTAGATTGACACCCACACCTCATCTACCCACTGCCCATCCGCCGGGTACAGGCGTAAGTTAGTGGCTAGTGTAGAAACAAGAGAAGGTTATAGCTATAGTTCTTGATAGTTAATCACTAGGCCTATAGCAATGTTTAGTTAAATATACTCCTTCAGATAACCGCAGAAATATACATATATTCAATACAATCTTGGAATATGGCAGATATATAATTATTTGTACTACTAGCAGTACTAAGCACCCCAAGAATGAAAAGATACCAACAAAGAGATCGTGTGAATAAACCACTATGAAAAGGATGATTATTTTTACTTGTGACTCATTTTCCTGTGACACATCAATATGATTTATACAGGTATATAGGCCCAAATATCCTTCATCAGTACCAATATTAACATTTTCATTACTTGATAAAATAATTCAACTACTTGCAATAATATAGCATTTACACGATTTAGATACATAACTTTGATATGCATTTTGGAGTGGATCAGATGATGCACTTTGCATCAGGTGCAAAACCAGGTGCAGAACCGCTTTTCTGAGCGGATTGCACTTATGTGACTGGTCAGATGCACTTTTGCATACACTGGCAGATTTTCCCATGCACATAGGGGAGAAATTATCTGTGTTTCCCCCAATGGTAAATTGCTGCCTGGAGCTGAGGCTCCGGTTGCAAAGTTGGCTAATAAAATTGTTCATCATGTTAAGAAAAGAGGCAAACCACCAAAAGCATCTCCAGCTGCTACAGCTGTGCTGTGCCACCGGGGGTTTTTAGACTTTGGGAGAAGAAAATATATCTGATCAAAAAAAATTTTTCACTTTGCCACTTTCCATTTTCAAGGAGTGTTAGTGATAGTGTTTTGTTGATTTCAAGTTATATAGAAAAAATACATTAGGCTAAATGAATTTCAAGTATACAGGAAGCTGTATTCAGGTTAATTTTCACTTATGCCACATCAACTTTTAGTGAGTGTTAGTGATAAATTTTCTGTTGAGTTTGGGTTGTGTAGGAAAAAAAATTATATACATTGGGTCAACTTGAGTCGCAAGTTATATAAAAAAATACACATCTGGTTTATTATTCACTTTGCCACTTCAACTTTCGGTGAGTGTTAGTGATAATTTATGTATGGGTCTCATTTGCCACTCATGTAGAGTTTTAATAGAGTGAATATGAGCTCATTTCCAGGATTTGGGTTCATAATACATTAGTTATGCAGTGTCAGGCATATATAGGTATTTTATTCATTGTAGTATGGAGAGTATGGTGCATGATTTATTGATGTCTATTGTCCTTGTCTAGGTGAAAAGTGTATTTAGCCTGTCTTTTTGGTTTGACTTGAGTGCCTCTATTGTGCCTATGTTTTGTTGTCTGCGTGTTAGTTTGTTCCATGCTTTAGCACATTTTACTTGCACGGTTTTCTCACCCAATTTTGATCTATATCTAGGCGTATTCAGGGTGGGTCCATCATTCTGTCTGGTCTCCCTGTTTGGATTGCTAGTGTAGTCCATTTGCTTATGTCAAAAAAATGGCTCCCGTGTGAAATTCATGTTAATTTTTGCAGACAAACATTTTTTTGAAGCATTTAATGAGCTGAATTCAAAAATCGATGTCTGCAATTTTTTTAATTATTTTATCATACCGAAATTCAAGATGGCGTCCAAGATGGCTACTTGGACAGTAAATGCACATAACTCTGGTTCTAATTAACATAAATGAATGATTTTGGTGTCCATTTCTATGTTTTCCATGTCAGGGAATCCAATGAAATAAAAATAAAGTTCAAGGCACATGATGCCTTTCCGCTAGGGGGCACTATAAGTAATTTTTCACACATTTTCCTAAGAAATGGTAAGAAATACTTAAAATATCATTTAATTCTTATACACAAATAATTTATTCATTTCATTAAAGCAAAATATTCAATATCTTGTTAGTTATAACATTGGCAGTTCATTATTTATGACTTTTTCACTATTAGAATAATTGATAATTCCTGGGAATTCAGCCACAAATTTGGGTCCTTCCACATAGTAATTCAATCTTTAGTCCAGGCAATCTATACCAAAAAAGGGCTAAACCTGGAACAAATTGCAATAGGTTTCTCAATGGTTTTGGATACTATGAGTGCCCCTTATCAACATACTAAAAGTCTAGAGAAATCTAGGTGGGAAACCAGGCCCAAAATCTCAAAAAACAAAATGGCCGCCTCTAAAACTTTGAAATGCGATAACTCAGTGTAAAATCAACATATATTCAAGTGTGAATACCCCTTTTTAATGTTTCCAGGCATTGGGAATCCAATGAAACAATAGTAAAGTCCATATAAATAATATTTATCAAGTTAGTGTACTGCTACAGAGAAGACATGGGAAAATATGTCTAGCAAATGCATCCTGTGAAGTGAAAAAAAATCTCATTTTGTATGAGAGCACACTAGGAAATGAGTTTCTGTAATCAAAGCTGTTAGACAAGCCTTTTGAATGGTGTATATAAAAAGAATAGTATAATGTATAACTCTGATACTTCAAGAAATACTTAATATCAATTTCTCTCTTGCATGAGGCACCTCACATGGTCACAATTGGTGTAGATTCCAAGTTTAATCTTTTGAAGGAAGTATACAATTTGTAGTAAGAGCGAGAGGGCACTGGGTAGATACATGGGGGAATTAGGGAACTTCTACAATTGATCCCCCTTCCAAGTTTAAATCTAGTGGACTAGTCTATGTAAACCTTGCCTTTAGCATACAGATATACTGTATCATTTTGATGCAAAATTGCTGTATGTTGTATGATCTTCTCTAATAGCATTAATTTATCTCTTTGGGGCACAAGATGGGAGGAGGAACAGCCTCAATACCAGTTAGTTCCCCCTTCTTACTGACATAGTTCTCAATACAAAACTAATGTGTGATGCTTTGAATATACTAGCCTCAATGAACTATATATGAGCAACAAGACCAATGAAGATTTCTGCCTAGTTGGGGAAATTACCCCTGGAAGTTGTTCTCAGCCGGGAGAAAGGAATGATCTCTAGTTCATATACTCTATATGATATATAAATTCTACAACCATTTGATTGAAGGGATTGGGGGGTCTAACCCCCCTTTAACACTATACATTCAAATTATACACAATAGAACGACTGGAGGATCAACAGATAGCAGAGGTTTTTTTACCCTACCAACTATAATAATTGTTCTCTAAATGCAAAGATGTGGTGAGGATATGATGCAATGATTGGTAACTGAAAGCTTTGAAAACTTTAGCTGCAAGTAATATCATGAATCTGGAATAAATGTGTGTATATGATAGGTTATAAGAGGGTTTCCATGTAGTTACACAAGTAACTAACTATGCCCATGTCTGGTAATTTGAAATCAAGGGGAATGACCCAATAGCAGCATAACACGTCTCTTGTCTATACCGGCTTGTGCTGTGGTCAACTAATCTGTATCAAACTTTCCTATTTCAGACTATAGAATCCCTGAATGCAGATATGCTTATATTGAAAATAGCAGTTGAATTTGGCATGTGGCACTATTCCCATTTGTGAAAACACAGACTTGATAATAACATCTTTCCACAGCTCAAAGAAGGGAAAAGAGCAAAGCATTTGGAGCATCAAATGTATGAGGAAAAATCTAGAATACCAGGAGTGCAGAACACTGCTCCTATCCATGCAATAGCAGAATGTGATATAACATTAAATTTAGTCTACGAGATTCAACTGCTATTTGCAACATAAACATATCTGTATCTGCTTCTGCCTATGCTCCAAAGACAAGCTGATGTGTTCTCTGATAACAAAGTACCCCTACTTGATATGTAGAGAAAGGTGGAGAAGGCTATATTCTACCTCTGTATCTTACTGTAGTACAAAAAAGGCTCCCTGTCCTCATCATGCATGTCCATCCACAATTCCTACCATCTATATCAGCTGCTAATAAGTACCCCTGCCAAGGAATATGCTACCAAATTCAAACTTGAAAGGGAGATTGGAAATGGAAGTCTACTGACCTGCCCTTGACCAACTACTACAGATCATTTGCTACAGCTGTAGAGCTACTGCAAGTGTTCCTTCCTGGTTATTATGGAATGCACTGCTGCATGTGGTCATGATGGTGAATGTGCAAAGAGTTCAGGCCCTATTTACCAGGCTTATGAAGTCAGAATGACATGTCAGATGCCATATACAGTGTATGGCTAATTGTTTTTTCCTGTGGAAGGTTCTTTATTTCTAGTGTCACAGCAATGCTTATGACAGCTTGTTTAGTGGAAAGATGTTATCAGATATCCTTGGTCATGAATGCTTTGTACAATCTCACTGTATGGGACTTTGATTTTTCACTTCACAGGATGCATTTGAAGGGCAGTTTTCTTGTCATTTCTTTCATGTATCAGTATACTAACTTGTTAAATATTGGTTATATGGATTTTTTCATTGTTTCATTGGATCCCCCATGCCTGAAAACATTAATAAAGTGTATTCACACTTGAATATATGCTGATTTTATACTGAGTTATGGCATTTCAAAGTTTTAGAGGCGGCCATTTTGCTTTTTGAGATTTTGGGCATGTTCCCCCACCCAGATTTTTCTAGACTTTTAGTATGTTAATAAGGGGCACTCATACTACCCAAAACCATTGAGAAACCTTCTGTTGCAATTTGTCCTAGGTCAAACCATATTGTTACTGGACTACTGTAGAAAATCATGTTTGTGACTGCATTCCTTGGAAATATAAGTTATTAATTATTGAAAAAAAATCATAGAAAATTATCTACCAATGTTATATTAACTACCAAGAGATTGAATGAAAGCATAAAATGACTAAAGATTTTGTGTATAAGAATTGAAAGATATTTGAAGTATTTTTTATTGTTTTTTAGGAAAATATGTGAAAAATGACCTATAACGCCCCCTAGCGGAAAGGCATTAAGTGCCATGGATTTTATCTTTATTTCATTGGATTCCCTGACATGGAAAACATAGAAATGGACACCAAAATCATTCATTTATGTTAATTAGAACCAAAGTTATGGGCATTTATTGTCTGAGCAGCCATCTTGGACGCCATCTTGAATTTCGGTATGATAAAATAATTAAAAAAATTGCAGACATCGATTTTTGAATTCAGCTCATTGAATGCTTCAAAAAAATGTTTGTCTGCAAAAATTAACATGAATTTCACACGGGATGACATAACAGCATAGACTAGTGTATCTTGGGTCTGTTTTTCTTTTGAATGCGACATATCTTAAGTGGGTTATTCTTCTGTTGTGTAGTAGTGGTATTTTTGCTATGTTATGAAGTTGATGTGTGTGTCATATTGCATGTTTAGAATTAGGTGTAGTGCTCTATTTTGGAGTTTCTGTAACTTGTCAACTAGGGGTTTGTGTGCATTGTGGATTATTACGTCTCCATAGTAAAAAAATGGTAGTACTTTGGTTTTATATATTTTCTTGGCTGTGTCTGTGTCTATATATCGTCTTATTTTGTGTAGATTTTGTGTGATATTGTTTAAATCAAGTGTTCAAGTTGTGTTTGATAGTTTCGTTTGTTGTCTATTATGAAGCCTAGATATTTGTAAGTGTTTACGGGTTTTAGTAGGCTGCCTAGATATTTTATATTTCTATTTTTCACATTTGTTATGCTATTTTTTGACCTGGACAGGAACATGGTATTTGATTTATTCACATTTATTAGAAAGAGATTACTTCTACACCATCTCTGGAGATTATCGCTTTTTGCATTTCAGAGTATATTCTATCCAGATTTTGGCCATGCAGGTATAGTATAGTGTTGTCTGCATTTTGAAATATAGGATTTGAGGTCGTTTATAAAAATAATGAACATGAGTGGACCCAAAATCGAGCCCTGAGGTACACCTGTTTTCGTGGCCATCTCATGTGAAGTTAAATTATTCACTGTCACCTTTTGTTTTCGTTTTTCAAGATTTGCACCAACATAACAAGTCTCCATTTATTCCTATATGCTTTAGTTTATCTAACAGAATTTTGTGGTTCACTAAATCAAACGCCTTTCTGAAGTCAATAAAAGATATTAAGGTATCAATATTGTTGTCTAGTTGCCATGATATATTGTCAGTTACTGTGGTTAACGCTTCTATTGTTGATCTTCCAGATCTAAAGCCAAATTGTTTAACATTCAATATGCTGTGTATTTAGGCTAAGTATTCATTGATTCTTTTGTGCACAATTTTTTCTATTATTTTGCTAGTGGTAGGGAGAAGTGATATTGGTCTGTAGTTGTTAATTTTGTTTTTGTCCCCTCCTTTAAATAGGAGTACCACATTTGCTACCTTCCATTTTTCAGGAAAGATATTTGAGCTGAAAGAGAGGTTTATGCAGTGTGTAAACTGCTTGTATAAAATATTAAGGCTACTTTTAGTATCCTGGTTGGAATGTGTTCTATACATGATGCTTTAGGGGGCTATCATTATTTACCTCATAGGGGGGTATAAGAATTATGGTGGGGTCACAAAAACATGGCACCCTCTGATGAGGGAATCACAAAAACATGGCACCCTCTGATAGGGGGGGTCACAAAAACACACCAACATCAGGGTTGAAAAAATACTGTGTCATAGTAATGTTTACTGAGGCAATCCTCACACCATCTTAAGTGATGAATGCAGATTTATAATAACTTTTACTGGCTAAAGTACCAAGAATTCCGCAAAACATCTTCTGCTACCGCAATTTTTTTTCCTCAATGAATTCAGTGTTTCACATATCATTTCTATGGTGCCGAGGCACTCAACCGCAAAAAGTTCACAGTGCAAAACTGTTTAAAATAGGAGACATGTTGGAACAGACATAGAGGAATTGATTGATATAATAAAACAACCAATTTTCATTTGAAAGGTGGGCTTGTGAGTAGTCACTTGGGTGAGAAGAGTGCAAAAAACACAAATGCAAGGAGTTTGCAAAAAACTAATGATACCCCTTTGGTTTGAGTTGAAGAAGTTTTATAATTGGCGTCTTGATGTAACCAACATTCTGCCCTTGTTTAAATATTCAGCAATTGATTCCACTGGGGATTTTTTATAACACTACTAGAAACAAAACTTCCACATTTATACCCGATCCAGATATACTTTGAAAACATGTAACATAAACATACTGCAAAACAAAAATCAGCTCAGACTGTCAAAGAATAATCAAAGAAATCTAGGATAAATTGCTCTGTCATGTCTCAACAGAGGACCAGCACAGCCAACCATGTTAAAACATGGTCCGCGCTGTAGGAGAACTGGGTGGTACCTGATTAAGAGAGAGCGAGCCATGGGGCCTTGTCAGGATATTCTAGCACTTTTTGTGGACGTAATTAACCCACTTGGAGTTTTGGAGGTTGTTGATAAGGGTTCATGACTTGCTAATCGAGGTCAAGAGGTAGTTGACGTAGGAGGAGAAGGCGTTGGCCGAAAGCCTTGAGTTTTCGGACGGTGAGGCGGTGACTGAAGCCGAGTTGCGAGTTGCTGGAGGACGGTGCTGTCAACCTCTTGGGGTTGGCAAAACCGTTAGAAGGTCAGGGAGAAGTCAGAGCTCTAGCAGTTCCGGACCCTGAGCCCAGGGACATGTGAGACTGTGGAGGAGGAGGTGAAGGAGAAGCTGAAGCCCGAGGGAATGGCAAAACCCGAAGACTGGGGGTGAGGGTGCTTCTGTACCCGCTCCTCCGCCTGAAGGCCTTCGCTGCTCTCCTAGGAAGCACTCAGTCTGAGAAATGACAGGCCAGGTCATTGGTTCGCATCTGTAGGTCCAGACTCTGACTCTGAGGAAGTAGAATTTCCAGAGGACATGAGGAAATTTGAGTCGGAGGTTTGGCCTGATCTGAGCCTTCAGTGAGTACTGACTTTTACGGAACAGAAATGTGGAAAGTAGGTTGAAATGGCCATTTAACATGCTTGAAATGTTGCTGAATCTGTGAAATATTCACTCAGAGAAAAGCAGAAGGAGCTGGGCATCAGATTGTCTGAGTCTGACAGGAAATCTGTCAACTCTAGTCTGAGTCTAGCTTCAAAATTGCTAGAAGCATGGGTGCTGACGATGATGACGAGGAATTCCATGCCCATGCCTACCTGGATGTTCCAGTTATCTCCACCTTGGAGCACCAGGATGACTAATAAACTCTGACTATGATGTATATGTGATGATGCTGATAGATAATGGGCTGCCCATGGACTTGAGAATTTTTTTTCTCCAACAAATGTGTTCCAGAATAGTGTTGAGTAGACCTAGTTTATCTATTATTTACTCTTGTGATATATATATGTTGTGGTTGGCAGAAGGCTAATCCTCACACTTTGAACTGTTTCTCCAAGAGTTGGATCACATTTTGTCTCCTCTTTCAGCCTATTTCATTAGAGATGTTGCAACCTGAAATTGTTTTGTATGTAGAGAGGACACAGAAATGCTCCTGCTTGTCTACTTATAAATATTATTATTGCTGAACCAGGTTTGTGCTGTTAAATTCTCTTTTTATTCAGGAAAGTGGTGAATTTTATTCTAGAGTATTGCAACTTACAGTTTATGTATTATCCCTTAAATGATTTTCAATTTGGATTTAAAATCTTTAAAAAAGAGGGGGAGTATTGTAGTGATATTCAATACTCTAGGTGTCATTGTATTTCATACATTGGAGCTGTTGATTAGTTCCACTGAATAACAACAGAGGTCACTACTGTTTGCTGTACTGCTAAACCATTGCTTTTATATCTGATCAATCTACATGATCAATGTAGCTATTACCTATCAAGACTTAGGTATGGAGTTCAATACTGTTTACCATAATGTGTCAATATGTGTATAAGTGTCTGTGATGCATTGTTCATCCCTCAACATGTACTATTTCATGATATCTTTGTGTATGTATGCTGTATGTTTCATTAAACACCATGAACTCTTAGGTAGCTAAACTACCTAGGAGCCCTCTGAGCCTGTGTTTCAGGCAAGAGGCCGGCGGAGGGTTGAGACAATAACCCTAACATTGGTTGTGCTTACAACATTTGAGTTATGGTTGTTCTTTGCTAAGTCCGAACCTGGGTTGTGTAAGAAGTACACTACATTTTTATTGGCCTTAGTACAAGGTTTGCAGGTTTGCAGGTTTGCTTAGTACAATATTGCAAAGTTGGCGAGCTGTAGAAAGAGTTCCACTGTGTCAGCTGAAATAATGAGGTATGTAATTTGTGTGGGAACAGAAATGATTCCACTCTAAAAACTGTGTACATTGTACCACAGCCCATGCCCTCTCTTGAGTCTGGCCATTACAAGTACACAAAATATACTGAAACAATTGATTGTGTACATAGTGAATCTCAACCAATTGATGGTTTTCAGCTGCGCATATAATGTGATGTTCTCATTGAAAAAAGAGAACTTGACTTGAAATGAGAGCCAAAGTTAAATCTTTCACTCACAATTTTCTTGTAAGAAGGACCATGTAATTGGCCACATGCAGAATAAAAAAGAAACAAAGATGAGAAGAGAAATGAGAAGACAGGGAAAAAATACTAAGGGTAAGGATTTACAAGAGGAACAAGATAGTGAAGCTTCTAGGGAGAGTAGGACAAAAACTACAGAAGGTGATTACAATTCTGGGTGATGACAATAACCTGGTTCAGATTCATGTGAACCTGAAACATATGCTGAAAGGGTAAATGAAGTCACTAAAGAGGAGAATAATGCTAAATTAATTAATGAATCTGAGGATGAAGTCATCTTTATGCCCAGACTGTGACATATATCATGGCAGATTAGCTGATACATGGGAAATCAAAATACCAACGATAACAATGAGAGTTGCTGTTGCATTATAGAATGAAAACTTCAATCAAGGTATGTGAAGCCCAAAGTAAAGCTTGTTTTAGAATGGGAAAGGATAACAATACTTGGATATACCTTGATGGCTTGATGAGTACAGAGACAGAACTAACCGCAGTTATGTATTTCCGATAGTTCTTCACCAAGTTGGGGGTGGGAGCTATCCCAAGGGTCTGAGCGTAGCATAGACCCAAGGGATTCCTACACAAGAAACAAGGTGAAGAACAATTTGAAATACATAACTACGGTTAGTTTGAGATTTATTTGACCTCTTCCAAATAATTTTCTTTTTTCCCCCCCCTTGGATATCACCTTTTTATTCTTTGGGATACCCTATTTTTCTGTTTTTATTCTACTCTCTCTAGCTTGTCTGTAGCGGTCGATTTTTCAGTGTGTGACATACATGACAGGGCCAGTTCCCATGCTCTCTGTCAGATAGTCAGCTAGGCTGGCTAGATCTCCTCCTACTGACCTAGTTTGATTTTCATCTGTCCCAGGGCTCCTGGATACTGGCAGAGCTAGTATCACCCATAGGCTCTGGCCTAATTCTGTAGTAGCTCTCACAGAGTTGCAGTCATTGAGTGACTGAATCTTGACCAGGTGGCATAGTCTTCCCATTAGGCCTACAGACAGCGCCTATGCTCTAGGTGGGAGTGGGTTGCAGTGAACAGTAACTCCCCAGCCTTTGGTGGGGTTCAAACACACAACCTCCAGATCTGGAGTCTTGTCGCGCTACAAATGGTTTTAAATATCCTGGATTGCTTTTAATTATGGTAACTTGATGCTAAAAAAACACAACAAGGGTATGACACGGTTCCATTTAGTGCTTGTGTTTATGATGGACGTTGTGACATTGACAATGGCCACTGCAGTTTCAATGCTTAGCAGAGGATGTAGCGTCATGGCATGATGTGTCATCTATTTTAATTCATTGCGGGTGTGTGATTGGTGGGGGGGGTCACAAAAATATGGGACCCTCTGATAGAGGGGGTCACAAAAACATGGGACCCTTGGATGGAGGGGGTCACATAAATGTGTATGATTGACTGCCAAAATTCTTATACCCCCCTATGAGGTAAATAATGATAGCCCCCTTATTTTGATTAATGTCTTTGAGCAGTTTTAGGACCTCTATTTCATTTACTTGAATGTTACTTACTTAGTGAATTTTGTGCTGGTGGGGTACTTGGTTTCCAATCTGGGATTAAGTTACTAGTTAGGTCTGATGCGATGTTGACAAAATAGTCATTTATATATCCTGGTAGAATTTCGTTTTCTATTACATGATTATTGGAGTCTGTTAAGTGTAACAATCATTTTTGTTTTTAGTGTGGGATAGAGTGTTTATTACTTCCCAGAATATTTTTTGGTCTTTGGAGTTTTCATTTAATTCTTGTAGTATAAAGTCTCTTTTTGCATTTTTGAGGGCATTATTTGTTTCTTTTCTAGCTCTTTTGGCTTTGTGCCAGTCAAACTGGCTGTTTGATTTTGAAGCTTATTTTTCTTTTGAATTAGGTCAATTATTTCTTGGGTTATGCAGGGATCATTCGCTATTTTAATCTTAATTTATTTTAGTGGGACTAAGGAGTCTAGGATTATATTTATTCTCTCTATTATTGTGTCCCATGCCATTTCACAGGAGGTGATATTTGTGAAGTGGTTCCAATTGAAACTATTTAGCAGTGCTCTTTTAAACTTTGGGATATCTAGATTTCTAAGTGATCTGCCTTATTTAAGTAATGTTTTGGGTTTCTTGGAGCATTTCTTACTTATAATATATATTAGCTCATGGTCACTTAAGGATACATTAATTACCCCTGCTTCCATTATAGTTTCACTGTTCGAGTATATATGATCTATCAAGGTACCAGTTAGTATTTTATTTTCATCCAGGTGATTGCGAGTTGGTTCTTTGATGTATTGGGATAGATTCATATTAGCTCCAAGCTCTTTTAAATCTTTTTTATTTTTGGTTTTTGTATCAAGGACATTTATATTGAAATCGCCTAATAGAAAGACTTCATGTTTTTTGTTGGTGGTTATTTCTTCAAGTGTGGTGGTTAAATATTGTATAAACATTTCGTCTTCTGCTTTTGGTGGTTTGTAAAGACATCCAATAAAGAGTGGCTTTGTGTAATTTAGATTTACTCTAATCCAGATACATTCACGGTCTTTCGTGCTTCTATTTAACTGGGGTTGGTTTGTATAGCTTATACTTGAGTCTATATACAGAGCTACTCTTCCTCCTTTTTTAGGTTTGGTTTTATTTGTATCAGTCCAGTTTCTATCTAATCGTTCTATGCTGTATTTCCAGGTAATTCCACTTCGAGATTGCTTATATTATTGTGTAGCCATGATTCTGAAATACCTATGATTTTGGGTGCTAATTTTAATATTTCTGTTTTGAATAAATCAAATTTTCCGGGAAGACTTTGCAAATTGAGATGTGCAATAGATAGCCACTTGTGACTTATCATATTTAGGGGTGGGGGCGGAATATGTTGAGGTTTGTTTCTGATGCCCTTTGTTGCAGGTAACTGCAGAGGGCCTCAATGCCTCCTTGGAGATAGAGAAACAATTTCTGGGTGGCGGTCCCTGATTCTCCAAGAAGGTTAGCAATTCCGGGGTCTGGGGGGTTGTGCAGGATTGTACTAGGTTTATATGAAAGGGCATGATCCGCTACCCAGAAAAGTTTCAAAGGAACAATAAAAAAGGAGCATGTAAAGAAAACATGTAGAAGGAACATGTAATTGAGGGACATACAGATAAAATGCATTGCTCTAGTGCTATCTACACGTTAAATGTCTTATAGAGACTTGGTATAGATTTAAAAACATAAAATATACAATTTCTTCCTCAAGAATTGCCACATAATTTCCAGAAATCTGTGTTTCTTGAGTGTTTAATACACATCACAGGTATATACAAAATACATTAGGGTTTCAAGATATTATGGTATACCGATTTGCCACGTCTATGCATGTTACCGATATACTATACTCATGAAAAGAAAGTTTAGTAAAGAGATATACATTAGGAAATGCAATTAAAAAGAATATATTATATCTCATCATTACAATTGAAAAAAGATATAGTGTCTGTTTTGCTATACATATATACAAAAGATTTCCTCCTCAAGATTTGCCACATATCTACATGCATCAGTGTTACTCAAGTGTTATTTGTTTGAAGCACCAGTATATATATTTATATATGATATGGGATATGGGTTTGCCACGCCGCAGCATGTTGCCACATATCGGTTGATTGTTTAGGTAATAGTTTAGAAGTATTGACATTCTATCTGGTTTGCTAAACATATATATAAAGATTTAAAGATTTACTCCTCAAGGTTTGCCACATAAGTTCATGCATCTGTGTTATCTGAGTGTTATTTTATTTTGAGCACCATTCTAGATATTTAGATAATTTCTATTGAATTTATGTAGATTGATAGGTATAAAATATGGGATATGAGCTTGCCACGCCGTAGCATGTTGCTACATATTGGTTAAATTGTTTAATTTGTTAACTGAAAGTGATTTGGGATAGATATAGTCACGTTTCTAGTTGCATAGTTCATGAATGTTCCTGTAGAAAGTAGTGAAGGTGAGGGAGGCAAATTTGGCTATGGCTTCACGATTGAAGTGAAGACCATCCTTCGTTTTCCCAAGGTACTGATGAGACGTATAATTCTTTCTCTAGAGTGATTTTCTATTCCTTTTTCTTATTGTGTTATTGATGGTAGTCAGGGCACTGTGTAGTTTATCTTGTTCTCGCTGATTATGCTGTTTTCCCCTTGTGTACAGATCAAGGGATATTCCGGCAATTTCCATTACAACTACGCCAAGCGCAATCGCTTGCATCCTACTTATCATGACATCTATCTCATTTGTAATACGTGAGACATATTCGCTTTCTTTTTCAAATCTGGGAAGGATTGTGTTCTTGCCTGTTTTCGTCATAAATTCATTTATGCCGCCTAGTACATAGCATAAATCAAATTGTCTGAAATTATAGTTTATCATTGCTTCGTCTCCTAGTCTTGTAAATCTGGCTCCTGGGATGCAAAGATAAGTGATATCTATATCCTTGCATGGCTCCTTCTTTAGTTGGCTATTTAGAGGTGTTTCCCATCCTCTAAGACGGGAGTTGCCTATTGGGAGTATCTTGAAAGAAGGCATTTATAAGATCAGTGAGTAGAGAGATAGGAACAATATATTGGAGGAGAAAAACCAAAATAATTTGAATAGTTTTTCTGGCTTTCAGATTCTTCCTAATATTGGCAAGAATTTGTCCACAGATATTCCGGTTTGCATCGACTTTGTTGTGCGTTAAGGTTAGCGTGTCTGAGAGGTAGAACCCACAACCATATACTGGGTCGTAGGTCGCTTCGTAGAAGTGCGCCTTTTGATCTAGCTTCAGGAGAAATTCTTTCAATTCAGGTATCCCCTCAAACTTCCTAGTCATGCAATCCTTTAGTGTTTCTCTTGAAACTGCTGCCCAATCCGCATTTTCCAAATTTTTTTGGGGATTCTTTTAACTGAGTATGGATTGGCGATAGATTTGATTTTCTCAACCATTGGCTTCTCCGCCTTGCATATCAGCGCTTTTTGTCTGGGATATCTTGCATTTGTACATACTTTCCCTAGACGTTCAGGGTGAATGAAATTTATTTGCAGATCCATAGCATTGAATAAAATATTTAGCTCTTCTACTAGCACCTCATCGTTTTTTTCTTCAAGACCATTCACAATAATTCGCAGATGCCTAGGTTTTTCAGCTGGTATTTGTTATTAATGTACGCTCCTCGTCTGGATATGACCCTAATGTTTTTGTTCGGGAGGCCTGTGGTAAGGTGTTGTTCCAGGCCTCTGCCTCGTGAGTCGGCCAGTATTAGGACATCTAATCGGTCCATCCCTTGCTTTGAGTCACTTAGTATTCCGAATTAACTAATATATTCCAAACCACAGAGCCAGATTTCAAATTATCCGATATGAAACAGTGCTATAGGGTGGGGAGGGCTAGAATCCACGACACAAGACCAATATTTATCGAGCTAGAAAATCCCGAATTAAAGAAGAAAATAATTACAAAGGCCAGGAAAATCAGAGAAACCAGCAAATTCTCAAATATATGGTTCAACAGAATGAATACTAAATCATTCGATAATAACCAAGCTATGTTATACGACTGCTTCACACTACTTAAACTGAACAATGTCCGAGCAGAACTGGTACTAAACCACATCAGAATTGGTACAGAAACGTACAGAGCCAGGGACCTACATCTATTACCAGCTCACTCAAACCCTTCAACAGTCGCCACCATCCCAATAGATGACAAAGACATTGGATTTCACGGTGAGCACTCAATTTTCTCCAACTTCTACATGGCTGACTTTTTCTATAAGGGTAACAGATACGCCTCAGCCGAGCACTGCTATCAGTCGGTGAAAGCCTCTCACTTAGGCGACCCACGCGCATCGACCAACATAGGCCTTGCTGCTCATCCGGCAACGGCGAAAGCGCTTGGCACGAGGCTCGCACTGAATAACCGAGAGAAAATAGGAGAATGGGAAGAAAAGGAAGAAAGAGTGATGGAAGATATATTGAAAGAAAAATTCAGACAACATCCTGAACTTAAACAACAACTCATAGCAAACCATGAAGCCAAGTTCTACGAAGTAACGACATCGCTAAAATGGAGCACAGGCTTCCGCTCACCAGCAGTAAACGTACAAAATGGCGAACGAGTGAAGCTACAGTCTAAGTTTTTCAAAGGAGAGAACAAACTAGGCAAAATCCTGGCCAGAGTACGGGACTATACACTGAACTAAAACATGGCAATTATACACAGTAAACTAATTCGGAATACTAAGTGACTCAAAGCAAGCGATGGACCGATTAGATGTCCTAATACTGGCCGACTCACGAGGCAGAGGCCTGGAACAACACCTTACCACAGGCCTCCTGAACAAAAACATTAGGGTCATATCCAGACCAGGAGCGGACATAAATAAAGCAGTAGAGGCCGGATTACAGGTAACAGCACTAAATAGACCCAGACTAATAATTATCACAGCGGGCATATGTGACTTAACAAAAAGAGATAAACGTGAAAAAGGGAGACAAATAACTCTAAGACATAGAACTCAAGCCCTATTTGAAGATCATATCTGGAACGCCCTACCAGCTGCCGTCCTCAAACTATCTGGAATAGTACCATCTCATGAAGAGGAACCCACGGTGAGCTTCTCTACCCTAATAGGCCTTGACATAAATAAATACAACCAATACCTGGCCGCCAGAGCGGGGGCTGAAAAAACAATTCATCCCATGCGCTCCCGACGAACAACATATTCTGAATCAATCAGTGTTCGCATTCAACAGAATAACCAAGAAATCAAACTCCAATCAACCAGTGGTAACCCCCTACATCAGTCAACTCGTTCACAGATGCAAACCAAAAAGAAGATCAAAAGAGGCCCCCAAATACACAACACTCTACAACAAACTACAGGAAGACGGGTGCCACTATTCCCCTGAACTACTGAACCAAACATCAGACCAAATCAAAACTGCAATCAATAAAATGCTGCCATAGGGCCGATCCTAGCCAGAGAGACTGCTTTTTTATCTGAAGGGCGGACTCAAAAGCAAGGAAAAACCCAACACGGTATGTCTTTAGCGATAAGCAGGTTGGTAAATAGTGCGACATGGTAACCGCCCCAGGCAGGCCAATTGAAACCGGAGGCATAGCTATTTTATCCGAATGGCTGTCCCAAAGGAAGAGAGAGGACTGACTGGGCAGAACACCAAGTCACACAGTTGCCAACATACACCTAAGGCATCAAAGGGACACTGACAGACTATTAATATAATATGATATAACATGAATCAATGGTGACGAACCTACCGTATCATTCCCATATACCCAAAATGTGAATATTGAACGTCTGACGAGTTGGAACTTGACCATATATATATATACATATCAGATCAATAATTATTGACTGGTTATAAATGAGTGAACATAATATGATAGGACATTAAGAACTGTCTCAGATACAGCCAATCAACACTGGAGGCACAGCTATTTTATCCGAATGGCAGTCCCAAAGGTAAAGAGAGGCTAAAGATCCAAGCCTAGAATATTATTCTTAACAACCTAGGACACTGACTATTATTCTCAATTACATAGTGAGAAATCAAAAAAAGCCACAAATGGTATCAGACCGATACTATATACAATGACTGGGTGAAACCGGTTATAGATCTCATACAATTACATGATATAAACACTGGGTTAGCAAAACCATATCTTATATGTATATTTTATGAACAAAACCGTATCTTGTATGTATGTTGCACGTTTTATCTTACCCATACTATTTTATTTTTTTCAATGTATAATATATAATGTTTTAATGTAATGTAAGTATTCTTCCTTTGAGGCTGGGTCTTTCTCTCTATGATAATACCTATAAGACCAATAATCTAATTTGGTCGGATCCTGAATTGACATGCTGTAGAGATTGAGAATTAATCTCAATAGGGTAGAAGATGAACAACCTGATATCCCCAGTCATGAGTACAACATTGACAGAGTTGCCCAAATAAAGGGCTTAAAATTGGCATCATGGAATGTTAGAAGTCTGACTCAAAAGGTCTGCGCGGTCTCGGATTTCCTGATCCAAACAAATATAGACGTATTGGCCATACAAGAATCATGGCTCAACAAAAATATACATGATAACATATTACAGATAAAAAATTACAATACCTTCAGATCAGACCGAAGTCTCAAAAAGAGAGGGGGTGGGCTAATCATATATGTAAACGATCAATATACCGTAGACGAAACAACCTAGAGCCACCTAAACTCGTGCACTGAACATCTGGAAGCACAGTTAATTAGGATAAACAAAGGTCGAGCGAAAGCAATGATCATTTGTAACATCTATAAACCTCCCAATGGTAAACTAGATAGGGCTCAGGAACAGCTAAAGACCGCGTTGACATCAATAAGTAAAAACCCTGACTTAGTGGTTCTGGGAGATTTTAATGTTGATCACCTGGGGGGTCTGAAAGGGGGGGGAGGGAGAACTAAAGGCTCACCCTCACCACCAGCAAAACTTCCACCAAACCCAGTGACTGATTTTATGTTTCCATTTGGACTGCACCCACAAATACTAACACCAACACGAGTCGACACAAGATCAGAAAGACTCATAGACCAAATATACACCAACATGAACAACATAACAAATAAAGGATCAATTATAGACTTCACCAGTGACCACTTTCCCATATTTATCTCGAAAAAGAAACAGAGAAACACATACATCAACAAAGATATATCCTCACGATCCTGGAAAAACCTTGATATGAACACACTTAAACAAATGCTAAGGGACGAAAACTGGATCGAACTATACCAAACCAGTGACGTCGACAAATGCTGGAGCATTGTAGAAAACAAAATCAATACATACCTAGACAAGATGTGTCCCAAACAAACATTCAAAAACACCAAAATAAAGCCAGCATGGTACACAGACAAACTGAGGAGAAATGCTAGGCAAAGGGACAAAGCTTTCTCGAAAGCAAGGAAATCAGGGGTAAAGACAGACTGGGACAAGGCTAAACAAACACGCAACAAATTCAACTCGAAAATGCTACAATCAAAAACACATACCTTAAAAACGAAATAGAAGAATGTGGGAAAGACAGGGCAAACTTCTGGGATATAATCACACCATTACTAAACCCAGACAAATTAAAAACAAAACAAAACAAAACATCAAAATCAGAAAAGAAGATGGGACCTCCTCAACACCCGAGGAAACACCATATATTGTGAACAAATTCATCTCTGAAATAGCCCCACTGTTAGCAGAGTCTATACCAATAATTACAGCCAAGGAAGCGAAATCAATAGAGAAGCTACCAGGTGGGGTTGACCCACCGGGGTTCTCTCTCTCCCCAGTCAGTCAGGCCCAGGTGATCAAGCAAATAATCCGATCAAGCTCCAGGAAAGCCTCTGGGATCCCACACATCCCAGCAAAGGTATTAAAACCAATAATGCTTACTTTATCACACCAACTAACCCATATCTACAATCTGTCAATACAAAAGGGAATAGTACCACGATCATTTAAGATAGCCACCATCACCCCACTTTTCAAAGGGGGGAAAAAGGATGAGTGCACCAACTATAGACCCATTACAGTGGTAAAATACCCGGCCAAAATACTAGAAAAATTAATCCATGAGCAACTATATAACCATCTAGAAGAAAATAACCTATTATACGAACACCAATACGGATTTAGAGCAAATAAATCTACCGAAATGGCCCATCATAGAATCTTAGAAACGGTATATGGCAACCTGAACTCCGGGAAGGCAACAACGCTTGCCTTCCTGGATTTCAAGAAAGCCTTTGATACGGTCAACCACGAAATACTGCTACAAAAGCTAAAAGGGGTGGGCGTGGACAATTCCACCCTTGAATGGTTTAAGAATTATTTGACAGACAGAGAGCATAGGGTAACAGCAAATGGTTTTACTTCCGATGAAAGGGGCGTTATGTGTGGGGTCCCACAGGGAACGGCCTTAGGCCCTCTTATGTTCCTGATATATATTGACGATCTGTACAAATGTATAAGACACAGTGGAGTCCAATATTTTGTGGACGACACTGTGTTGTATGCGTCGGGAACGGACGCCGCCGACAACAACATGATGTTGGAAGACGACCTCCACAGGGTGGGGGTCTGGTGCAAGGTGAACAAAATATCCCTGAACATCAAAAAAAGCCAATTCATGACAATACATAACAAACAAAGAAACACTACAGAAACTAACACACCAAACATACACATAAACAAAGACAAATTAGAAAACACAACAACATACACATATCTCGGTGTAGACATAGACAACACGCTCTCATTCAAAAAATATGTAGAAAGACGAATCTCACAAGCACAGTCACGAGCCCTCACCAAAATATCAAGGGCACTCACAAAAGACACAATTATATTGCTATACAAAATGACGATCAGACCAATATTAGAATACAGAGACACACTATACAACGTCGCACCAAAACAGACACTCAACAGAATAACAACAATACAAAACAGAATCATCAAACTCGCACTCAAACTACACAAAAGAACAAACGTTGAACACCTACACAAAGAAATGGGCTTGCAACTACCACACACTAGAAGACAAATACACTTACTACAAAAAGCATATAAAGACACACAAAAAGAAGAAAAACTAGACAGAAGAAAAATCAACCTCAGATCATTATCACAAGGACCAACACTAATAGTCCCGAAACCAAAAAGCGAAAAATTCAGGAGGTCATTTGTGTACCAGGCACCCACCCTGTGGAATAGTCTCGACGGCAAAGTTAGATGTATACCCAACTATAAAGCCTTCCAATGCTATCTAGGCACCCATTACACCACCGACAACTAGCCGGAAGTATTATATATGTATATTGAAGATACTGAATAATTGATGCCCTCATGACTGGGGACTGAATTCCACTATATATCCCACTAGCCAGTAATGCTAAAGTTCCAACCAATAACAACAATATAAGAAAACTTATAAACTGAAGAAAACCGACATAGGTCGGACAGGGTGCTTGCACACCCACCCTTGTATATATACGTACACTTGTGTATGCCTTATTCATATATATTACGCATAGTCAACTAGTCAACTGTTATAACTTATATGTTAGATCATTTTATATGTTCCAAACAACGGGGAGCTCGGAAGAGCTGTGAATAGCACAGACAGTCCTCCAATTCCATTATTATTCGACTCAATTCATGTATAACTGTGTGATGGAAATAAAATTGATTATTATTATCATGACCTGGATTTCTAGTTATATCATTGGGGAATTGGGGCTTAGCATTTAGATTAATTTAGATTAATTCTAGCTTCATTTTCCCGATGGTGCAGGTATGGTGCAGGTATTAAAAAAAATGACACAAGAAGTGCTGTTACCTAAGTTTCCTAAGCACTGATCTCTGGGTGGGAGGTTGGGTTGCTTTGGTATAATTAACAAGCCCTATACTGGTTGATTGTGCTAATTTTACTTTGGAAATTAACTAGCTGACCAGGCAGTTACATCAAACTGTCAGACCTGAAGGAAATGAAATAGGAAGTACCAGAGTTTTTTTCCTAACTTCCATTGGCATTAGTTCTTTGTAACTGCAAGTCTCCTGCTCGGGGTCAGTTGTTTTAACTGTAAGCAGGAATGAGACCATTGCTCAATTGGCCTGTACCAAATTGAAGTTAGGCGGCAAGTTTGATATCACTTGGTGATATCCCAGGTAACAATTCACGTAAACACAACGTTGGTTATTGTCAATGGAAGGTTAATTTAGCCACGTAAACATTTTGATGTGAATTTAACCTTAATTTCACCTGAATTTAATTCACGCTACTATTTTAGTGTTATGCAAACATTAACTTAAAGTGAGTTTCATTGATGTTGACTTCTCAACGTTAATTTGATGGCTAAAATGCGAGAATTATTAACTAACTAGCTTATTTACAAATACAAGCCATCATTCACAGCTCACAGGCAAAAGTTATTTCATGAAGGAAATGTTAGCCTAACAATTATACTACAGGATCTCAAAGTAAGATGTCGAACTGAAATTTGTGTCTTTGAAATAAAAAAAAAGTAAATGAAGGAAGAAACAAAATGATTGAAAATGGTTTACTCTGATATTGTAGAACTGAGAAATCACGAAATCCCAGGTCTAAATCTCTCTCTACAGTTCCATATATGATCCATAATAAAATGTCTGTGTGTTGCGATTGTCATGCCTTAAACTATGAAATTCCATATTTGACCTACATAGAGGAATGGAGGCTATTGGATCGAGTTGTAAGAAAGGATTAAATTTGATATTTTTACATCAAATTGTTAACATTAGTTTACCAAAAATACGGCCTTCACTTCAGATTTAGTTTCTAAGGGATGCTGCGTAATGATAAAATAATTGTTTCTAAGAGGAATAAAATAGGAAAGTCAAAGCTGCCCAATAAATCCATTTTTATTTCTTCTGGGCAGTAAAAGAATTCAGTGCCTTGACAGGTTGATGTTTAGAAGTACTAGGTATTTCTCTAAGTTTACTAGTTTCTTTTTCTACATGTTTCATTGTTTATGGAAAGTTATAAATCAACCGTTGGAGCCTTAGTGGGCTTAGTTGGTTTGTAACTATATGAATGTTTATTTAACTACTTATTGGCGCGGCTGGGCTGTAGACTGAGAGACTTAGTGGGCTTAGTGACCACTACCATCACATTGCTAGGCCATATGCCTTACATGTAACCATGACAACTTCCTGTAACTTCCTCAACTGTAACCATATTCTCTACTAAGGAAATAAAACAAAGGGTTTGCGGGTCTGGGATACATTGTGGACATAGTACAACCATGGGGTCCCTGACTGAGGCTGTAAGAACTCAGGATCTGGCTGCTTGGGCCAATCTTTCAGTTATTAACCAGGAAGCAAGTGAGACCAGTACACGTCAGTCAGTTATGGTCAGGAGTTAGTAATATATAGGCTTACACGGAGCTAGATTGGATATATATATTTCTAACCATTGTCTGCAAAAGCAAGATGGATTCCCAAATCTCTTCAAGGAACATTTATTTATTCGGATTTAAATATTGACCTCACAAAGCAGTCAATTTAAAACATAGGATACCTTTCACTCCTGACCATAAACTCTCAATCTCCCATTAGGAGAGTAGCAGTTGGCCTAATCCTGGTCAGGAAAGCCAGCAGGATGTGTACCAATTTGATATACTAAGCTAACCTGATCTGATACGCTCTGAGCCTAGACTGTATGAAGAATACACCAACAAGAAAATGATCCAGCAAAATGATGAAATGATGACTTTCTTAGGGTAAATAAAAAAGTGGTGAACCAAACTGACTATAAAGTGTATGAACCAAACATAAAAAATGTATGCAACCAACCCCGAAATAATGTCAATATTGGTGTTAATATTAACGTAAATCTGATGTTGATATTAAAGTTCAAATTCACGTTAATATTTACATTAATATTGCGCAAGATTGGTGTGAAGAATCACGTTAATATTGACGTTAGGATTCACGTTAATATTGAGGTTAAGATTGCGCAAAATTGATGGTAAGTTTCACGTTAATATTGACGTTAATATTGCGCAAAGTTGAGTCCACACATTGACGTGAAGATTAACGTTAACCATTGATGATAGTTGCCCTAAAATGTGGGTTAAATCACCGTTAAGTTAACGTCAATTTGTTACCTGGGATATGCTTGGTGCTATTTCTAGCCATCGCATGACCCCGTTTCCGCGTGAGGAAGCGAGGGTTGGGCAGTGACTGGTGAGATTCAGTCAGTAGATGTCTGGCCAGCAACCGCACTGGTTGTGTTCCTAAAACTGTCTGAAGTTTTGGCTTGCTTCCTTGAATTAAAGTAGTTGTGCTTTATTTCTGTTGCTGTGTTTCCCTGTAGTATGTTTCCCCTGGACCGTTATTGTAGTTAGATCTGCTTTGGTAGTCTAACTCTCTCCGTCATGGCTGATGGGGAGACTGGTATGACAAAGGAAGATGCAGCAGGTGATCATGAGAAAGAGTTTCCTCAGATGAAGGCCCCCATTGCAGTTGCTACTCGCCCTGGAGTAAGAAGGATGCTGAGAAAAAAAAATTGGAGCGTAAAGCTCGTGAAGCAAAGAAGTTGGCTGAGAAAGAGAAGCAGAAGTCTCACAAGTCAGCCCAGAAGACTCAGAAGGCCACTCAGCAGAAGTTGAAACCAAAGCCTGAGAGGCAGAGCCCACATAGGGCTGCGAAGCCAATTGATACTAAGGCCCGGTTAAAACTGTGACTGCTCCGTGGCAGCCGGAGGAGGGTGAGATAGTTGCAGATGTGACCGGAGTTGGGGAGTAGGAGACCTAGGGTGCTGAGGGTGATAGTGCTGCTGCTGCTGCCCTCGGTCTAACTCCAATCAGAGTAGCTGAGAGGGAGAAAGAGGTGACTGGAGAGGAATCAGATAAAATGGATACCACTCCAGCGCCTGACTCTGATGTAAACAAGGAGTTAAATAAGGAATAAGGTGTTAACTAAGGAATTTCCTATGGCTGTCAGAATTTTGCTAGAATGACTAGGGAAACGGTGGCAACCTTAGGCAAGCCCGGAGGTGGTAGAAGATGCCAAATCTCTAGAAGAATGACGTCCGCTTACCCTGCTCCTCCACCACCATTGGGTGCATTGAAGAAGCAGGCCTAAGCTAGCTTTGGAAGCGATGAGCAGATGTCTAGTACCTCTACAGACGTTTCTGTTGCTTCTGACAGGAGTTCAAATGCTTCCGGCCAAGTTGGTGAAGATAACAGTTACTTTGGTACATACTGCTACCAATTCAGTATCGCGGTCACTTGCTTGCATTGACTCCTGTATGAATGAGGGCATGAGACAGACTGCTGTGAGCATTTTGGAGGAGTTGAAATCTTTGATTGAGGATGCTTTCCAGCCTTTGGATGGTATCAAAGACTTGAAAGAGCAGGTGAAGCAACTTCCTGAATTAGAAGCAAAAAACACCTTTTTGCAAGGTCAGCTACAATTTTATGAGGATGAGGACAAGCAGTCCAGGGACACCATTATGGAATTATGCACAAAGTTGAACACCAGGGTGCACTGGTTGCAAAAAGACAGAACTTGGAACTTGGTGACCAAGCAGAGGATTCTGCTGAGGTCACTGAAACAGTTGCTGCTTCAACTCCTCCAATTGAAGAGACCATTGCTGCTCCTGTAAGTTTGCAAGACACGAAGGAAGTGATAATTGGCCTGTTTAAGGAAATGGTAGTAGAACATTTGCCTGTGCAGCCTACTCCAGCTCCTCAGGTTGGCTCTTTCAATTTGTGGGACATGTACAAAACATGCAGGCCCCACGATTTACTCCGCCTGTCCAGGAATGTGGTTTTATGGGTGGTGATTTGTCAAAGCAGATACATGCTGTTTTGTCCCCAAACTGTCAGGATAAAAATGTGTCATAGTAAATATCCCATATATCAAACATTTTTCTTTTTCAAATATCATTTCCTTTTCTAAGATATTCCAACACATAATCAACATGACTTATGGATATCTTAATATCCGATGGGGTACTATCTTGGATTCCTTTTTGACAGAAAGGCAGACATGTCAAATGCCTGAGGGACTCCCTCATTTGTATATACTACTATGTGATGTTTGACTATAAGCTATGTGATGTTTGACTATAAGCTAGTAGACTAGCACTAAGTCCCTTAGGCTATTCTCATAGACCAGAAATCAGACCAAAGTAAAGTTGGTTATTAGATGATACATTTCCTTTATTTTTAAGAAACATTATTTTAGGAATTGTTTTAAAAGTATTGCCTTTAAATTAATGGCTATGAGTTGATAAATTTCATTTCTACACATATATTGATATGTATCAAAAATAATAAATAATCAAGGTGCGCTAGTCTACCCATGACAGAAAGGTTTAGAGCAAAAAGAACAGATCCGATCACTGTCATATCTCAAAAAAACCAAGTGCCATGTGCAATAGCAGCAGATGGCACACGTCATGGGTAATAGGGGAGTCTTCATAGTAAAAAGACTCCTTGTCATGGGTGAAAAGATCTCCGTAATGAAGAAATAGTCAGTGCCATGAAACTATTTGTTCCAGGAATAGGAATATCCAGATTGTAATAGGAAAAGGTGTCTTTGTTATGGATTTTGGCTATGCGTAATATGTGCAAAAGAAGAAGAAAAGTCTGTAATATTACACAGGTCGTACAGATGACGACTTTGGGACGCAACACATGCTTTAACAATGCAGGATGTGCAGCCACCCTTTGCACCACCCTCTGTTGGTGGGTCAGTGGCTTTGCCAACCGGCCTCGCTGTGTCATACAGTGCTATGGGAAGAGGAAGTGTATTGCGTATTGAGTTGTTAGAATGCAGTGCCAGTTACCAAATCCTGAGGATGTTATATGTCAAAAGTGAAGTCTGAGGTGGAAAAAGAAATTTTGCGTGGCTCTGATGTCCCATGGAGGAGTATTAGAGTCAAGTGTAATAAAGGTTGGCGCTTTAAAGTGGTTATTGATAGTTAAACGCATCATTGTGTGTTAGTTTGACGGCGGCAAAAACAAAATTTGGGAAGTTTCCAGTCCTTACCCAGAAAACAATCTACCCTGCAGCAGTTGTGATTCACCTTGGACATTACTTTACTTCATCATTATTTTATTATGACCACCAAAGGCCTTAAAAATATGCAGTATTTTTATATAATCACTTGGCTTTATCTTAAGATCTTAATAGTAATCATAGAGTTGTTAAAAAAGTAATAAATAAAGAAGTTTTTTGAAGAACTGAATCTGTTTTTAGCCCAACAAACAGCTTTTTATCAACTTATCAAAATTGATTTTGATGAGGAAATCTTGGACGAAAATGCAGAACTTTTGCCTTAAATTGTTGTTGTTTTTGTTGTTGTCTTTAACATGTCAGACAATTACCAAAATGATAAGACATAGACTTCACACTTCTCCTTTAGACATTTTTATTTTGTCCATCTAGGAAGTAGAAGCTGATTTACTGGCACAAAGTATGTTCACTGGAACTACTTTCATACTTAAGCACACATCATCGTTTTCCCGCCCTGAAAACAACAATCCTGTGGAAGGGGATGAGAGTAGATCTTAGAATGGTTCAACTTGCAATAACAATAATAATGATGTGACTTACCAGGTGAATCTGTGTGCTCACATATTGCTCCTTCGGCAATAAACGTTTGATTTACTGCTGAGATTTCATCTGGAAAATAAAGCAAACGTGTATTGACACAGGTACAGAGGTATCTTAATCAAATCTGGGGCATCTATCAGTAATTGCTTCAATCCTGAACATCAGTAAATAGAAAGAGCTAACATGGAGTATGTGTCAAACACTCTGCTGCCTGGCTCCTGACAATCAACCCTGACTTCTCTCCGACTCCTGCATTATCATAGAAGACCAAATCTCTGGGCAAATTGCCTTTGATATTCTCACAATATATCATGTGCTGAGCAGGAATCATCCAGGTGCTACTTTGGAAAAACTTCCATTTTGTGGACCTTGTGCATGTGCATAGAAACCTCCCAACGTATCAATGACTAATTACATCATTTACCCAATGCTGTATGTCATGTTGTTAACTGGTTATGTTGAGTAATAATGATAATAATGCCAATAAAGAATGTTATTTCCACAAGAAAGTATAGATACACAACAGGAGGTAGACTTCAGAATAGAATCTTGTCTTTATCTTATACTGTTTGTGCTTGGTTGTTCATTGATTGGAGAAAGCGTTTGGTGGAGGTTTCTACAGGTTTGTGGTGCCAGGGTGAGACAGCTGGTCCCGACTCGGTCCAGCACCGCAGTTTCAGATTTCTAGAAGCCTTTCATCTGGCAACCAAGAGGTCATACTGGTTTATGTAGTATGCATTTCACCTTATTTTTTCATTTGTTTGATGTATGTCCAAACAAAGACCGTTAACGCTTTTATCTGCTTTTACGCTTATTTGTTACTGCCTCAGAATGTAAACAATACAATTGGAAAAACAGTGAAGAGAGAAATTGTAAAATACAAGGGCATCAGGATTATATGAACCCAAGTACAATATCATAAGGAATACACAAAATATACAATTTATCACAACAACTGTTTCAAACAATGAAGCTTATCTGAATCACCATGGAAACACAATGTCACACTTGCGGCACTCAGGCCTTTAGTATAAATTTACATTATCTTGTAAATCATTTTGTAGCACTATGTAGTATCAGACGTACTGGTAATATACAAGTCTATACCATAGACGTAAATGTCCAATGTAAAGGTAAATGTCCAATGTAGAGGCATCTTCAAAAGGGAGTACAAATGAAGGGGAGGAGGTTTAATGACTTATATTGAAGACACATATATAGTTGATTCAGAGAAATATAAACATCTAAACTGCTCAACCACTGACAATTAAATCCAAATTACTCAGTGCTATGAAAAGAACTCAAAGAAAATGGTCCTGGCCAATGTTTATGGGCTGCCAGCAGGATCAGTTAAGAACGCTCTCCTAGCTCTGGTACTACAAAATCTTAATGGTAGAGAAGAAATATATATCATGGGAGACTTTAATATTAACCACTCCAACCCTTGCTGTAACAGTAATGATGAACTGAAATATTTGATGGCAAAGTTGGGACTGAACCCTGAAATAATTAACCCAACCAGGATATCTAGATAATCATTTACCCTTATTGACCGAATATATACAAATGTCAAATTTATAAGAGGCGTCGTGGAAGAGAACTCGAGTGACCATGTGTCAAGAAAAAGCGAAATACCTGGGGGTTACTTTTAAAGCATGGTCAATGGTAAACCTAGACCTAAAAATACTACAGGAAATCCTGGTGGACCTGGACTGGCAGAAATATAACTTGTTATCCTGTGTGGATGCATGCTGCAATTTTATCATGAATAGGATTGAGTTGTACCTGGATAGGATGTAAAGTTGTACCTGGATAGGATGTAAAGCCCCCTTGGCATACAGAGGAGCTACAAAGATTGACTCGAGTTAGGGATAGCCTATTTAGAAAAGCGAAGAATTAAAAAAAGACAGAACACTGAAATACTGCAAAGATAGCCAGGAATCAGGTTAGCTCAAAGTTATTGAAAATTAAAAAATGACTACATCAGGCAAAAGATAGAGGAAAGTGGGGGAGACACAAAAAAGATCTGGGATACTTTCTGCCCAATTCTTTCGCCAGAAAAAGAAATGACTCCCCAGTCCTAAAGTTAACACCTGATGAAGGCACAAATATTACAAAGGATCAGGTAGCAAATGCTTTTAATAACTATTATATAAATAAAGGACCACACCTGGCTAAACAGATTACCCCAGTCACAGAACAGACTAGTGACGTGCATACCCATACAATAACACCAAAGACACAACAGACAATATGTTTGTGGGGAGGGAAGTGGCACTGATCCTAGTCTGGAAGGCAATAAAATCTATCGGCACCTCCAAGGCATGGGGGATCCCCTACATGCCCTCAAAGGTGTTGAAACCTTGCCTCTGTATGCTGGTCGACCAATTCACCTACCTTTGCAATCTATCGCTTAAAACAGGTGTGGTACCTGCTGATTTTAAGGCAGCAGTGATCACACCCATATATAAAAATGAAGGCCCTAGGAACAAAACAAATAACTAGCGTCCCATCAGTTTGGTAAAACTACCGGCAAAAGTTCTAGAAAAACTTGTGTACCAGCAATTAACAACATACCTAGAAGACAATGACAAATTCTTTAAGCACCAGTTTGGCTTTCAGGGGGGGGGGCGGGGGGTAGGGGGCATGTCCATCCAGGATGCACACCACAAGATGTTTAACTATGTTTTTACAAATATCAACAGGAGAGTTAATATGGTAGTCACCTTCTTGGACTTCCGTAAGGCATTTGAGACTGTAGATCATGTTATTCTCTTAAACAAGTTACAGGTTCTGGGTGTTTGAGATTACCTACATAACCAATAACAGACTGTAATTGCTAACAATATAATATCTTCTAATGAAACAATACTATGCAGGGTACCCCAAGGTACCACGTTAGGACCTTTAATGTTCCTAGCTTATATAAATGATATACATAAGAGATAGGAGGGTCAGAGATTCAGCTATTTGCTGACAACACTGCCCTATACAATAGTCTAAATGGTGATAACTTGGAGGGTGAACAGACCTTGCAAGACAATCTAGATAAAATTGATAAATGGTGCAGGAAAAATAAAATCTCCCTAAACATAAATAAGAGTTAAATTATGATAATCCCCCATGGTAGGATAGCTAAGAACACAAGAACTTTCAAGATAGGAACCCAGGAATTAGATACCACTTATGAGTACACATATCTGGGATTAAAAATTGATGATAAACTAACATTCAAATCGCTACTACAATCAAAGCTAAATCTTAGATCCCTATCAAGACTACAATATGTGGCTGATGTAGAAACCTTTCTAATGCTCTACAAGGTGTTCGCCCAATCTTTGAGTATGGAGATATTGTATATAATGTTGCACCTGTGCACTTGCTAAAAAAACTATAAAATTGTCCAGATCTTCCTAAAATGACAGATGTGGATGCCATACAACAAACCCTAAATTACCCTCATGATCAGTTAGAAGGGAAGTATATCTACTTGACCTAAGCACATCATTGTCATCTTCTGACTAAACAGCCAGTGGGACTTCAGCATTCGGTTTAGCCTCCAGGGGGGCCAACATGTGCACTTTCAGGTGCACATCCTGTAACAAGTTCTTGTTTTGTCCCCATACCCCTAATCACAATGTTAAGGGGCTTTTGCTTTCCATGATAGTGGTTCCATTTTGGTGCTTGTGCACATCTGGCAGGGTATCAGCCATTGCGCTTGAACTAGTGCTCCAGTTGTATCTGCAGCGAGGCTTACTGTGCCTGCTTCCTATCTCGGACTGGTCAACCGCACTTGCTTGGCCGCTTCTGCCACTGGTCTGGTTTAAACAACTTTGCTGGTCTCCCCTGCTCCTCCCGTTTCTCTTCCTCCTTTTCTACCTCCTCCAAGAACTTAGGCTTGGTAGGTTGCCGTTTCTTCTTATTCATACCTGTTTTGTATCAGTAGGAGCTTCCATACCACTGACAGCTCATTCCTCTCCTCCCACAGTCTCAGCCTTTTCTGTTTTGGGGTCCTCAGTCCCTTCCAAAGTCTCCATCTTCTCTTCGTCACTCATACTGGTGTAAGCCAACTACAATGTGAGAAGGGCCTCTTTCTATTCAACAAGTTCATCATGCCAACAGTAGGGTCAAGTCTCAGGTCAATCAAAGATCAGGATCAATCAAGCAGGTTGGTACACAACCTCCTTGTGCAGTGCTACTGCCACACATCTGTTCTCACCTGACTCATGTGACCCCGCTCCAATGTCTTGACCATTCACAGGCATGCCCCTGTCCCTTTTTAGCTCCTGCCACATGTCTCTGAGTGGTTTCATGCCCCAGTGCACTACTTCCATACCTGGGACCCTACTGCTCAATTAGGGCATACCCTCTGCCTATGTGACAACTATAACGTCCCCAAGCGGGGCATGCTCCTTTTCCCTCAATGACCCCTCCGAGCGATCAGTGTGCCCCTAAAGTTCTCCCCATGTTCCTGCCCAACAGGTCTTAACATACCAAGTAAACCTGCCTGGCTTTTTGGTCACCCCTTTCCCGTCGTCACTAGTATAGGCCTATAGTGGTGGGTTTTAAACCCAAATTAGGTCATTCCTTACCATCAACTTGGAGCACCGCGCCTGGTACGTCTGATTTTTAGTACTTATCATTGTTTCATTTTTTCCAGCGTTTTATTCATCAATAGCCATATCTGCCTGGAGGTTGGGCAACATGGGCAACCAAATAAGTATCTAGACTTTAGAACACTATCCATTAATGTATCCAGCGGCATTCCCCATCTGAGCTTCAGTGTCCAGGGTTTCCTCAGATTAACTGTATAATTAGGGATTAACCAGCTCTGCATCAGAGTCCGCTAGTGGAGGGGCGCCCCCTTTGATGTCCAGTTTTGGGGGTCTCCCGCACTTCTTTACATGTTTACTTATTTGGGTCTGGGCACTATTGTTGGGGCATCCTTTCCCAGACAGTTTCTCCTTTAACAACCACCCTCAGTTTTTCTCCCTGGCCGCCAGCTACCTTCTGATATTCCTTTGCCCGATGCAAGTTAGCAACCTGCAATGGTGCTACCTTTGAATCCAAAGCTAGTTTCAACAAGTTTCCATTCCATCAGAAAATACCATCCATCTTCCTCAGCTGGAGCCCTGCACCCTCCTTACCACTTCAAAAGAACATCCCATTTAGGACCAAACTTGAGCAGAAGGGGTGGAATAACTCAAAACAACATCTCCCTCCTTGACTACCTTAGTGTAAGGGTTGGCCTCATTATGCTACTACCGTAGCAGGTGTATAGTGGTAGAATAAACTATTTGACTGGTGAGAACCTGGACCTAGAATCTGTTTGTTTGGGGATTTTGATCTGGTCTCAAAGCCACTACAATCTTGGTGAAATAACTAGACCTTACAAGTTTATAATTTCAATTATGAGTACATATCAAATAACAATGTATATCTAGGTTAACTAACAAGTTGGTTAAAGGGGCGTGAATATTGTATTAGTTGTGTAGCAGCAAGTGCAATATTCTAAGCAACTGAAACCAACATGTTAGATTAACTGTACATGCTTTTAACCATGAAATTAGAAAAGAATCAAGTCATATGAGCCACAATCAGGTAATAATTTTAAAAAGTGATAATACAAAATCACGTATTATTGTTAACATGTATAGACCACCAGGTCAATTGACTAACACCTGCCTCCAACAATTAGAAAATGTGCCCTCGAACCTGAAGAATACACATGAAATAATAGTAACAGGGGATTTTAACATACACCTGACTAAATCAAATACCGCAAAAAATAAAATTGATGTATTCCAGTCGATATTTGGGAGGTACAACCTCCCTCAATATATACAAATCTCAGCTAGAAGTACACTGTTGTCAAACACACTCCTAGACCATATCTATACAAATTCGAAAATAGTAATATCATCTGGCATCATTGAAAACAACTCTTCAGACCACTACCCCACATTTTTGACACTGAAAAAACCCAGAAATATATATACAACCAGCACGTTCAAGGCAAGGAACACCAAAAACTTGGACCAACAAATTTTAATTCAAATACTGGTAATTCAAGACTGGGGTGACCTTTACAGATTAAATAACCCCAACTTATGCTGGGAATTGATGTCAGAAAAAATCTCACACTTTCTTGATAAAATGTGCCCCATTCAGGTCTTCCATAAAATTAAACAAAAACAAAAATAGATGACCCCAGAGATTACTACCCTTATGAACAAGAGAGATGCTAAATTAGACATGTAATAGAGAGGGGGATATTAACTTTAAACGGATTGAAGAAGACAAACACCAGCAGCATGATATCCCCAGTCATGAGTATTACATAGACAAGGTTGCCCGAATAAAGGGCTTGAAATTGTGGAATGTCAGAAGTATAACCCAAAAAGGTCAACGCGGTCTCAGATTTCCTGATACAGACAAACATAGATGTCCTAGCTATACAAGAGTCATGGCTTAACAGCAAGATACATGACAACGTATTACAGATAAAAAATTACAACACTTTTAGATCAGATCGCACTCTGAGAAAAAGAGGGTGGGGCTAATTATCTATGTAAATGATCTATATACTGTAGATGACACCACATATGGCCACCTAAAACCGTGCACAGCACATCTGGAAGCACAGGTAATTAGAATCAACCCAGGTCGGGCAAAAGCGATGATCATATGCAACATTTACAAACCTCCTAATGGAAATCTAGCAATGGCTCAGGAACAGTTGGAGACTGCGTTGACTGCAATGGGTAAAACCCAGACTTGGTAGTCCTGGGAGATATTGACATTGATCACCTGGGGGGACTGAAGGGAGGGGGAGGGGGGGGAGGGAGGGGCATAGCAACCAGCAACACTTCCACCAAACCCAGTGACCGATTTTATGTTCCCATTCGGACTACACCCTCAAATACTAACCCCAACAAGAGTTGACACAAGATCAGAAAGACTCATAGACTCATACACTAACATGATGAGCAACATAACAAACGAAGGAGTAAATATAGACTTCACCAGTGACCATTTCCCTATATTTATCTCGAAAAAGAAACTGAGAAATACATTATATTAACAAAGACATCTCCTCAAGATCTTGGAAAAACCTGGACTTAAACATCCTTAGAGAAATTCTAAGGGACGAAAACTGGAATGAACTATACCAGTCCAGTGACGTAGATAAATGCTGGAATATTGTAGAAAACACGATCAACCTATACTTAGATAGGATGTGTCCCAAAAAGACATTCCGAAATACTAAAATAAAACCAGCTTGGTACACCGAAGAATTGAGAGAGAATGCAAAACAGAGGGATAAGGCTTTCCTGAGAGCAAGTAAGTCCCAAAAATATGTCAACTGGGACCAAGCAAAACAACTCCTGATGAATTTAACTCTAAAAGTTGTTACCAAAAATTACACCCCATGAATCCGACTCAATAAAAAGACTACACGATGAGGGCAGCCCAACCCAGTTCTCTTTCTACCAAATCAGTCAGGTCCAGGTGATAAAACAAATAATACAATCGGGCTCCAGGAAGGCCTCTGGGATCCCACACATCCCAACAAAGGTATTAAAACCAATAATGCTTTCTCTATCACATCAATTAACGGATATATTCAATCTGTAGATCCAAAAGGGAATAGTGCCACAAACAGTTAAGGTAACCACTATCACCCCACTTTTCAAGGGGGGAAAGAAGGATGCAAGCACCAACTATACACCAATTGCAGTGGTAAAGTACCCAGCCAAAATACTCGAAAAGCTAGTCCACGAAAACAATCTGTTATACAAACATCAATACAGATTTTGGGCAAACAAATCAACAGACATGGCCCACCACAGAATCTTGGAAACCGTCTACGGCAACTTGAACTCCGGGAAGGCAACAATGCTTGCCTTCCTGGATTTCAAGAAAGCCTTTGACACAGTTAACCATAAAATACTATTACAAAAGCTACAACGGATGGGTATGTCTGATTCTGCACTAGAATGGTTCAGGAATTATCTGACCGGCAGAAAACAAAGGGTGGCAGTGAATGGTTATACCTCCGATGAAAGGGGCATTGTGTGTGGGGTCCCACAGGGAACAGCCTTGGGTCCTCTGATGTTTCTAGTGTACATTAATGATCTTTACAAGGGGGTACAGCTCTGTGGTATCCAATACTTTGTGGACAACACAGGGCACTTGACAAAAGAAAATTAAATCTAAGAACACTGTCCAAAGGCCCCACACTGATAGTCCCCACGCCAAAATCTGAGAAGTTCAAGAAGTCATTTGTGTACCAGGCACCCAACCTGTGGAACAACCTAAAGGGTAAGCCTTATTTCACTTTATTCATATCTTGTATTAAGCATAGTCCGCTAGTCAAATGTATTACTTAGAACAACTCTATATATATATATTTGAAACAACCGACGGGATATTAGGAAGAGCTGTGACTAGCACAGACAGTATTCCACTTCTATTGTTCTTTTGATTTAACTTGTATGTAAATGTGAAATGGAAATAAATCTCATGATAATAAATTTCAAAAAGCAAAAAAAAACAGGAAACAAAGATCTATTAATTGAAGCTAAACAGCTCAGAGACAAAGTAAACTAACTGAGCAGAAATGTAAAAAGTACCCTCCTATGGCAGGAAATCCATGTTAACAAAAATAACCCCAGAGCATTGTGGAAATCGATAAATAAGATTATCAGCCCTGAAAAAATAGCCCTGATATCTATATAACCGACCCTAACAGTGTCAAAATTAGTAACAAAGTGGTACCAAACAATTTTAACCAATTTTTCCTGGAAGTCGGACCATCCCCGGCCATGAAAATTCAGGATCCACCTGAGGACTCTATTAGGAGCATGGAGGAGAAACAGCATAATTACGGTATTCAAGACCATAGCCTACATTTTAGATTTACGCCTGTTCTCCCAGACGAGATTGAAAAAATCATTAAAAAATTGACGCATAGAGAATATCCCAGGCAAACTATTAAAACCTTACCTAAGGGTCCTAGCCCCTCAGGTCTGCCATATATAAATTTGTCCCTCTTTAATGCTATAATGTCAGACTCGTTTAAAATATCAACAATCACCCCCATACATAAAAGTGGGCCGAAAAATGCTTCTAACAACTACAGGCCCATTTCAGGGATTCAAATGCCTGCCAAAATATTAGAAAAAGTGGTCAAGAACCAATTATTATTTTACCTAGAAGAAAACAGGTTATATTACCCAAAACAATATGGATTTCGTCGAGGCCACTCTGTCAATCGGGCACATGTTGACCTCATTGAGATTATCTATGATAACGTAAATGAGGGCAACATAACAACTGCTGTTTTCTTGGATTTCCAGAAAGCGTTTGACACCGTGGACCATTCAAAATTATTAGAAAAATTAGAAAAAAATGGGAAGCACACATACTGAAAATGCATGTTTCCAAAATTATTTGTCAGAAAGATAAGATAAGATAATTCTTTATTTGCCATAAGAGTGTACGAAGATACCAAAGTGAATGGGCGAATGGTTGCCCATCAACCAAGGGCAAGATCGGTCATGGCATTATGCAGATGACACAGTCCTTTTTTACAGCAATAAAGAAGAAAAAAACATATTCCAAAAAATTCAATCGGATTTTGACTGGGTCGACACTTGGTGTAAGGCCAACAAAATATTGATAATTTGACAATTATCAAATAGAATAGACTCTCTGCCCAACTCAGCAGTGCGATCTGTATTTAATATGAAAAAAAGAACTAATGTTGACAGGGAAACAGCCAGTTTAAATATACTACCAAATTATGTAAGGTCCACGCTCATAGAAAGTGCACACTACTTAGCACAAACAGATTCAACATTAGACAAAAGAAATATCCCAACCAGAAGCCACTGAAAAAATAGAAAAAACTTAAAAATTTGATCGCCCAAAAACATCATTGTATCAAAACAGCTTTCTTTATAAAGCTAAGATGGCCTGGAACTCACTACTGACTGAGAAACAGGCCATAGAATCCAGGAAACATTTAAGAAAAGCAATAGAAAACACATATAAAGAATGAGACAAACAGTAAGTGGGCCCCTCTCCGCAAGAAGGGAAAGATTTATTACTTTACTTTATTTTTTACTGTTATCCTAATCCTATTATTATAGGAGTAACTATTGGTGTTTTATCTATACAAGCAGAAGACTAGATGAAACTAGCTTACCCCAATTTAATCCTGTACTGGGTTGTTACGATAGATACATTGTTATATGTCTTAGACCTGTATTACTTAACATACTGCGTACCTTATATATATTAGCTTATTCATAAATGTCAAGGGAATGGCCAGAATATATGGGTATAAATCCTTAACAGTACCTAGAGGCCTGTCGACCAGTTCATCAAGGTAATGCAAAACCCTTGATGAATAAAAGGTTTTTCTATATTATTCTATCCTATATAGATTTGAATTCTACTAGTGAAATACACACTAGGCATGACTCACTCTAGATATGTTGTTTTCAGAGCAATGCGTATATGAAAAATGCCACAAAATAGTGTAGACCATCGTAAGGTAAGAAATAATATGTAAGTAAGCTCATGTGCTGATTTTGTGTACATATTGCTTTGATAGCTTACCACTGTCTATATATATGTAGGCCTCCTGGTCATATGCCATTTCTGATGTTCCATCATACCGATGTCTGATTCTGGTTTGGTCTGCCACGATCTGTCTAGTAGACGTCCGGAAGTATATATCATATGCTTCTTTCTTTGCATCTATGATCATGCTGGAAACAAGGGAATATATTTCAACATTATTTATGGCTAGTTTCAATGCTCAAAATCAAAAGAATTATAAACAGTTAAATCAATTCCCTGATTTTGTTTCATTAATGCAGGGTTTTGTCGTGACTTTCTCATAATTAGTACTTATATTGATATGCAGTGCCAATTTGGGATAATTAAAGTTGGCATTGCTGGTTGACAATTGAATACCAAGGCAAATTATTGGGATTTTAGTGGCTCATCTAAATGAATAATTTAGAAGATGATAAGGTTTTGCACTAAGAACAGAGCCTGATTCTTTAACTCTCTGTTTTGGTCAATGGTTTGGGGATGAATAGAGTAAGTAAACATTTTTAAGGAATTAAGATCATAAACCAATTTAAAAAAAAACTTCCCTCTAAATAAATTATACTTTGTGCCTGATTCAGTACATCAAGACTTTGAATACTAAACTCCCTACCAGCCAGTCCATGATAGATGCATGTGATGTAAAATTTAGATTTGATAATATTTGCAATTATTGAGGACTAACATGAGAAATTATTATTATGGAAATTATGCCAAGCTTTACTTGATGAGATAAAACTCACTCGTTATGATTAGAAATCTCAGTTAAGTTGGTTAGATGGTTGAAGTCATCAAGTCTAGCCAGACGGTGCCCTTCGGATATGCAGAAGTCCCTGGCTTGACTAAATGTTGTTTCAAATACATATATCTCATATGTCTTCCCATCTATAGCCACTACAATCAGAAAATAAATGAAAGACTTTTGTTTAAAATGCATAATCTTGGTCAGGAGCAACAGGTGTTGATGAGCTGCTATGTATTTTGGCCAGCAGTGCAGTGATGGAATCAAAGGGGCAGGGTCTTAACATTTAAAGAGATAAACCACAGTCATATGCACTGCTGCAGGCGGGAGTTCAAGGAACTAATGCATGAAAAATAAGGAGTGACAATAATTTTTTCAAACTTCATATTGAGAAAGAAGGTGGTTTGGGGATATCAAAAGGCAACAAAAATGGATCTCAGCATATATTTTTTTCATTCTAGAGACCACCAAAGTTTAGTATTGAAGTAAGATGGGAAAATGGATATTTTCTCAGTTTTTCCAAGATTTCAGACAGACAAATAACATTTTTCAGTTGAAATGCCTTCTAAACCTAGACTCCATACAGGTTTACCCTCAGGCATGAAAGAACAGCGTATCAATATATTTTGAACAATATTATTTAGCATTAAAAATCTTCAATATTCCTGTTTTTAACTCATTGGGAATCAGATTCAGTTGCATAACTTTTTTTAAAAAGTCAGTGACCCCCATTTTGTATTGCTTGAAAGGGTAAAGCAATGTGTCAGCTATGTCTACAGAGATTTTTAGGAAAAAGTTATTTTCAATTTTTTTTTATACTGAAAAAAACGAAAAATATTGTCTTTTTCTCATAGACTTCTATAGTGAACAACCTTAAATTTCAGGGCTCCCTGAAACAGAAACCAACCCGGAGACATATTGTTTTTATTGGCTTTTTGAATTCACATAAGCTTGTTCTTTCACAAGGCAAAGTTTAAACAAAATGTTATTTTCAGTTTTTTTCCCAGTTGAACTGTGGTTTATCTCTTTAATAGTGTGGGGTTGAACTACATGTGTAACGATCCGACGTTAGATAATACAAAGGTGGGTGAAATATTATAACTCTGGTTTGAATGTGAATTTTCTTCTCTAGTATATCTCTAGTATATCTTTTTTTTTTTTTTTTAAAAATCTTTATTTTCCCTTATCCTGCCGTCTTGGCTTTTACAATTCTAATGCTGCTTCGTTGAAGTTCTGGCTTAACGAACCCTGAAAAAAAATGTTTTGTTATTACTCTTCATTTTTCCATTTGATTTCTTTAATGAGAATAAACAATTTTTAAACTTTTAAAACATCATTCATACAACATTCTATGCCATATTCCCTTAGCGTTATTCGCATATTCCGCCAGGTGGCGACTCGGTATGGGTACATCTCGTCTATCGTTCTACTGATAGATATACAGTTTAGCCACCAGGTGGCGCCTCTATACTGAACTCAGATAGATTCGACACATCTTCATATTTGACTCAAGTACATATCCCTTAGGGTTGGCTCACTATACATAACTTAACATTTGTATTTTATTATAACATGTTAATCTGTTCGTCCAGGTCTACTTTTAATCTTCTCCATAAGGTCTTCTCCTCTTTGCTGGTTGATTTTAAACATTGTGAGAAGATATTTGTTGCACATCTCGATCTCAAGTCATACAGTAACATTATATTCGTTAATACTCCCTTACCAAACAATTTTTGTCTATACACAAAGGCTTTTGTTTGTAATATTAACCAATTAATAATTTTCGTGTTCAGATTTGACACAGGTAGACCAAGAATAATCTCTACTGGGCTTATTTGTATAACATTTGCTTTCATGTGGAATATATTTTCTTTCTTGTAATCGCTATTTAGGTGTCCACTCTCATAGATCCATCTTAGTAAAAATTTCCAAATACTTTTGGTATTTCTACATTCAACGAGAAAATGTAATAAATCGTCACTCTTAGTACAATAATCACATCTGGTATTGCTCTTGATGTCTTTTTCTTTTAGATATTTATTACAAGGTAGAGTTTTGTGCAAAATTTTGTATTGCATTACCTGGATTCTAGTTTCAGAGGTAACTTTATATCTCTAGTATATCTTAAAAAAATATCAATTTTGCTGCTTGTGACCTATTTTACTCAAACACATCACATATAGAATAAAAGTGCTATTGGTTGAAGGAAAGAGTCACTACTACATATGCCCTCATCTTAATATATAGGTATTATGTAACCTTATGTTTAAACGATGCTACGTGCCTCCTACTCTGACCAGTGCTACCATGCTACTGAGGACTTGGAAGGTCCTCAGACGTGGGTAACCAATACCTCACTGTTCCCTTGGTGATGTTGACATTATGACATCACAAGAGGTGCTCATGTGTCCAGGTGATGATACCTGGGGATCGATGCAGGTATCAGTTAATGATATCTGCATGGATGAGTATTTATTGAATTTTAAGACATGGAGCTACACTATATGTGTAGATCCATGCATTTGATCCAAAAACTCCTTCCATTATATATTATAATGTTTGGCACAACATGGTTTCGCTTGTTAAAGCTCATCAGGCACAATATGTGGGCCCTGTGAGGGCCTATATTGTTAGGTTGGGGGATGGGATAAATAGTCCCAAGACAATTGATGTATTTTAGGTCCATATAGGACTCAAGGAATAAAAATTACTTTAATATCATTATTATGGAATAAAATAATAAAGGTTTTTATCCTAATGGGTTTAGGGTGTTGGGTGTAGGAATCCCATCACCAAACCATTTTGTATGTGTGGAACTGCGAGGCAGTTCACACTCCACTTGTGTTATTGGGAGTGTCATGCACTACCAAAATCGTATTGGTTGTCAAGATTTATAACAGGTGTTTATAAAATGGTGACATTTGTTGATATGACTGAATGAGAAATCCCTAATTCGGGGATATCACACTCAGGGATATCGCATAGACGCAATCGGGAAAAGGGGGCCCATCGTGTGGGCAAGGGTCACATCAGGACAAGCTATCGATGTTGAAAATTTTTTCTACATAGCTAGATAGCTGTTGATGTGTCTTGCCATAACGAGTGGTTACTGGGCCGATTTCCAGGTTATTGCATCCATGATGTTAAGGCCCTTAGGTGACATTGACTTAAGGCGGTGGATCCATTTCAGTTCCAACTCATTGCGGATGTCTTCTGAGATTGCTCTGTCGTTGCTGCAACCGACAAATTCCAGGACATGGAATATGATGTCTTTAGCCCCATTGTGATTGGGCGAATTGAAGTGTCGCGACACCGAGGTGTCGTGAAGAGGCAAGTCAGGACGTTGGATAGTCCTGAAATGCTGGTACATCCTCCTCATCAGGAGTTGTTTGGTTTTCCCTACATATTGTTTGTTGCAGTTTTTGCAGGTAATGCAATAAATCAAATTGTTGCATTTGCAATCAATGTTTTGGCGGGTTATGTATGACCTGCCAGTGACATTCGAAGTGATGCGGCCAGACTTGTCAAGTACCGGACAATATTTACAAGATTTTGTGCGGCATTTGGCTCTCGCTGGTGCTGGGGATTGTGGGCTATTGGAGTTGTTCTCCTTGACAAGCGCTAGTTTAGCCCTTGTCAGGATATCTCCAATGTTTTTTGGGCGTCTGAAAGCCACAGTTAATTTCCTCTCATGGAGGTGTTTTGTGGTTGTCGAACGACCCAGGACGTCCCAGTTGTCCTTAATGCCCTTGATGAACACATTGCATGAAGGGTGGAAGGTGGTCAATGCTAACAGCTGTTTCGTCTCCCCTAGGTCAATAGAATTTTTGTCCTTGGGGGTCAGAAGTGTCAGTCTGTCTGCTTGTCGTGCCCTGATGTAAGCATCAGCTATGACATCAATAGGGTAAGACCTTCGTAGGAAATGTTTGGCTTTCTTCAAACAATGTTCGTCAAAATCCCTGATCCTGGCACAGATCCGGCGAATGCGTATGAACTGGCTGTAGACTATGCTGTCTTTGCATTTCCTCCAATGGGAAGAATGGTAGTGCAGATAGTTGTTGGCGTCAGTTGGTTTGCAATATAAGTCTGTGTAGAGGGTGCCATCAGGGTCCTTTCGGACCGTTGTGTCCAGAAAGTTTATCTCTGTGTCGGAGATTTCCGCTGAGAATTTTATGGACGGGTGTATATTGTTGAGGTATGTGATGAAATCATCCAGATCCTTCCTAGTTCTATCCCAGATCAGGAATATGTCATCTATGTACCTGCCATATACCACTGGTTGGTGTTTGTAAGTATAAATATACTTGCGTTCGAACCAGTCCATGAAAATGTTCGCATAGGTAGAGGCTACCCTAGTGCCCATGGCTGTGCCTCCGATCTGAACGTAATGTTCGTCGTTGAATTTGAAATTGTTCTTCTCTAGTACCAATTTCAAGAGTTCGGTGACACTTGAATTTCTGAGCATACCCGGTTGTCCCAAACGGCCCGAGGGTCGTTTTAGGTTGAGAAATTCATCAGTGGCCTTTATTCCCTCATAGTTGGGTATATTGGTGTAGAGGGATGTGACATCCAACGTCGCCAAGATACACTCAGTATGTATATCATTGGCTTTCTCTATACGAAGTATAAAGCCTGTTGTGTCCTTTATGTAGGAACGGATACTAGGTACATGTGGTCTTAGTATCATGTCGATGAAGCCAGAGATTTTCTCGGTTGGTCCCCCATTGCCAGAGCAAATTGGTCTGCCCGGGCAAGGGGACTTTTGTTTATGAATCTTTGGTAATAGATAGAACTCTGGGGTTCTAGGTGTGTCTGTTATCAAAAGTTCATAAATCGCTGGAGTGATCTCATTGTTGTCAAGAAGTGTCTTGCACTTGTTGTTGATGAGAGTGTTGTATGAAATCGTTGGGTCGGTAGGGGTTTTCCTGTAGAACATCTCGTCCAGTAATTGTCTATTACCTTCCGCTATGTACGCTTCCCTTCCCCAAACTACCATAGCCCCACCCTTATCTGCTTGTTTGATGACGATCGAAGTGTCATTTGTTAAGCGTTTTAGGGATTGTCTCTGGTCCTTAGAGAGATTGTGTCTCTGAGGTGCTTTGGGGGTAGTGTTATTAATACCGATTTCATTCATTCTTAGGAAAAATTCAAGTTCGGGGGGACCCGGGGGTGGGTTCCATCTTGACTTTTTCCTGAACAATTTACTGCATTTCATATCTTTGATAAGAGAGGCAGGAGTGTCAATAACCAGATTGTGTATGGGTCTGTTAGGAGCCATATTGCCAATCGGGTTATTGAGTGGGTTTTGGGTTAGGCTTGTGGGGTTATCTTTGTTAAAGAAATGTTCCCTACGGCAAGTTCGAGCAAAATTATCTTGGTCCGCCCTAATCCCTCCTAAGTCTGGCTCCCCTGGTGTTGGACAGAAAGATTTACCCAGGTTTAGGATCGATTTCTCGGATTCGGTTAGATTCCTATCTGAGAGGTTAACTATTTCTGATGTCTCAAGCGGTTGTGACTTCAATAGTTGATCTTTGAAATTACTTTTTAGGTTAAAATCGTCAGAATTGATATCTATTACTGCATTAGTGGAGATATCGGATTGATGTGGTTGTTCTATTTTACTGGAACTACTATCAATGGAAGAGGAAGAGGAAGAACAGTTCAACGAGTTTTTATTATTGTTATTAGACAAACAATGCAAATTGAAAGGTTCAAATGTCGGAATTTCAGGATCACAGGTACAGTGCATCACATTGAAAGGCAAGTTAGTGTGGTATGAATCAGTATAACAACATGAACAAGGATGGTTATGTAATTCAGTGTCACTAGATAGCCCGGTGGAAGAAGGGAATAGTCCTGCTTTTTGGATTTCTTCCCTTTCTTGGACGAAGGTGGCTTTGCGGCCGCCTCCTGTCTCGGACGTGGTTGCTGATGCTGTAGCAGCAGTTGGTCCAGTAGCCAGGATATCCCGGCTGAAGATGCTGTTGCTGTAGCCTGTGTGGCTTGCGGGGACAAGGGCCTCGTCGAAGGCTGGGTGTCCCGGCTCGCGCTCCTCATGCGCTTCTGGCCCCTGTTGTTCCACTTCTTCCCCCCCTGGTTTTTCTGCCTTTGGTGTTGGGGCAGGTCCTGGTGGGAGCTCGATGGTGTGGCATCTTGCTTCTTGTAAGTGGGCTGCCCCTTGGCAAAACCCTGTTTCTTAGGGTTATTGTTCAAGGCATTGTGCTGAGGTTTTTTGGAGGCATTGTTGGCGGTCTTGCTTCTCGCTATGGCCGCTGAGTAGCTATGGAAATTCAGCCAATCTGTTTGAGTAGGTTGACGTATAGCCAGGGTCTCCCGGCGTTTCGATAGGGTGGTGATGAGATTTCTCCTCTCCTTCCCCGCCGATTTTTCGATAATTGAGAGGGCTCGGTTGAAGTCCTCAGTTCCCTCGTTATCTGCCATAGCTTTCACATTTGTGAGTTGAGCATACCCGAGGTTGGATTGAGTCCTCCCTCGGCTAAGAAGTTCATCAGAGACTAGCTGTTGAATACTGATTGCCTGGTCACGGCGCATATTTGCGACCTTCTTGGCCAGGCCCGGATCGCAGGTGATGTAATCCGGTAGAGCTTCAACACCCTGTGCCCATAGGGTGAGTACCGGTGGTAGGCCCTCGGGCGAGGTAGTTGAGATTTCTGCCAAATGTGTGCCTCTGGCCTGACTTTTAACGCCTTCTGTAATTCTCTTCTTGGCATTCTTCCACTCCTGTGTGAGTAGGTGCGAGAAGTCCAATGGTACAAAAGGTGTCTCGTCCTGTAAAGATAAAACAGATCTTTGATTAGGTATTTCGAGATTGGATGGATCTTTCTTTAATTCAATGGCCAAATTAGGTTTGGTTTTTTTTGAATTGGAGAAAGTGATGATCCGGTCAGGTTCAGAGCTCGGGTCTGGGGAGGTAGGAGGATTAACCTGTTTCGCTACCTTAGCGAACCAAGGGTCCCCAGGGTCCCCAGTGGTGGGCGGTGTGTCTATTTTGGGAGGTGTGTTGTCCTCACTAAGAGTGGCGCCCTTGGTTGGGGGTATATTTACCTCCTCCGGTGGGTTATCGTAGTCAGACACAACAACAACAGGGTTTGCTGTTGTTGTTGGTCGTTGGGGGGTGTGAGTGGTGTCATCCCCAATGATTGTGTGTCCCACCTTTTCTATGGTTAATAGATTGGCCAGAATTGATATTGCGTCGAGTGAGCTGACGCTTGTATTCGAGTTCTTGTTAGAGAACGTAATAAGATCTGCTCCCGATGGTTCCCTCAATAATAGTGAGGAGGTGGAGGAAGATGGTTCTGGTCTTAAAGTATTGGAAAGTGTGATGTCAACATCCATGTCCTCCGCTGTGAGGTCATGTTTCACAGGGGAGGAATGTATGGTAGGTCTTGCCCCTGATTTCAGGGGTTGACTTGTTTCGGCCCCATCCCTTTTCCTTTTAGAATTGGAAAGAGTGTCATTCGGCACTATAGTGCCTCTATTCAGACTGTGGGAATGGGTGATGTTAAGGCTACTGTCAATGTGAGACAAATCAGAAGGGAAAAAAACGTTTTGTTTCCCCGGGCATGGAGTTGAGAACGGTGGTGCGCTCGTGTTCATGTATTTGACAGCCATGACTGTGCCGTTGTAGAGGCTGAGATAGCCATCGAAAAAGGTAGAGTCATTACCTATTGGGATATATGATTGGGAATTAGAGCCCGTAATATCAAAGTAAGGTACAGGTTTCTGCATATATAGGATTGTATCCTCGATGTTGGTCGAGGAAAACAACTCCGCAGACGTGGCTAGGGACGGGGAAGCCCCACCTCCCAGTGAACTGGGTGGTCGGGAAGGCCCGTCCGAGGCCGTGACGTCATGTTCACTCGGGCCGCGGTTGGGCGGAAGTGGAGTGACGTCATTGGACGGCGCGTTCACGATTGGTGCATCGTGGGCGCCATTTTGAATACATTTACCTACTTTCTCGATCGGTTTGGAATGCGAGGGGGAATCCCCCTGTAGGTTTATTTTACTAAATAGACGGTCCGAAGGGGTTTCCCTACGTACAGGTTTGTTTTTAGGAAGTGTTTTTGGAGTCGAGGCGGAAACCACTGTTTTACCAAAGGTGAACGTCTCGCTCGAAGGCCGGGAGGAGGGCCCCACAGTTGTGTTTGGGAATGTTGTGCCCGAACTCTGTGAAAATAGCGAAGAGCTTACCTGTTCGTCAATATTGAAGTTGGAAGTGTGCCGTTCTATGCCAGACTCCACTCCTGTCCTCAAGATCTCTTTTGTGAGGTCTTGATCGGAAGACTGAGGGCTGGGCGAGGGCTGGGGAGCTGATGGCTCCGCTGCCGCCGCTTCAGACGGTGGATCCTCTCCCCAGGAGGATATATGAGTCTCAACTTTGTTAGACGACATTATTAGTGTCAGACAACTCTGTGAGATGAGGAAGTAGCTGGATCTACCAAGATCGTGAGGTATTGGATAGGAAAGGTAGGTGCACTCTGTATGTAAAAAATGTTTAAACGATGCTATGTGCCTCCTACTCTGACCAGTGCTACCATGCTACTGAGGACTTGGAAGGTCCTCAGACGTGGGTAACCAATACCTCACTGTTCCCTTGGTGATGTTGACATTATGACATCACAAGAGGTGCTCATGTGTCCAGGTGATGATACCTGGGGATCGATGCAGGTATCAGTTAATGATATCTGCATGGATGAGTATTTATTGAATTTTAAGACATGGAGCTACACTATATGTGTAGATCCATGCATTTGATCCAAAAACTCCTTCCATTATATATTATAATGTTTGGCACAACATGGTTTCGCTTGTTAAAGCTCATCAGGCACAATATGTGGGCCCTGTGAGGGCCTATATTGTTAGGTTGGGGGATGGGATAAATAGTCCCAAGACAATTGATGTATTTTAGGTCCATATAGGACTCAAGGAATAAAAATTACTTTAATATTATTATTATGGAATAAAATAATAAAGGTTTTTATCCTAATGGGTTTAGGGTGTTGGGTGTAGGAATCCCATCACCAAACCATTTTGTATGTGTGGAACTGCGAGGCAGTTCACACTCCACTTGTGTTATTGGGAGTGTCATGCACTACCAAAATCGTATTGGTTGTCAAGATTTATAACAGGTGTTTATAAAATGGTGACATTTGTTGATATGACTGAATGAGAAATCCCTAATTCGGGGATATCACACTCAGGGATATCGCATAGACGCAATCGGGAAAAGGGGGCCCATCGTGTGGGCAAGGGTCACATCAGGACAAGCTATCGATGTTGAAAATTATTATGTAACCTTATGCAATTAATGATATAAATAAGATATGGATTATAAATATCATTAAGGACCATAAGTCCCCAAGTCCCCAAGGACACTAGATGGATGCAGTATCTCAAATTCTATTTACAGAAGTCATTCTGTATATAAAACACATCAATTCTGTGTACAGAAGTCATTCTTAACTTTGCGTAACATAAACAGAGGCATACCATCCAGGAGTGTTCGCGCGAGAATTTGTGTATGGTAACTGCTTGGCTGGTTAGTTTTGTAAGATTATTTTCATTTCTCTGTATTTGTTATATTGATGGGAATAACCAAAGCTTTTAAAATTATGGTTTGGCAGAAGCAACTTCAGAGCTGGGAGACCCTGCTAAACTTCCCCACAGTGGAACAAGTGTCGTCTGGACTCGTTGTTTTGCTTGAAGAGGCCTGCAAGCAACCTTATGGAACACAATAAGACGCCTGCAGGCATTTAGATTTCAGGATTCGATTCTCTATATCATTGGCTTTTTGATGGAATAAATTATAATCTCATAGTTTGAGGAGTGGCAGTGATTCAATGTTTTTTCTGATCGGAGAGGCTTCCCCAGGCCTATGGCATGACGTCATTGCTAGTGGTCAAATCTGATTGGCTCAGAGTGGCAGCGGCTGTTCCATGCTCCTTCCCTGCTTGCTCTTCTAACAACCTTCTGTTTTGGCAGCGAACTTGGAAGTCTCCTTGCTTTGAATGCGCGGCTTGTGAGAACTTGAATTATTGCTCAAAACAAAAATGTTTTCAGGAACATTCTTAATTATTCTTTGCTAGCCAGCTTTTGAGATAACTTAAAGAGGTCCGACCTATGATGAAAAGTCGAGTTTTGAGGCAGCAGGTAGGGGAGCTCTATTCTAAAGGTCTGACCTTTAATGGCAGCGTGACAGTCCAAATATTTCGGGTAAGCCTTTGGGTTTTTTTTTAAAAAAGCGCAGGGGTCACATTTTGTCTAGCTCCCTTCATAATTGGCAAATAATAAATCTTATTTTGCAATTCTGATTCTCAATGATTACTCACAAGGTGCTTCAGGGGCTGAATCAGCTGAATCATTTATATTAAACACAACTAGCAAATACACGTGCTACGCACAGGATTTGCTAGTGGGACAGTGGGGCCCACATTCTCATCTCTCCTTGTTCCCTCTCCAGTTTAACACTTACATTGAAAATATGCTGTCTTCACCATGAATGTTTTCATACGTTGCCTCATGAAATATAATTATAATTATTTTTGAGACAGAATAAAAGATGCTATAATTTACGAATTGTATAAATTCCTCTAGACTTTGACTGACATCCATTGATTCCATTGCATGTAGCTCGTTCATTGATACCCGATTTATATGCATAAATTTGATATACATTTTTGGAGTGCATCTGTTGATGCACAATGCATCAGGTGTAAAACCGGGTGACTGGTCAGTGGCACTTTTACATGCACTGGTTGATTTTCCAATGCACATTGGGTTACATAGAAAAGGGTCATGTCTCAATCAATGAACCCATCCCGATGTGCATTGGAAAAATAGCCAGTGCATGTAAAAGTGCCACTGACCAGTCACAAAAGTGCAATCCTCTCAAAAAAGCAGTTTTGCACCTGGTTCTACACCTGATGCAACGTGCATCATCAGATGCAATCCAAAAATGTGCATCAAATTTATGTATATAAATCGGGCATCAATGCACTAGCTACATGCAGTGGAATAAATGGATGTCAGTCATTCTGGAGGAATTTATACAATTCGTTAATTATAGTATCTTTTATTTTGTCTCAAAAATATAATTATATTTCACAAGGTAACATATGAAAACATTCATGGTGAATACAGTATTTTTTCAATGTAACTGTTAAAGCCCTATAAAGAATGAAATACTTATAAATTAAGCCTCTACCTAATGTCCTGTTTATTATAATTTTGTATGAATAGTGATGAATGAAGAAATAACTTTTATTAGGTAATTTCCTCCCTCTCCCTCACATATGAATAGCAATGAAAGTGCTTCACTGAGTGCATTATAACTGTGTCTTTTACACCTGGTCAGTAGCACATCGTTGGGAGCATCAGAAACCACATTTATATGTAGGGTCCATGCAGCATATTGGATTTATTTGAGAATCTCATATATTCAACTGTATAACCTAACCATTCTTACCACTTCTATCACAAATAATAGTTCGAACCAAATCCGCACCCACAACTACCATAAAATTCTAAAACACAATGAAGCTACAACACGCCATAATACCTGCCACTGCTCACTCACCTGCATGGCATTCACACCTAATGTCGCACATATCTGACATCCCACTCTCTAACACTCACATTCAGTCTCTGACACCCATTCATTGAAACCCCTCTCCCCTAAACTAAACAATGTAATGCTACCTCCATATTATTCAAATATTACTTCCCAAATTCTCCCCCGGATTTAATCCATCCTTAAATTATAATTCCTACCACATTATTAATCTGAAATTATCTGCCTTCCTAGTATTGGCAGGTGAAGGAAAGTGAGCAAGAGACAGATCTGGAGACAGACAGAAAGAGTAGACATAAGCGTCCATTGTGATGTGTTTGAGTGATTCGGTATTTATGTATAATATCACAATTATTATATTGTATGATCATGATCTTGCTTAAAATCGTATGGCGAAATATATGAAGATAGAAATATAATTTGAATGGTAGGAAATTAGCTAGACAACCCATCACGAGTAACACGACAAGTGCGTCCAATGAGGGAAAAGTATACAAGAATACAATTTGAGATGTTTTTGGATGGCAGTCATCAGCTTGACCACTGAATACACATATATATATATGCGTACCGATTACGCGCGGCAGTAACGCAGGCCTGCTACTAGTGAGATAATAATGCATATTGTTGAATTCCTTATTTCCTCAGCTTCCTGTAGATATAAAGTGTGTGCATGTTAAAGAATATTTAAAATGATGGAGTAGTTACCAAAGATAATCATTTATTTCTTTTGCCGGAGAATCATAAGGAATAGCATGGCCGAACATGCTCCTGGCGAGGTTACCCAGGATATATTATGGTACTTCAGAAAAGTGCCTATCACCTGGCTAAAAATAATAATAACATTGACCAATGAAAACTCCCAACTAGAAACCATGCAAAAGACAGAAAAATATTGAAACAGGTACATCCAAAATCATCTTTATTTCACAATTGCTTCCTATATAAGGCTAAATATGCCTGGAACAACCTCCCCACCAAACTACATAATATAGAAAATCAGAGACAATTCAGACAAGAACTAGTATCATTTTATTCGCAATAATACATTTGATATTAAACCGAAATTAAATTCTCACTAAGTTGGACAATGTCACTCACATAAATAATTAGCCAGGTGATTAACCATAACCTGAACCTTCACCGTATCTCATTTGTATGGTACCGTTATGTTCTTTTATACTATTTTTATTTGTATTTGTATTCTTAGTTTTGTTTTTATATTATGTACCACTGTACTGTGCCATATCATACCACTTTGTATTGTTAAAACAAATCTCCCTGTTAGTCAGATTGATGTCGAAATACAAATATTATTATTATTTTCTATCTCATGAGTTAATTGTAAGCATTAGAAAAGTATATTCGAATGCAAAACTCATAACCTCTTGCCACTGTTATCCTAATTTGTCCAATAATAGTAAACTATTGGCGAGATAACGATATATTGGATACATGTCAGCTCCAAAACGAGTTACTAATTTTCCAATAAGATATATAATTGGGTATATGCTATTAATTATTTCTAAGCCTTTTTAGCATCATCCTCTATTAACTAACTCTTATTATATGTTATATCACACTCTATTGTAACTCTATGCACTTCATATTATTAAAACTCACGCCTCAGTCTTATACAATAAATAATCTCTCTAAATTAATGGTAACTGTCGGTAGAGATGGAACTTATGTTTCATATAGACATGTAGATCTCTTTGTGATTTTATCTCTATGTATTCTACGAGCCCTTAGACAAATAACAGATTTTCTTATCTTATCTTATCTTAAGATTCTACTACTGAATCTTATTCGAATTTTATTTTGTAAACACATCAAACTGGAGTTTTCTCATAGATACCAAATGTGATGTGTTTCAGGAAAATGAGTCAAGTCACAAAATTGGTGTTTTTCAAAGTTGTTTATTTACAAAATCTTTTTGTTGGAATATTTTCATTTTTGGGATGTCTAGTCCTTGTCGTTGTTTAAATACATCTACCAAATTCCAACTGACTGTTTATTAATTATATCAGTGTGTTTCTCAGATCATCCCATTGAGTGTATTCCTATATTAATCTACTGATATTCGAATTTATTGCTATGAGGTATGTCTCAGAAAAAGGAGCCCTGTTTTTGTGATATAATTATATATAATATTATGAAACTGAATAATTTATGCAGCTGTTAGACTTGAATATAATACAACCAATCATTCTCAATACATAGTACTTCTTGTCATAGGCAGGCTCCCTATTGTGTGACTTGTTCTCACCAGGTGGCGGTACTTTTCACTAGGTGGCGTGACAGGTCACTGCATAGCATTTATAATTTTGTAACAATAAAAGTACTGCTAATTTAGCATTCATACATTATTTAATATTGTCCAACCAATACTTATGAATATTAAAAGTGATATTCTTCTAGAGGTTATATGTATAACATATATATGTATGATGTTGGGAATCAACCTGACCAAAACACCCATTTAACTGTACATGTGATTGTGGCTAGTCAGCTGGGAGGGCCTAAGCTCACCAACCATCAAAATGATTCATACACAGAGGTCTGTGAGGATGTCTACAGGATGGAAATAATGTATGTATGTATATTGTTTATTTCCAGAAAACAGTACATAAGATAAATTACACCGGAAATGGGTTTGCCCTCTTCTATGGCAGCCATAGCTCTTCCAGAGGGTCCCTTAGACTAGAGTTTTAATTTTACATTTTACAGTTTATGAGATAGCGACGCGCTAAATGACTAGTTACCTATTCTACTGCAATGGGATGCACTAGCTATACTATATCAAGGTGGGGCCCATGGTATGGGTTTCCTTGTGTATGTGTTTTTGTGGACATCGTATTTCCATGCAAAGACAAGGTAATATACCTTGATATACACCCTTTGTATTATAGAGAGGAATATATTTCTGTGAAGAATTCACCAGCCTCAATACTCTTGGGATTCAGAGGTATGAAACTGCTCCCACTGAGTGCAACAGAACTGATTTTTATAGCCTGGTCAGTAGTGCATCGTTGAGTGCTTCAAAAGTGCATTTTATAACCTGGTTAATTGTGCATTTCTGAGAGCATTAGAAGTGTATTTATAAATCATGTTCATAGAGCATTGTAAAATCAAGTTTGAGCCTCAAAATCGTTTACGATTTCCACCAGTAAAGCACCAGGTCAAAATCAGGTCAGAATTTCCAGGTCAAAACTAGGTCAGTAATGTAATCATGCACATAGGGATTGCTTTTCCTAGAGTGCCCATATGTTATCGAAAATATTCAAAACAACTTTTCTCTTAAAAGAATGTGCATATTGAGGTCTTTTTCAACATGTTTGTTCTTTTTCTGGAATTACACTATATCATTAAAACATGGTATAATTGTTACCAACTCTTAATAACTATGTACATTCATTCATTACTAATACAATCTATAAATTTTCGTCATCTTTGTTTTTAGCAACTTAAAAGTTCCTTATATATAACAAAATAGACCATGCTTCTTGGTGATAATATACAGCAGAATATTCCCGCTTTTCAATAATACATGCATACAAGACTTACAAGCTTGAAAAGATCAATCTATTACTGAGATTTTTTAATCCTTAAAATCTCAATAATGTACAAATGTATATATGATTTAATTATTTACTGAACCTTTATCAATATCTGGATTCATGTTTTAATCATCTTGAACCATATAATGATTTTTCAGATACAATCTGAAATTGGCTAGGTCTTCTACCTGGTCTCAAAAAATGTATTTTTTTCTGAGTTCCATAAATAAGACGCCTTATACAAGAAGGATCTTTTTTTTTATCCTCTCTGAATGAGGAGTTATAGTCTTAAGCATCTTCTTTTTCTCACCTTTATTCGACCTTAGTTCTCTTTTATTTACTTCAATATTGTCATCTATTAAAGATCTTTTAAATGCTATCCCTAATATATGAGCCTCTCTCCTTTTTTCAAGGGGAGGAATACCAAGTTCCTTCGACAGTTCAATCACATTTGTTCTTCTATCTAAGTACCTAGCTCTTCTTATAATATTATTTTGCAACACTTGTAACTTGTTTAACAAAGCCTTATTACTAGTTCCATCGTATATCGTATCCCCAAAATCCATATGGGGAATCACCATTACCTTATAAAGGTTCAAAAACAGTACAAACATGTCTAGATTTTGACAGTAATCTACTCTGATTTTGTACCACATTTATTTTCTTTTTTAAATGAGATTAAAAATTAAGTTTGGAATCAATTTTCAGTCCTAAGTATGTGTACTCATCCGTATGGCAAATTTCTTGCTCTCCAAATTGATATTTGTTTAACTCTTTGGCATTTGCTGATTTACCAGAATTAATTTTCATCAATTTGCATTTCTCAATATTCAGAGAAATTTTATTAATCTTACACCACAAATGTATGTTCTTGAGATCTGATTGTAATTCATCTCCAAGAGTATTATATGAACAATTAACATTGTACAAAACCGTATCATCAGCAAATAGCTGAATTTTGGATTTAATAGCACATTTATAGATATCATTAACATATACTGAACATTAAAGGACCAAGGGAGGTTCCTTGGGGAACACCACAATTTACCCCCTTTCCTTAAAGATAAATAGTTTTCGAACCACCTTAAAGAGTCATTTTTAATACCATATTTTTCCAGTTTTTGTAAAAGAATGTTATGATTTACGGTATCAAATGCCTTTTTAAAATCTAAAAAAGGCCATTTCAATATATTCATTATTATTTATTGCATTATAGATATCGGTAAACATATTATGGTGTGCATCAGCTATAGAAATTCCTGTATGAAAACCAAATTGCTTATCATACAGTAAATGATTCTCTTCAAAGTATTTATATAATTGTAGGTGAATACACTTTTCTAATATTTTTGCAGGAAGTACAATAACAGATATAGGCCTATAGTTTGATGCTGAATCTTTTGGACCACTATATCACTCAGTACTTATAATGCAATGTGGCGTACACCCATTGGAAGTATAATATTTTAAAAATGGTGCTGATTATTATTATTATTATCCCATTTCTTTCTCGAATCCTGTAATACAATGAGGAGTACACTCATTGTAAGTATAGTCTCATGATGATGATGTTGATTGTGATTATGATTATAGTTATTATCATTCTGTAGTGGTCGAGTGCTTTACGGGTCTCGCAATGATATAGTTTGGGAGTCCGAGGCTGTCCGCTGGTTGAGTCCAGTCCTTTCGGACTGACACCAATGGGCAGTTGAGGGCTCTTGGACCAATCTGAACACAGACCCTGGAAGAGTGGTCTTGTGTTATATTACTTTTATCTGTGTTTATCTCTGTATATTGTCACTTGTCCTTGTATATTGCTATTTTATACCTTTGAAATGTCCTTTTATGTTGTTCTTATCAATCTCTGGTATTGCTTGTCTTAAACTCTTCTCTTATGAGAATATGTTATGTTTCACTATTCTTCACACCTTGTATTATACTGTTTTGCAGCATTTATGATTCCCTTGTGGCTGGTCCACAAAGGTTGGTCTGACAGGTTGTGTGGAAATAAAACCAGAGTACGAGAGTAATCATTGTTCCGTTTTATTTCCTAAGCTAAGAGTCCCGAACCGAGTTCACTACAATTGGTGCCATGACCAGTTCTTAGCCGCAACCAGAAGTGTTTTGTCCCCAAACTGTCAGGATAAAAATGTGTCATAGTAAATATCCCATATATCCAACATTTTTCTTTTTCAAATATCATTTCCTTTTCTAAGATATTCCAACACATAATCAACATGACTTATGGATATCTTAATATCCGATGGGGTACTATTTTGGATTCCTTTTTGACAGAAAGGCAGACATGTCAAATGCCTGAGGGACTCCATCATTTGTATATACTACTATGTGATGTTTGACTATAAGCTAGTAGACTAGCACTAAGTCCCTTAGGCTATTCTCATAGACCAGAAATCAGACCAAAGTAAAGTTGGTTATTAGATGATACATTTCCTTTATTTTTAAGAAACATTATTTTAGGAATTGTTTTAAAAGTATTGCCTATAAATTAATGGCTATGAGTTGATAAATTTCATTTCTACACATATATTGATATGTATCAAAAATAATAAATAATCAAGGTGCACTAGTCTACCCATGACAGAAAGGTTTAGAGCAAAAAGAACAGATCCGATCACTGTCATATCTCAAAAAAAACAAGTGCCATGTGCAATAGCAGCAGATGGCACACGTCATGGGTAATAGGGGAGTTGTCATAGTAAAAAGACTCCTTGTCATGGGTGAAAAGATCTCCGTAATGAAGAAATAGTCAGTGCCATGAAACTATTTGTTCCAGGAATAGGAATATCCAGATTGTAATAGGAAAAGGTGTCTTTGTTATGGATTTTGGCTATGCGTAATATGTGCAAAAGAAGAAGAAAAGTCTGTAATATTACACAGGTCGTACAGATGACGACTTTGGGATGCAACAAGAAGTTAGCTTTTCAAAAAGCCTGAAAAGTGTTCGGATCCATCCAGGTAGAATTCTAAGAAATAAATAAAGAAAGGGGTCAGTAGAAATGGCTGGAGGTGTGGGCATAGGTAAGGGCGCAGGTGCCGTACCAAAAGTCCGGACCACAGTACCCAGACCAAGTCCAGTCACAAAGAAGATTGTGCAAAACCCCTGGACGTTCCGCGAACCTAGCGAAAGATTCTTTTCGGATTAGACTGATAAGAGTTTCCCACAAAGGCAGGGAACGGAATCTACTTCACCTCTGCAGTCACAAGTAGATGCTTGGCGCAAAGCATATGAGCGGGTGCACAAGTTTAACTTGGGCCAGAGAAACCAAGTGGTTATGTTGGAGGACCAAAATGCAGAGCTCCAGAGAACTCTACAAGACTTGGCCGAGAGAAGCGACCGTTCTACAGCCAGATTAATGGTTGAGAACGAGAAACTTCAGACTGAGGCCTCTAGAGTTGATGACCTATCCAGATTGCTAAATCAGCAAGATCAGACAGCGGAGTCTCTGAAACCCAAGCCAACTTTGGAGCAGGTAGCTGCTGTATCCGGATTAGGGATGGGTACTAGACCCGAATCCCCTATAGTTGATCCAACACCCGAATAAGCTGGCAGTGTGAGGAACGAAGGACAAGGAGAATCCTATGTACTTAGGACTCCTGCTTCCTTCGTACAGGGAGAAAAGAAAGTCCAGATTAAGACCCCGGAGGTTCCCCAAACTTCCTCACCAAATCAGGGAGTAGTCACTCCAGCCACCGGTACAGCGGGTAGACCAGGCATAGGCGCTGGCATCTCCACCATCAAAAAGCCTTCGGATATTACCATAGGTTATCCGGGTGGACATGTCACGAACAGAACCTATGTCCGACACGATGCTGTAGGGACTACAGGTGCGAATTCCTCTCAGAGTTATGCTCCTGCAGGTCACACAACAACGAGGAGGAGAGAAACTCCATCATTCAAAGATAAATCCTTAACTCAAGGATTAAGATATGACGGGCCCAAACCAGCAGCGAGCTCATTTCATTATGAGTATATACCGGATATGGCTTGTCATGTCCCGAAGATGTCTTTCCTAAACCAATAGGATTCTTCCAAGGGCAGTTGGAGCATCCATCTGGGAGAAATGAGGGTGATGGCAGAGGCTCAGAATTGGTCAGATGATATCTTTCTGATGTTTCTGAAATGCACCTGCCGCGGCCAGGTACAGGAGTTAGGTGAGCTACCCCCTGGACTGAAACTCCCGGAGTTTGTCCAGCATATGGAGGCTAATTTCGGGGAGCACAACTCCCGGAAAAAGGAGGCCATCTTTTATGCTTAGAGGCAAACAATGAACCAGACCAGCCGCAACTTTGCAAATGAAGTTGTGAAGAAGGCCCAAATTGCTTTCGGCAATGTGATAGATTATACCGGACGGACATTGTGCTTAAAGGTGTATCTAGATGGCCTGTCCAATGGCAAGGAAGCCTGGTGGGTATGACTCCAGGAACCTTATGATCTTGAACAGGCCGTCCATTGGTCCGAGGTGTTCGAGGGAGCTGATTTGGATGCTGTAAATACTGTATCCATACAGAACACTACCACTAGCTCAGCGCCAGGCTTTTTGGGACCCGCTGAAGCTACTGGAGGGCACAGGAATAAGACCCAGAAAAAGTCTGTCATTGCCCAGATTACTGAGGCATTGCATGCCAATGATAAAATAGAGTCAGAAGAAGAAGACTCTGACATTGGCGCAATAGTACAGGCCATTCAGACATGGCAGGCTCACAGAAAACCAACCCCCATGGATGCCCCGAAAACGTCTTATTACGAGAAATCTGGGTAAAGGGGAAAGAAACAGTTTTCGAAAACTAAACCATGCTACTTCTGTGGTGAATTCGGACATAAGGTCTCTGAATGTTCAAAGAAGAAGGGGCTGTTCAAACTCCTTGCTGTATCCGAAGCAAGGGCAGCTGCAGCGGAGAATCCGGAAAACTAGAAGGGGCCCTCACGAGAAGCGTAGTGAGGGTCGGCGGCAAGGCGCTCCATAATACCACAATCCAAGAGAAGTATTATTATATGAGAGTAGTGTAGAGATTGCGAGTAAGGCCCAGGCACCACCTAGTACACTCGGACTAACCCTGAAGGAGAACAAATCCGAGCCGAAAAGTGGAGAATCTAGATCGTTGCCGAACGGTAATACTCTTTCGAAGGTCTGTACTCCTTTGAAAAATCCGGAGGATGACCCTAACATACGGTGGGGGGAATCCGGATTCCAAGCTGTAGGAGGGCAGATTTTAATGGTCAGGAAGAACCATAATAAACCTGCCAAGATACAGAAGGTTTCTGTGCTACGAAAGGAAACTCTGGAGATCCCATCTAAGTTATTAGTTCGGGAAAGATGGTATGCCCCAGTACTAGTAGGTGGGAGTAAGGGATTCTTTTGGGTTGATCCTGGTGCTACTACTGTTAAGGTATGATGGATCGCTTGAGGGATGGCCGCCAATCGTTCCACCGATTTCTTTAGTCTGTCGAACAATGCCAACTCAGGCGAATTCGGAGCATCTTCCATGCTTAATATCTGATGAAATGTTCAAATAATCTCTCCATATTCCAGGAAAGAACTCGCTTGTTCATGTGAGATTTTATAAGTCCAAGATCGAGCAGGTTGTCCGCCAGTGTTAAGGTATGATGGAAGAATAGCAAACGAACGTGTGGTCTTCGTGAGAAGAACTAAGCAACTGATTTAATGATCTAGCATCTGTACATATGTCCATACAGGATGTGTGAAAGAGTAGGGGGCGGAGCCCTTACGTAATACCTATGGCTAAGCATGAATAAGTAGACTTGCACAGTACTGGATAGCTAAGTATAATTAGCGAATATAATAATGAGATATTATAATTAATGGGTGATAATTAGATAGATAATGAGGTTACACAATGTTACGTAATGTTACATAACACTACCAGTTTGATCACTAAGAAGTTCTATGACTCCCTTCCACATCCACCACCAATGGTTTCGGTCCGAACGGTGTGTGCGATGGGAGATGGAACACCTATTAATACTTACGGTAGCATGCTATGTCCGTGGAATATAGGGGGACAGACCTATATGATTACATGTCTCATTGTCAGTGGTCTACAAGGCCCTGAGGATGGGATACTTGGTGCAGATTTCTATTATGTGCATCTATGTAGTCTTGATTGGTCAGGATTATTTTACTTGGATAACTACAGTCATTCCGTGAGTTGTGAACTCTGGAAGAGACAAGGTGGTAGTAAAGAAAAATCCTCTGTGAAGGCAGTGCAGGTCGGAAATTTACTTGCAGGTGTAGAGGTGACACTCAAAAAAGGTGTAACCCTTGAACCCGGCAGAGTGACTCTGGCTGAATTAAACATTCACAGTGGCTGAGACACATCAGATGGATTGATGTTCGAGCCAGATCAAGAATTACTAAGTGACTATGCCTTAGGAAGCTTGAATACGTACGTATCAGGTGACGGGAAACCGGCTGTGGTAGCATTTAGTAATCCGTCCGGGCGAGCTATTAAGCTCGGAAAGAGAATGATGGTAGGCAGATTGTATAGTGTGACTTTACTTTCACAAGATTCAGTCATGTCTGGGGAGGAGGATGACGGTGTGATCAAAGAGGCCATCATCAATTCAATAAAGGTTATGGAATCACCTGTGGCGGATTATGATTTGATCTCACCTGAAATGCCGAGAAAATGCCCCCCACTGTGTGTCCGCTGGCTAAGTTAATAGCGGACTCGGACCTACGGGACCAAAAGAAATAAAAAGTGCAACAGATCTACTAAAAGAGTATCAGGACTGTTTCTCCAACCCAGGGTCGGGAAAACTACTGGGATGTACACATAAAGTCCGACATGCTATTAATATGGGTGATGCAGTCCCTATTAAACAAGCGTATCATCGAATACCAGTGGCAAAGAGAGACAAAGCTGAAGCGGAGATCTGGAAAATGTACAAAGAAGGCCGGATTGAACATAGTAGCAGTCCTTGGGGTGCTCCTATAGTCATGGTAGCCAAGAAAGATGGAAGCCAGAGGTTCTGTGTCGACTATCGTCAGCTAAATGCAGTGACCATAAAAGATAGTTTTCCATTACCCCGAATAGATGAGTGTGTAGAGGCCCTTGGAAGAAACAAGTTGTTCTGCACCCTAGATCTAGAGAGTGGATATTGGCAGGTAGCCATGGATGAGGAGTGTAAGCACAAAACTGATTTCCTGTCCACTGTGGGCTTATTTCAATTCAAAGTCATGGCTTTCGGATTGTGTAATGCTCCGGCTACTTTAAACGTATGATGGATCAGATGTTAGACGGACTCAGATGGAAGTCCTGTCTGGTCTATTTGGACGACATCGTGGTTTTTGGAGAGACTTATGATCTGTGTCAAAGTAACCTCAGACTCGTCCTAGAACCGAATCTGAGACTATGGTCTTAAGTTAAAGCCAAAGAAATGTGACTTCTTTCGGCAGAGGGTGGAATATTTGGGAAGAATTGTATCTCCGGAGGGCATCCAAGCCGATCCGAAGAAGGTACAGAAGGTCAAAGACTGGCCTATTCCCAAGAATGCCAGAGAGGTGAGGCAATTCCTTGGTTTTGCTTCTTATTACCGAGAATTCCAAAAGGATTTCGGAACAATAGCAGCTCCTCTGCAAGATATAGTGACCACGGCAGGGAAAGAGAAGTGCTATAGCAAGCCTATAGTGTGGACGCCACGGTGTGACAATGCTTTTAGCAAGCTGAAGCAAGCCCTAGTAACTTCTCCAGTACTGGGTTTTCCCCGGAAGGTGGGAGACTTTATTCTGGATACAGATGCTAGCGGTTTCGGGATGGCCGGAATCCTGTCTCAGATCCAGGATGGGAAAGAAGTGGTATTGAGCTATGCTAGTAATAGTTTTTCTAAATCACAGAAGAATTACTGTGCTACCAAACGTGAGCTCTTGGCCATTCTGACCTATCTGAAGAAGTTTCGACACTACCTGCTGGGAAATTTGTGGTTCTGACAGATCATGGATCCTTCCGTTGGTTGCTGAATTTCAAGGATCCAACTGATATGCTCACGCGCTGGTTATTGACACTGCAAGAGTATGGTCTGGATCAGAATATGATTGTCCATCGTGCTGGAAAGAAGCATGAAAATGCTGACGCGTTGTCGCAACTTCCCACCCTAAAATGTGGAAGACTAGATTGCTTGGATTGTGGTATTCATGATGCTGTGGCTGCCCTCACCATTGTGGCTATAGGCACACAGGAACAAGTGTTGCGGGAGGCCCAGCAAGAAGATCCACTCATCAAAAGATTACTGGCTATTGTTGCAGGTACAGAGGATATCCCTAGCAGAGAAGATCTAGCTGGAGAATCTAATGAATTCCGCACATTTGTCCAGCATCTGGGTAATATGGAAATGAGAGAAGGTTTGCTATGTTTGGGATGGACAAGACTGGCCACGGGAAGGAAATATTGGAGGAAACTTATTCCTGCGTCTTTGAGGAAAGAAATATTCCAAGGGATGCATGGTCCGAAGATCTCGGGTCATTTCGGTACGTTCAAAAACTCTTGGTCAGCGAAGATGAAATATTATTGGCGGGGGATGAGGTACGATCTGAAACGATTGATCCGGGCCTGTCCGGAGCGTAGTATGAGGAAATCCAGACAAAGAGGAGGGACTTCTCTCCTCAAAAAGGAAAAGCATGGGGATAGGTGGAATCGGATAGGATTGGACATCTTGGGACCTCTTCGGAAGTCCAAGGGGAAACAATTATATCATGGTGGTAACGGACCATTTCTCAAAATGGGCTGAAACTACCCCATGGCAAATCATACTGCAGAAAGTTGTGCAGATGTACTCTTCAGAGAGTGGATTCTACGATTCGCATGCCCTGTTGCTTTGCAAACCGGAGCTCCCGAATTTAGGTCTCAACTCCTGAAATCTTTGTTAGAAATGCTGGGGATTGAGAAATTAATTACTCTCCCCTACAGACCCATGAGCAATGGCCAAAGCGAGAGACTCAACCGTGTCCTCGTGGAGCAGTTGTCATGTCTAACAGATGGAACTGAAGATAACTGGGATATACTAGCGCCCTGTATAGCTCATGCTTATCGGGCCACGGTACACGCCAGTACACTCTGTACTCCGAATTCCGTAGTCTTTGGTACAGAGCTAGTGGCACCAATGGATTTGGTCTATGGTGTGACACTAGGTGAGTTGGATTTCCCATGCAAAGTGGGATATGTGGAACACTTGAGGCAGTGTATGAGAAAGGGGCACCAGTGCGTAAGGAATAATCTCGGAATTTCTGCAGTCCACCAGAAAAAGGATTATGACAAACGTTCTCGTCCTCCGAGATTCCAAGTGGGGGAGGTAGTATACCGATTCTGTCCCCCGAAGGCCTCTAAAAAGATCGGTCCCAAGTGGGATGGGCCTTACATCATCAAAAGGTTCATAGGAGGTACCACCTGTGAATTAGAAACCTCAGAAGGTCTGATGAGATATCATATAGAGTACTTGAAGCCAGCCTTTGACGAAAATGGACCCATACAGGCGGCGAACCTGCATTGGGCGTCCGAATTTCAAAAGCAGGCTAGAGCAGGTAGAGATATTCTCCGACTGGGCGATGGAAATGTAGTGGCTGGGAAAGATTGTGTAGTTCCTGCGGCAAAAGCTAAAATAACTATAGCAGTCAAGCCAAGGGGCAGACCCCAAAAAGTCAAGCCAGCAGGACAGGAAAAACCCGTCCGAAAGAGGGGGAAGAAGACAAAGTGAGCGGATACTGTAAAAACTACAGCTCCTGTGTCAACTACCCCTCCTCCTGTAACAGTTAGAGGCCGTGGCAGGTTGAAGCTCGGTCCGAGAATGGATATGACTCAGAAATCTTGTCTTGTCACTGATATTCTTTGTTTCTTTTCCCTTTTCTAGCAACTTGATCGAAGATGGAGAAGACTTTGGCCGAGCAGGTGGAGAAAGAGTTGGCTGAGGCGGAAAAGTTGATGTCCGAGGGCATTGAAACTGAGCTCCCTGCCATGACAGAGGCAGAGGAGCAACAGTTGCTCGAGGAAGGGGCTGCTAACCTCATGGGGTTATCAGCCGAAGCCAGTAAAGTGGGGGAGGATGATGAACACAACCGTTCTGAGTCCGAACCCATGGACACTGAGGTTTCCAAGGGAACAGTGAAGGAGGAACCGAAGCTTCGGGGGACGGCCAACCCCGTAGCTGAAGGGAGTCCGAAGGACAAAGGGGAGACAACTGTTGACCCTGACACCCTATGCCGTTCTCCACGGAAACAAACTGAACCCCGGAAAACCAGCAGGGATGGGTCCAAGTCTCCAACGAGCCCTGGCAAGGCTGACAGTGAAGACTTGGAATCCCGGGGCAGATCCCGAAGCCGCCGATATCCAGTTGGTGGCAAGTTGGGATCTGCATCTGTGACCCGAGGCGGGTCAAGCAAGGCAGGGGAAGAGGAGAAGAGGAGCAAGAGCGCGGTGCCACAACCAAGCACCAGTTCTACTTCTGCTGGAACCACCTCTTCTGCTTCTTCTTCTTGTGAGAAGAAACAGGCTCCGAAGCTGTCCTTCAAGAAATTGAGGAGAGTCCACAGCTCTCAGATGTCTGTGTGGAAGGCTAGGGTTGGAGAGATCGGCGGAAGTCTTGACCACTTCAAAGCGGTTATGGACAAACCCGAAAACACCACTCCAATCAATCCTAGTCAGGACAGGCCAGGATTTCGGTTCCCATCAGATGGTCCGGAATCTGACTCGGATGATACTGACTTCCCCGGGACAATGAAGCGGTATGAGACCGAGATCTGGCCCGAGTTGTTACAGGAGGACAGCTTGGATGATGGCACCATGGGGAAACTCAAGATGTCCCCCATGCTGTCGAAACCAGGACATCGTTGCCCCTTTTTGGTGTGCCGATACACTGGTTTCAGGGATGTGGGCGTCAAAACCTACCCCACCCGCGAGAGGTTCTTTCGCCATTTGTGTAAGTGCCACGCCCCCCTCCGCCAAGCCTGGACTTGTCCGTACACTAGCTGTGCACAGGTCTTGGATCGGAAGGGTGAGCTGATACAGCACCTAATGAATGGGGAAGTGAAACAACACAACCTCAGTGGGGAAAAAGCTCAGGCTCGGATGGTGAAGGACCAGGTAGCCGCGGGGAAGAAAGAAAATCCGCTCTTCTACAAGATGGTTTATCTGTCTTTCAACCACCTGAAAGTCCTGAGAAGAGCACAAGCTGCAGTCCAGACCCGGCTAAAACCTGCAGAAAAGGCCAAAGCAAGAAAGGCCTCTTCTTCTTCCAGTTCTGGGCCTAGCAAACCCGTAACTGGACAGGACTCTGTGTCTGCCAGCTCTGCCTCCAGTAGTGTTGGCCATGAGTCCGGAAGCAGGTCTGCTTCGGGCAAGACCCCCAAGAAGACCCATAAACGGCAGTCTTCAAGCCACCCGGAGGCACCTACCACCAAGAAGGGCCGAAAAAACCCAGCAATGGGTAGATCAGGCCAAAGATGACCTGCCTTCTCGCCACAACACCGAGGAGCTGGTACAGGCAGTTGACGTGAATGTGGAAGCTGCCCTGACAGACCTAGAGAAGGCAGCCATAGCTCTGAGCGAGGGGGTACGTCGGTCAATTGCTTCGTTGACCACGCCCCTTCAACGATTAGAGACTGTGGAAAGTCGGATTGATGAGGTTGCTAATCTCCGAGAGGAGAATAATCAACAAGCAGTCATCATCAAAACCCAGCGCGCGTCCTTGGCTCAGAAGGATAATCAAATCTGAGATTTGATGGAGGCTAATGCGCGCCTTAGGTCCAGGTTGGAATCTGCGGAATCAAGTTCTCCGCCGAAGCAAGATCCAACAGAGAGTGTAGTGGGTGCGGGCCCATCTAATCCCACTCTACAGGTGGATGGTGGACAGGCTGGGGCTATTCAAGTCAATGCCCTCAAACTGGGAGTACTATCCCAGCTCCTGGGACAAATTGGACAGCTTCCCCAGATGGCTCAGATGGGTATCGGCACGCCCAACCATCCCGCAGCATCACCCTTTAGGATGATGGTGTCCCCCGAGACCTCTCGGACAGGTCCCTCCGCTGCTGCTGGATCTGCAATGCAGGCAGCGAGAAGTGCTCAAGGTCAAGGGTCCCGACATCGCTCAAAGAGCAGGGCCCGGACTTGGCAAAAGGGAACTGGTCTGGGACAAGGAGGAGTGGGAGATGCAAATGTCAGCATACATGATTTGTTCGGGTCTGCTGATAAGATCATCTCTCCTCTGAAGTCGTCACCTTCTGCCGCCATGCAACCGCCCCCCACTCCTGGTACCAAGACTGGTCACAGTGACATGGAGGACGATGCGGACATGGACTCCATAGAAGATAAAGGGCAGGATGAAGAGGTGGAGGGAGACACTCCCCACCAGTAAGCTGTGGAATGGAGGCCAAGCTGCACAGGACAGACCAGATGATTATACCGGATCGCCCATGAATGAAGTTTGGACGGAGAATCAGATGACTTGTGTGGATGATGATGACCGAAACGACTATATGGACAGGAAAATGGAAAATGGACACATTCGGACGGTCACAGAGATGAATCGGCATGACCCACGGATAATGACCACTGAGATATGTTTTTCTCATGAACATTTAAGTATCGAATTTTCTCTCATTTTATAATTTTACTACAGAATGTAGTACTGAGATTGAGTAGTAGTGAGACTGAGGATTTTTGTTTTTATTTCACCATTTACACGAATCATTCTTATTGTTGACACTTGTAATCGTAGTGAGACACCAAATGCTCCTGCTTGTACTTGTTTGTGATTCTTACTATGTGTTGAGTAACTTTTGTGTTTACTTGTGGTGATTTGTATTCATTATTCCTCTTTACGTATGCTTATTTTATGTTCTATTACTCAATTTTCAAACATGGTTTTAAACTCTTTAAAAGAAAGAGGGGGTATTGTAGTGGTTGAGTGTTTTACGGGTCTCGCAATGATATAGTTCGGGAGTCCGAGGCTGTCCGCTGGTTCAGTCCAGTCCTTTCGGACTGACACCAGAGGGCAGTTGAGGGCTCTCGGACCAATCCGAACACAGACCCTGAAAGAGTGGTCTTGTGTTATATTACTTTTATCTGTGTTTATCTCTGTATATTGTGCCTTGTCCTTGTATATTGCTATTTTATACCTTTGAAATGTCCTTTTATGTTGTTCTTATCAATCTCTGGTATTGCTTGTCTTTAACTCTTCTCTTATGAGAATATGTTATGTTTCACTATTCTTCACACCTTGTATTATACTGTTTTGCAGCATTTATGTTTCCCTTGTGGCTGGTCCACAAAGGTTGGTCTGACAGGTTGTGTGGAAATAAAACCAGAGTACAAGAGTAATCATTGTTCCGTTTTATTTCCTAAGCTAAGAGTCCCGAACCAAGTTCACTACAATTCCATACATTGTTCAATTAGACCGTAATACTTGGAAGTATATCCGATGTATGATTGCAACGAGTACACAGTATCAACACTAATTTGACTTAAGTGATTAACTAATAATATTATCATCTCATGTTATAATTAAGTCTATCGAACCTCTTGGAAGTATATCCAAGTAGAAAACACTTTTAAAGGCCTTTGTATTTTATTTTATTTTGTTTTCACTTTACTTGTTAGACGTAGGTCCATCTGGCACTACTCATTTACTCATCATTATATTTTATTTTATTTTGTTTTCACTTCACTTGTTAGACGTAGGTCCATCTGGCACAACTCATTTACTCATCATTATATTATATTTTATTTTCCTCTCCTTATAACCTAAGTTAAAAATCAAAAATTAAAGGTAACCGCCGGCAGAAATGGAATTATGTTTTCATATAGGCACGTAGACCCTTTTGTTGTTTCATATTGTATCCCATATTAAGTTGGACAAATAAAATATTTTCTTATCTTATCTCATCCTGTAATAATGAAATATGATTCCAAGTATATGTTATCCTATACATAGAGGCTTTTAAAGATGGAAAACTTTGGAAATAAAAGTCACCATTTTGTACCAGATTATTGAGTGCAGGATTGATTGTAGAGTGATAAGTTCTACCTACCGCTATTTGTTATAATTTCTTATGCTTTGACCAAGATAAAAGAGCACCTGTGTCTATGTGGCTTGGTTCATGGAGAGCATCCACCAGGCTGGTGCAGGTCATCACCACCAGGGCTACTACCAGGTTATTCCTCATTTTCACCGTCCTTCAATTGGGGTGTGGTTGACACTGAAAGACAGAAACATATAATAGGTGATATGTTATGAAGAAGGAGCATTTTGTTCATATCTAGTATTATTATGTAACTCATATAGGTAAGTTCTAACATTTTAGCCCTTTTATGTATTTTGTGTTTATAAATTACTATAAATTTATTTGTAACTCGATCTGTGCCTTAGTATACTCTGTGTATTACATTGTACTTGTTAAATAGTAAGATAGAACTAATTGAGAACTGCATATGCAGCAATATGTTCACAAAACACATTTGGCGAATGTTTTTGTTTTAAGATTTTTATTCAGCTACGACATTTTGCACAAGTTTATTTAATAATTCTCAGTGCATGCTGAGTTTAAATAATAAATATTAGCAAAAAGGAAAACATTTAAGCTAGAAATATCAGAGATAAATTATTACGTACAGATCGTGTGTCGATATGACATTAAAACTATCACCCGGGCTTGTGTCCATTTTCATGACAAACCAAATAATGACAAGTTCTAAGCATAGCATGCCATATACTCAAAATCGGGTTCACATATAACAGAGACCGTTGCCCCTGCGAGCGTTTACCTTCAGGCAGTCAGAACAATAGTGATCATATAATACCACTCAGTACATAATTTTGTCGATTCCCCAGAACTCGTTCCTCATTTTGAAGCTTTTATAAAGGACCTTTTTAATATCTTTTTTAAATGTATCTTTGTCTTCGATTGCTTTTAAATTTTGAGGGAGATTAAATATCCTTACAAAGAGGCTCCTCCTGATGGATTCCTTCCTCCAATCTTCGATTGGGATTCGATATATATCTCTTAAATTATATTGGTTTTAATTATACCATTATGTTATAGAAGACTTCAAAGTTTTTTCAATGTTTTCTGGAACTGTTTTAGGCTAGCCTAAGTCTAAGTTTTTTCAATGTTTTCCGGAACTGTTTTAGGCTAGCCTAAAACAGAAAACATTGAAAAAAACATTGAAGTCTTCTATAACATAATGGTAATAATTTACAACCATCATGTATGTCAATATTTCTAATTCTATTTTCAGCCCTCCTCCTTCTGTAACCATGGCATAACCTTAAGCAGTCATTCTGAATTAATTGTAGTCTCCTGGTCTCATTTCTTGGTGCTAAATCGAATAATAAACTACCATACTCCAAAACTGGCAAAATTTATGTCTTATAAATCAATGTTGATATGTCCTCTGAATCTCACTCTAGCCAGTCTTCTATATAGTAAATGGCTGTCGAGCAGACAGAATTTACATAGGGTTATCATATTCAACTTATCATCCAAGAGGAAACCCAGGTACTTGAAGTTCTTCACAGTGTCAATACATTGACCATCACTATATACAAAATACTCACATCAAGCATATCTTTAGTTATATTTGCTTTTCTATATAGTCTCTTTCTTTTTGAAGGTCCTTCAGTTCTTTTGTCTACCATATTGGTTTGCTTACAATATTTTTAGATACCTTGCGAGGGGCTACTACATCAGCAGCTGCTAATATCTTACTATTCATAATGTCCCAACTAACATTTGTATTGGTAGCCTCGAATAGATTATTCCAGTTCACTTTAGATAAAGTATTTTCAAGGCCTTCATAGGAATAGTTCCTAAAGTCCCTTCCCCTAATCTCTGTTTTAACTTTCTTGGCAAATATCTTCTTGAATATAACATATATAGGATTATGATCAGATAGCGTATACCGTAAGGTACCTGTGGTAAATTCTGTCTTACTACCTATGATAAACAAGTCAAATATCAAATTTTTATATAAACCGTACCTGGTAATTTCTTTGGAGGCTATCACAAGACTTTTAGAAGTTGCATATGTTTGTAGAGCTATGTGTAGTGCCATAAAGATCTTATACACTCTCCATATACTACTTACATATACCAACCTTACTTGAACTCTCAATACAACCGGCGTTTCACACCAGGTGGAGCTATGATCCATACCTGTGTGTTTGTTGTAACTTCTTGGTATCTTGTTACCAGTGTTTATGTTATGTCAACTTATAACACCTTCATATATGACTGGATGTATTCACCTACACTGTGCTTGGAACTTCAATAAATCAGAGTAATAATATAGAGGCTTGTGTCTTGAATTATCTATTCTCCTCCTCAAACGAAACCGGGTCACTACATTTTGGTGCCGTGACCTGTTGGGGAGTTAAAGACTATACATTTCCTTCTTGATCATTTTTACGTCTATTCCCATACTCAGTATGGAGTTTGCTCATTTACATGACAACTATGAAGGTCATATTCCAATTCTCGATAGATCTGACTCTAGCATTGACTTTGAGTCTGGTACTGGTAGTCATTATAGGCTACCTTCTTCAATTGATCGTCGACTTACTGCACTAGGGATTAATTCTCTAGGTAGTATGGATAGAGGAACATATAAGCCGGAGCCTGCTTTTTGGCAGGAACAGGTTGACCTTGGCGGTGCCGGTATTGGGTTACTGGGAAGACTACCTGCCCGGACGCCCAATATCATCGCCGCTACTACGGAGGAACGCGCTGTTGGTGTCAATACCAGGCGGGATAGACCTAGAGCCCAAGTCAGATCTATTGCTGGGTCTGTATTCAGCGGTAGAGGAAATGAGGATAATCCTGCCTATATTGACCTTATTTCTTTGGAAGAAATTGTAGACGCAGGAATCCAAAAGAAACGAACTATTGAATCCTATACAAAAGCAGATAGGATATATATCAAAACACTTGCTCAGTCTGTGTTTAATAATGTATATCAGTTACCTGCAGGTCGCGTTGATTACCTGATGATTCATTGTGGTAAATTAGGACTTCAACCGAAGGGCATTGGTGGTTACCGTATTCCTACGGAGGAAGACGAGGAATCTATAGATCCGGTTGTTAATGTACCTAAGCCTGAACCCATGGTTCATACGGCTCAGAAAAAGGTGAATGCGGATTATAGGTTCTGGGGATCAGTTCCAGACATAACTACTAACCGCAGAAGATCTATACAAAGGCTTGTTAATTCCTATACAAAGCCTGCTTCTGAGGGTGGTCATGATTTAGACGATTATTCTTTGAATGTCGATAATATCAGTTTGCCTTGGAAAACCCCAGTAAAACAAGGTAACCGTCAACCAGTGAAGGTCCCAGGGGCGCCCAAGCCTATAATAAAGACTAGGGTACCTTTAGTTAGTAAACCGCCCGATTTACATTTCATTGTTGGACAATCAGTGGATGATTCTACTATTTTGACACAAATTGAAATGAAGAATGAGCCTACTTTGTTATCTATATATTAATAAGCGTTTCAAGCCTTAAACCCCTATCTTCTCTGAAACCGATGTGTGGACGATGGGAAGGCCCTTACACCATAGTTGAAAAGCTGAATGAGTGGACCAATCTCATTAGTACAGGCATGCATCGAATGGCGAGAGTGCATGTGGATTATCTAAATCCTCATCTTTGCCCTTGGCAGCAAGAAGTATCGAATTCTTGTCCTGCAAAAAGTGAAACCAAAGAGCTGGATACTGAATCGCCAGCAAATGTCAGGAGGACTAAAACCCGGGTGATTAAGGCTCCCTCAAGATATGGCTTTTCTGGATTGAAAGTTATTCTCTAGACAATAAGCTCCGCAGGAAAGTAGGGAGTAATCTTTTCAAATTTACATTGTTGCCAGAAAAATACATAGACACGTAAAGAAGCCTTTGGTGAGACACATAGAGAATTGCTTGAGAATGGTGGATTAACGGCCAATTTTGAAACCATTCTGTTATTTTATAAAGTTTGTTGTAACAAATTGTCCGGGGTGATATTAATCACTCTATGTTGTATAAATATGTAAGTAGGTTTTGAGGATAGAGATCGCTGATTCAGCCAACCGGCACTCCATGCTCCCTCTTCCGTCAACAGGCGGGAGCTGGAGACGGTCTCAGTGTGTAGAACGATGCTGGGAAGTGATTACGTTGGATTTTATATGATAAATAACTGTTATGGACATAGTTGGTTGGAAATCGTGTATCTGGAAAGTATGATCAATGATTATTATTTATTTACACTTGGTGTCATGCTATACGGACGGGGATTCAGGATCTTTCTTCCTCGTTACGCGGAAATGCACCCGCTGACGTGTTGCTTGGCTGGCGTGATGGCCGACTTAGTGACTCGCGGTGTTGCCATGGCACGCGCCATTGTGGGCAAAGCATTATTCACTATAAAGCTCTTACATGCCGTCACGTTGAAAACATGTGAGTAGTGCAGGAAAATGTTCATTTTAAGGTGGTTTTACTGCCTTATTCTTCCTTTAATATTTTTGATATTCATTTCTGTTGGTGACACCTGACTCCTCCCCCTCTCGGAGACTATATGAGGGGGGATCATCAGACCGGTCATTTATCTCTTTTGGCACTGTCTTGGAATCCCCGAAGAACCTCGTTCGCAGAACATTTCACGCTTGCACTGCCCGGAAATTTGCCCGGGAATTTTTTGCCAGAATGAGTAGTTCATCTAGCGAAGATGAAGGGGTAGAGAGGCAGACAAAGTTCACAAATGAACAGCCAGATACTACAGACCACAAGGATGGTAAACATAGGACAGGAAAACAGAGTTCTCTACCGAGCTGTGTAACCCCGGAGAGCTGACATTGTGTCTCCATGACACCTGAAGAGCCGTCTTCAACAGACACACGGAAAGTTCCAGAGGAATTTGCTGAGATTGTCCGGCCTAATGGGACCTATCTTTAGAAGCTGGAAACCTTCAGAACTGGACGGTGTGTACCTTTGGCTAAAGAACGTGATGTGATAGTGAGACTGAAGAGGTTCTATATTATAAGGAAAAATGATTCTACTCTCACTACCAAGTACAAAGGTTGGACCCGCAATATTTTGGCTGAGTGCCAAGATTTGCCACCGGACGTACACAGGGATTTGGAGAAGCTCGCTTTCTCTGGAGCAGAAGCCGGGTGGACTTGCCCTTTTCTTCGTTGCGAGGGGAAAATGTTATTCAGCAAATGCTCATTGCTTCGCCACATGGAGGAGTGCCATTTACCTAAAAGGTATGAATACTGTTGTGGAATCAGAGGAAAGGAAGGCCTGTGTAACAATCATCAGCTGCAAGTTGTGTCTCTGGTGCCCGATATGATGTGGAAACACAACATCTCGCAGGTAAATTTGGCCATTCGATGCTATAATAACGAGCAGAGATATAGAAAGCTGGTGGTGAATCCTGACTATAAGCGTTATGATGAGTCTGGTGTTTTAAATAAAAAACGTATCGCTTCTGCCCCTTTGGTGTCCGGAAAGGACAAACGTTTGAACATGCCTCTTAATCTGGATAGCCTGGTGGCCGGAAAATCTGCTGTTGAAGAGAAATTGACCCGTCTACATGATTCGGACATTAAATCCATGAGCCTGCTCTCTTCTCTGGAAGCCTCTTTCATGAACACTCATGCATCTTTCAGTGACTGTGTGAAATCGCTGCACTCAGACTTCTCCAAAATTATAGTTGCTGATGAGAAATTTGAGAAGTGCGACAGGGAGAATAAAGAGATTCTTGATGATCTGACGGATAAGAATCTGCAACTGGAACTAGCCGGACATACTCAAGAGTTGTTGGAAAATGAACTAAAGGTGGCCTGTGAGAAACTGGATGAGCAACAGGAGTGTATTGACAACTACGAGAAACAGCTGGCTCGTTATAAAGAGCGCTTAGACAACCAAAAATCATCCTCCAGTGCATCGTCCTCCTCTGGTCGTAACCAGACTAGCACATTAAAGTCCTCTACCGCCTGCCTGTCAGCAGAACAGATTGCTGCCGTCCAAGCGATGATTTAGAAGAATTAATTTGACAATTTTTGTTGCTCGCCGCTGTGCGATATGTACATATACATACCAGGTTGGACTTTCTGCTCATATCATGTTGCAAATTTTTTTTTTTTTTTTCATCATTATTGTTGAATCGTTTTACAATTGTTGTTACATGATCATATGGGTTTCAGTCTCATAAAATTTCATCCTCGTTGAATATGTTCTTCCTCTTTCTAAAATTTTATTTTCCTTAGTTGGGGGGAGTGTTACGATTCTATGTATGCTTTGTCAATGTCCGGAAGATGTCCGGATAATCTCCGGAACATGTCCGGATAAGAGTCCAGGAGGCAGGACAATATCCCCAGATCCCACTAGGGCTCTTAGGAATAAGAGAAACGATTTCATCTTCTAATATTATCATCTCATGTAATATTCATTCAGAGTTATTATTCCATTGTTTAACTTCTATCAGTGTTTATGTGATATAATTCTCCACTTCATGTTGAATATAATATTTATCATATATCTTTATAATTATTCACATGTTCCTCATTTTATGTTGAAACACCTTCATTTACTTGTTCAAATAATTATGTTTTCCACAAGGAATTCTTGTATCATCAGGTTGGGACCACAAACCTCAACCTTACTTCTAGGATTGATTCTGAATAAAACTGAACTCACAAAAGTATTCTCTCTTCATAATTATTATATCTGGATGAGGGTTTTGCACTTAGAATATTATTTCCCATTGGCCCTAGACATGGACATGGATTCTTTCCTCCATTCTCCCTGCTAGAGATATAACTGATATTTATGCGCGGAAAAGTACTTTATACGATCACGAGTATATCAATGGTAGATATCCCTAGTCCAGAGATCCAGAGTCGAAACACAGACAGTGCAATGCTGGCAGAACATCTCACTGGAAAGATCTTAGGCAAGATTCATAACAATACATCGAGGATAATTTAAATTTTTAAGTTCATTAAACAATCTAACATTAATCAGTAGTCAATTACATCTCTCTCTCTATCCGTCTATGTAGATCTTATGCGCGTGTGGCCCCATCTGGTGTTATTTTTATTAACCAATACGTCAAATATTACAGTATCATTATAGCCGCTTATGGCTCCACCTGGTGCTTTAAACTTGAAGCTACTATAGGATCATATCAATCTAGAAGAATAAAAACAATTATTATCATTACATAATTAATCAACATTCATCATTTTCTAACAGTTTTTTGTGGGCAAATAAAATACAATAGATATGTCGCAATAAAAACCTGAATCACAAGCATAGTTCACTGTAGTTTGACACAATGTGTCCCAATCTGACTTCATAGAAGTCTAATTTTCTCTCATTAACTCTCTACTCATTTTCTTCTTTTTTTTAAGTACAAAAACAAACAACCGACAAAGTCAAGCTTTATAATCTCATTCTCTCCATCCGTCATTAGATTTTAAATAACCCTTAAGGGCAGGCCAGGATTTTTCTTTGTTTATTTTTCCAAGTCTATTCCATAGTTTCGGGCCTTTAACATGCGGTGATTTGTTAAATTTCTCAGTCTGACATGGGGGTTGAATGAGATTAACACCTTGTGCTAGTCTTGTATCCCTGGGAATTAACTGGATTTTTTACGATCGCAATGGGTCTCAAGTTAGATAGATCTCTAGGATTTTTGTTATAACGTTTAGGGGTGATACAAAATTCTTTCCATTCCTGAGGCCACAAGAAACACATTTTTTCAGTAAAACGGTAGTCTCCCTTAGCATACAAATCAAAAAAAAATTCAAGATCTTTGAACTGACCCAGTTAAATCCACTATTCTTGTTTTCATCTATACCTTGGAGATGTTCTAAGACCATATCACAGTTTATTACTATCTTAGTAGAAGCAATCTGTTCTTGATTGTTAACCAGATAATCTAAGGTATTCATCCTCAGATTTATGTCAACCTTACCCATGTTTTTAAAAACATTATTTAAAGTGTTGCTCGCTTCTCAACCTTTTATAATCACACCCTCATGTAAATAACTGCTTTGAGAAACTATTTTTTTTTTCCAAAGAAGATCATTCAATTTTCGTCAAAATTTCTTACTATTATTTTCACAGGAGGTAAGAGAATCCAAAATAAAGGATTGTTTTGCTCTTCTAACAAGTTTGGCAGTATTTCGCCTAGCCAAAGTTGCTCTGTTAAAATCCTCATTCAATTTTGATCTTCTTGCGATTTTAAACAGCTTGTCTCTGTTCTTTATCGCTTCTATACATTCACGATTTAGAATTAATTTACCTCTCCTTATTACAGTTTTGTTCACATAAGGACACTTTTTGTCAAGGTAGGCGGTTAACTTCTTTTTTAGTTTAGACCAAATAATATCCGGCTCTGAATTCAACTCAGGAATAATCACATCATCTGTTGTTAACACATTGCAGTAGGTCTTAAGATTTAACAGATCAAGTTGTCCATAATCTGGAGTTAATTTAACCTGCTTGTCAATAGTACTCTTGCCCTTTTTTATATTTAAAAAGGTAGCATTATGGTCAGATATATTTATATCTAATACGCCCGATCTGTTGACATGAGGATAATTTGTGGCCAACAAACTGTTTTTATTTAGTATTTGTTGAGTCCCTCCTGAAATGAGCTGCTTTAGTGCTAGTTCCCCCAACAAGTGCTTAACCTCTAATACTGAGTCATTCTTCAAATCATTCATGTTGATGTTTATGTCACCACATAGCAATATACACCCATGTTGACACCTTTCTCTGATCAACTTCATGATTTCATACAGTTGTTCAATAAATGATTTCTTATTTCCAGAAGGCGGACGATATATATTACAAAGTATTATAGATTTTCTATTGCCTGGTTTACTTTTGATGATTTGAGCCTCAATATTCTCATTGCACACATTTAGATCGGAAAAAAAACATGGGTCAGCCTGATAGGTATTGTCGATAAAACAACCTAAACCACCTCCCTATTCAATCTCATTACCAGACAAGCTTGATCGATCTTCTCTGTAAAGATTAAAACGATTTCCGAAGAGTAACTGGCCATCAGCATCAGCTTTAGTTAGCCAAGTCTCCTGTAGTAATAGTATGTTTGTATTTTTACATAGGAGTGTATCATTAACTTCCCCTAATTTGTTTCTTAGGGATCTCACATTTAGGGATAGAATGGTCATTCCCTTGAGTTTAACTAATTCTGTCATATCAACCAATACCATTGCGCTCCTCAGCTAATTTCACTAATATCAATACTTGGCAAGCTCTTGAAACACATGAGCATTCATGTAGCATGGTTCTATACAACAGTAATGAGCGACAATTAAAAAAGAAAACAGCCCAGAATAAAATTTGGTTATAGAATCGTTCCCTCATAGGGATAAGCAATGAGCTTAATGAATCATACGGCGACTGATTATCAGACTATAAAATTAGCTGTCAATATTCAGCCATACCCTCCCAAAGTTCAATCTTTTCACATACGACGGGGATAGCTGGTATCTATCATCAACAACAATCAAGACATTTTTATGGTCAACTTAAAAAAGATACATACATAATTCATTTGTCATAATCCCCAAAAGCAAGTATAGTGCAACATCGTCGGCCATTTTAGAATAATACCGCAGCGAATACAGGCCAAGCTCTTATTGGTAGAAAATAGTACCTTTGTCACATAGATACGCTAATCATGTTATATTATACACTCTGAAAAATAATCCAAGTAAGTGACATATTTTCATTATATACGATACATGAAGCGGACATATTGAATCCAGAAAACGGGGGGGAACAACAATTTATAACGAAATCAATCTTCTTAGGACAAAACAGCCTTGACCTTTCGATTGACCTTGTGGAGGTTTGTTTGTAAACTTATATATGTGTTGACCCCTCATTGGAATAGTATAGGCCGAAATTGGGTCAAACCTTGTAGATCATTCTAATTCAAAGTAATATTTTAAATACACACCACCTAAATAATCAATGATAATGTCATTCTTTATCACCATTTAAATATCTCAGAGATTAAAATCGATATGCAAGCACGGACTTGTAATGAGAATGGATAGGAAACCTGACTTGTGGCTTTGTTTGTTCTACGATTTCTCTGTCTCGGCCGCTCTCGGCGCCACCTAGTGAGTAGTGGTTGCAAACCAACGTGAATGTGCGCGACCTGGCGGCGGCCAATTTAAAAACACAGTACCGTAGTAGCGGAAGATTCCAGGTGGAATGTTTTGGAAATAACTGGACATAAATCATCATGAAAACGACTGGGAATTAGTGGCTACCTGCGTGTATAGCTGCAACAAACAGGTAAGGAAAATAATGAATGGTAAATTAGTATAGACATTGCGTTAAAACCTATTGTTCCATTAAATGCATCTAAGTAGTGGGGTGAAGACACGCTACTCACTACTAGGCCCAGGTATAGAATAGGCCTGCTATTATATACAGCCTTCAATGGGTGAGTCGGCAACTTAGAGCATAATATATTCTGTTTGTTAGAGGTATGATTTATGGTAGGGAATGCCGTTTTCAGGAACTGGAATTGGTGTGTATTTTGGCTCAGGAATCAGGATAAAAACGGCCACTGGGAATTCGGAAAAAGATGCTGATATATTTCCGTGGGGTTTAGGCTACAGCCTACAGGTGTTTTGGGACCCCAGTAGTTGTGTGAGTCTGTTTGGAACGTCGGTGTCAATCCTTAAATGCTGACATCTCCCTGCCGCATACACAGCGCTATGCTCGGTCAACTAACAGTAACACCTCTACCGGGGGTTAACAGAGTCTGCAGACCACTGTATGGGACCGTCAGTGTCAATGCTTAAATGCTGACAATGGGGTGCAGATGGGACTGGGCTTGGCGATAGAATGATACCATTTAAATCACTACTGTTGGGTCAGTGACTATTTCTTAATAATTCTATAATGATATAGGTGATCAGGGGCGGATTATGGGGGGGGTATGCCCCCCCTCTTTTTCAAAATCAAGCCAGGGTATTTGTGGTGCAAAAGACACATGAAAAACATTCATACAGCACTAACTACCAAACAGGATACGCTTTAATGTACACTTTATCAACTGTATTTAAATAATGGGTCTTGGGAAAGCATAGGATTTGGGCAGATAAATTCAGGAGTTGGGAAATTAACATATAGGTTGAAGGGCCTGAAATATCATTACATGGCATTGAATCATGTTGGAATCTTTTTAATAGCCTTGAAATTTTCGGAGATTCTAAGTTTCTTATAGAGGGAAAAATACTTGGATGCTATGTATTTAGTACATTTATCATGTATTTAGTATGATCATCATGGTCGATTTTAGGTTTGAAATAAAGAGAGTGGCATCTCTGAATATTTAAAGCATTGCAGGACCAAAGCTAACAAATACTTATATATATGGATAACATATAAGTATGTTATTTAAAATAAAAATAAAAAAATCATTGCCATTTTCACAGGTATTCATGACCACTCTTTCATCGCCAATTCACATGAATAACTTAATTAATTTCACTTTCAGGCACTTGCCAAAATAGTAGACATTATTTAAAATGCTATGGGTACTGTTTTCTGGGATCTCTTGAAGCTAATGGATAAATTAATTGAAAGTGTATTTCAGCCATATACCGACCAATATGGGTCAGAATTTGAATGATTATCTCTAGGTCGGTAACTAAAATTCATTGAAATAGCCCATACCTCCGAAATAGAAATATTAGTCTTGGATAAACAACTCTGACACAGTGAGATAGGTCTAACTGTGTGCTTTGTGATGGTATGTAAAACATTTATCTGGGTTAGTTCATTCTCAAGTAATGCTCCCATGAGTGTCTCTCTAATCATGGTCTTTTTCACCAGAACGACCTCTCATTTTCGGCAGATTCACATAAATACTGTAATTAATTTCTAGCGCTTACAATAAGAGTAGAAATAAGATTTAAAAAGCTACTTGTACTTCTTCCTAAGATCTGTTCGAACAAAGTGGAGCAAAAAATAACGCAATAGAAAGTGTATTTCAGCCATACTGATCAATATGGGTCAAAATGTCAACATTTTCCCCCAGCTCGGTGACTAAAATTCATGGAAATATCCCATACCTCAGAAATATGAATATTAGTATTGGATATACAATTCTGATACAGTCAGACTACTCTTAATGAGTGATTTGTGATGGTATCAAAATCATTTCTCTGAGTTCCTTCATTCTCAAGTAATGCTCCCATGAGTATCTCTAATCATTGTCTTTTTCGCCCGTAATGGTCACTCATTTTCTGCAGATTTACATAAATCGTTTAATTAATTTCAAGCACTTGCGATCAGAGTAGAAACAAGTTTTAAAAAGCTACTTGTACTGCGTCATAAGATCTGTTCGAACAACATAGAGCACAAAATAATTCAATAGAAAGTGTATTTCAGCCATACAGATCAATGTCGGTCAAAATATCAACATTTTTCCCCAGGTCGGTGACTAAAATTCATTGAAATAGCCCATACCTCCGAAATAGAAATATTAGTCTTGGATATACAACTCTGATAAAGTCAGATAGGTCTCACTGTGTGCTTTGTGATGGTATGTAAAACATTTATCTGGGTTAGTTCATTCTCAAGTAATGCTCCCATGAGTGTCTCTCTAATCATGGTCCTTTTCACCAGAACGGCCTCTCATTTTCGGCAGATTCTCATAAATACTGTAATTAATTTCTAGCGCTTACAATAAGAGTAGAAATAAGATTTAAAAAGCTACTTGTACTTCTTCCTAAGATCTGTTCGAACAAAGTGGAGCAAAAAATAATGCAATAGAAAGTGTATTTCAGCCATACTGATCAATATGGGTCAAAATGTCAACATTTTCCGCCAGCTCGGTGACTAAAATTCATGGAAATATCCCATACCTCAGAAATATAAATATTAGTCTTGGATATACAATTCTGATACAGTCAGACTACTCTTAATGAGTGATTTGTGATGGTATCAAAATCATTTCTCTGAGTTCCTTCATTCTCAAGTAATGCTCCCATGAGTATCTCTAATCATTGTCTTTTTCGCCCGTAATGGTCACTCATTTTCTGCAGATTTACATAAATCGTTTAATTAATTTCAAGCACTTGCGATCAGAGTAGAAACAAGTTTTAAAAAGCTACTTGTACTGCGTCATAAGATCTGTTCGAACAACATAGAGCAAAAAATAATGCAATAGAAAGTGTATTTCAGCCATACAGATCAATGTCGGTCAAAATATCAACATTTTTCCCCAGGTCGGTGACTAAAATTCATTGAAATAGCCCATACCTCCGAAATAGAAATATTAGTCTTGGATATACAACTCTGATAAAGTCAGATAGGTCTCACTGTGTGCTTTGTGATGGTATGTAAAACATTTATCTGGGTTAGTTCATTCTCAAGTAATGCTCCCATGAGTGTCTCTCTAATCATGGTCTTTTTCACCAGAACGGCCTCTCATTTTCGGCAGATTCTCATAAATACTGTAATTAATTTCTAGCGCTTACAATAAGAGTAGAAATAAGATTTAAAAAGCTACTTGTACTTCTTCCTAAGATCTGTTCGAACAAAGTGGAGCAAAAAATAATGCAATAGAAAGTGTATTTTAGCCATACTGATCAATATCGGTCAAAATATCAACATTTTCCCCCAGGTCGGTGACTAAAATTCATTGAAATAGCCCATACCTCCGAAATAGAAATATTAGTCTTGGATATACAACTCTGATACAGTCAGATAGGTCTCACTGTGTGCTTTGTGATGGTATGTAAAACATTTATCTGGGTTAGTTCATTCTCAAGTAATGCTCCCACCAGTATGTCTAATCATGGTCATTTTCACCGCAATGACCACTTATTATCTGCAGATTTACATAAATACTTTAATTAATTTCAAGCACTTGCAATAAGGGTAGAAACAAGTATTAAAAAGTTACTTGTACTGCTTTCTTAGATCTGTTTGAACAACATGGACCAAAAATAACATCATTGAAAAGTGTATTTCAGGCATACTGATCAATATGTTTGCAAGTCATTCTTTTCTATATTTCAGAAATGTTTTCTTAGCCCATCAGACAGGGACCCTTGGATCCAAAATCACTAAAGGGCAACAAGAAGACTCATCAACTGGAGCAGAGTGGAATACCTAAGTCTCTGACACCAACTGTAGAACCTTATCACTGACCAGGACATAACCACTGTTGAACTGTTTGCGCAAGAGGAAGGTCTCCTGGCACCAAGATGAAACTTCAATGAGATGAGTTCAATTGATAAACATAATCCAATGAATACCAATATTATACATAATAATCAATACTGGCTCTTCACTATAGTGGCTCTAAACTGATGTTCATTTATGAGTCCACCTTTATATATCGGTGGTGTGTCATTACATATTGTGGGTAAACTGGGTCTCCAGTTGATACATTTATTACATTATTGATGTGAATCTGAAAGGTCTTTATTTTTTTCATTGATATAATATTGTTTTACGATCTTTCAGTGATTTGTAAATCAGTAATAAGATATATATTATATATTTGAATATGGATGAATAAATATGTACCATAAGGACTGATTAATATATTATTATTATATCTATTCACACTTGAAACGTTTACACCTGGCATAGCCAGCACAGGTGCAACTTATATTTCTATAGTTCAAAATGAGGAAGAAATAACCAAAGTTTTAGCTAGTATTAATGGGTAACATTGTTTTCAAAATGAAAACGATTTCTGTAATAGTATGTTGATAGCATGAATGTGTATGATCATTCAGTGGAAATAATCCTATTTAGTAAATAGTATGCCAATGTGTATTAAAGTAAAGTCTTGATAAGGTATGCAAATTCTCAATCAAGTGCATCATTTCCCAGATCATGTTGTTATGGGAAGTTATTCCCACATGTATTATATTCATTAATATAGCATGATTATTACCCAACATGTGTTGGGTCTGATTACATGATATGTGGCAAAATTTGTTTTATGAGAAATAAAAACCTCACTAATTAGATCAATTTTATTCATTTCAATTTATCCGTACCGCTGCCATTCATTAGCTAGCTTAGCTACCTAGGCTTCAAAGTGTTACAAAATGGAAACATTTGTTACATTACCTCAAGATTAATTCACTTTTTAATTAAATTCTAATACATTAGAATTGTTTCTCAATGATAAATATCCGTATGAAAAATATTATGCCAAACTCCAAAAGAAGATATTCTGAATCAAGGTATGTTTATGATTGTGGCCCAGTGTACACAAGTACCCTCCCTAACACCCACAGCATTAACCCAGGGCCTGGCGGCGGGCAAACATAAAGTGGAACCTCATAGCCTAGCATGATAATCAGAAATCCCTACATCCCTAAATCGCTAGTGATAAAGAAGGGGAAAGTCACCCAGCAGTTCCAGCTAACAGTCCAGGGGGAGAGCATCCCACCCATTACAGGGAACCCAATCAAATGCTTAGGCAAGTGGTTTGATGATACACTTGGAGATAAGGCTAACATCCGGAGGATAGAACAGCAAGTCAGCGAGGGGATGCGGAACATCGACAAAACAGGTCTCCCGGGGAAGTTTAAAGCATGGGTGTACCAACACGGACTCCTACCACGACTGGCTTGGCCCTTGATGCTGTACGAGATCACAGTGTCAACGGTAGAGAAGCTGGAACGGACCATCAACAGAAATCTCCGAAAGTGGTTAGGAGTACCCCCCAGCTTTACCTCAGTAGGCCTATACAGCAGGACAGCCAAGCTTCAGCTCCCTCTTACATCTGTAGTGGAAGAATTCAAAGTAGGGAAGGTCAGACTGATTATGACCTTGAAGGACTCCAAAGATGACAGGGTGCGGCTCGCTGGAGTGGAGGTGAGGACAGGACGGAAGTGGTCTGCCACCAAAGCTGTAGACGAGGCCGAAAGTAGACTGAGGCACAAAGACATTGTGGGGACAGTAGCTAAAGGGCGACAAGGGCTAGGTACAACAAAAGCCTGCTACTGGAAAAATGCTGAGGCAGCTGAAAGGCGGGGCATGGTCCAGAAGGAAATAAAAGCCAGAGAGGAAGAGGACAGGCAAGTCAGGGCAGTAGAGATGGGTTGCCAAGGAGCATGGACAAAGTGGGAAACAGAGCAAAGAGTGCTGACCTGGGCAGAAATATGGAAGTACCCTCACTTCCAACTACAGTTTCTGCTTCGATCTGTTTATGATGTACTACCAACACCTGCAAACTTGCAAAGATGGGACCTCGCGCAAACACCAGACTGCCCACTCTGCGGGAAGAGAGGAACCCTAGGGCATATACTCTCCTCATGTCAAGTAGCCCTTTCCCAGGGGAGGTACACCTGGAGACACAATCAGGTGCTACGAGAACTTGCAGATGTGGTGGAGAGAGAACGGAAGAGTAAGGCGAGGCAACCAAAACAGAAACCAACACAGATCAGGTTTGTGAGAGAGGGAGAGACAGTAGCCAAGTGTGCACACAGAGCTTGGAGCATCCTAAGTCAAGCAGGAGACTGGAAGCTAGCAGTGGACCTAGACAAGCAACTGAGATTCCCTGAGATAATACCAACTAATCTCAGGCCAGACATGGTCTTGTGGTCGCCAGGTACCAAGAAAATAATCATCATCGAGCTGACAGTCCCATGGGAAGAAAGATGCAGTGAAGCCCATGAAAGGAAGAAGAACAAATATGAAACACTGCTTGAGGAGTGCAGAGAAAGAGGGTGGCAAACATGGAGCTACCCAGTGGAGGTGGGGTGCAGAGGATTTCCAGCACAATCAGTTTGGAGGATGTTCTCTGCACTCGGAGTGACAGGGCGGGCAAGGAAATCAGCCATCCAGAGATTGGCCCAAGTGGCGGAGAAGGCATCATGCTGGGTGTGGATGAGAAGAGACACCAGTAGCTGGAGGCCCACCACCGACGCGCAGTGACTGATCACCACTGTGGACCCCCCATCCTGAGAGCGTACCGAGGTAGGGGTCGAAACGCACAATGAGGGATGGCCTCGGCTGAGGACGTTGGTGGTGCAGCAGCAAACAACACCAGTGCTGTATTCAACATATTTACATAAAAAAAAATCTTTTACACTGAAATGACCTGCTTCAATGAATTTTAAAACTGAGATAACACAGCAGGTATAAAAAAATTAACTGAAAATAACTCTTGATATACATATATATGAGTACAAAATCGAGACTACAACAGATTATTTATTGTTTAATTAGATCTATTGCACACTTGTAATAATCATTGTGATAATTCGCTTTATACTTATTTAATAACAAAAATAATGTTTTAATAGTAGATTGTAGTGAGTTATTCTTAGGGGATCACTTTCTGCAGGTCAGATCGAAAATTGCTGACTTTTACTGAATTACATTGGAAATCACTGACTTTTAGGGTCCTTAAAACATCCAAATTACTATCTTTTTACTGACTGCAGGAACCCTGTATATGCTGTTTTATTCACTTTTACAACTCGGATAATTTTGTATTCACTTTCCTGGTACTGTGGATGGGACTTGTAATTTCCGATAACTGACCCACTGCTTAAGCCATTCAAAACTTAGACTGGTAAAATTCTGCAAGTATTCATATCAAGAGCACCATGTGAATTAAGTGTTTCCCCCTTATTGTGAACTAACACTTCATAACAGCATTTATAGTTGGTGATCCTAGGAAAACCATGATTAAGAGGTTTCTGACACTGCTGCCACCTGGTGGTATGATGTCAAACTCCCGAATAAGTGGCGCCCCCTAGTGGTTTTTTTCGGAACTACGGGTGCGCGGCGGCCGAGCTAATCCCTTGCTAATCCCTGATAAGGGAACAATAGTGAGACACACATGTATAGGCTATGGGGGTGTTGTTTCCTATCCATTCTCATTACAAGTCCGTGATGCAAGGTAATCCACTTCCGTCCGCCATTAGTTTAAAAGTTTTCAAGGAGGGAGCACGCTACTTTTTTCTCTCCTTTGTTTTGTTTTTTACTGTTTTTCCATGTCGACTGTTAACATTTTGGTCGGTGATGGTGTCATGAGGGGACATGGCAACCCTACTCATATCAAGTCGAAAGAGTTGCTGGGGACTTCTTAGCACTGGCTGGTGTACTTGTTTTTGTCTTCAGTTGGTTGTCTGTGTTTACCAATTCTACATCCATTTCACTAGTCGAACTGTCATCACTGGTATCTGGATCCTCATCTGAATCATCGTCCAAGGAAGTATTCAGGTTTCATCCAGTCATAGAGGTGAGTTGCCGATTTGCATTCAATCTCTTTTCTTCTGGCCCAGGCGATTTCTCAAATACTCTACGATGTCTTCGGTTCCTTGATTTTGGAGATAGCTTAGAAGGAGTGACGACCGGAGGGGGCGGGGACATCAGAGTAATCTCATTTACTTCATTACGATATTTTTCGACTTCATAATCGACTTCATGTATTGTGCTTCCTTAGTTTTCCATTCATTGTTTACTGACAATTTAGAGCCCTTTTCCTTGATCTGGAAGGGATCTCTCATTCAGTAAATGGTAGGAGCTGCAGCAAAGTGACCATTGTTTAGCGCCTTCTTATACATGAAACAATGTTCAACAGTAGAGAAAACCAATTTCTTCATTTGTATTGTTGTATTATACAGATTGCTTGGCCACGAATGCTGACCTTGATAGGCAATGACCCCGCCCACCTTCTGTACCTTGATATTGGATGGCTGGATTTCTACTGGGATACAATCAAGTTCATTTATTGTGTAAGTCTTGCCTTTGATTTCTACCTTGTCCCCTTTTGCTTTTGCATTTACGTCGATTTTTTTTTCCGAGGCCTGTTTAGCTATTTGTCTCAGAAGGTTTTGTGATCGCCGAATGTCAGGATTAAGATCATCCTCGAATGACCAGTACTTATGTGAGGGGATCCCCTATTACCGTCCACTTGGAATAAACAGACGATAATTACAGTGACAATTACAGCCTATAGTTCATCAAATGTTTGTCTAGGTGATCTTGGGATCTTCAGTACGGTATGTCCATATAATTTTGGTAAAATCCAAATATTTAGTCGTTAAGATCGGTCATGTGTCTCAGCCTAGTAATACACGTCCGTACGTACCATCGCCATACCATCATCATGATATGTTATGCTACTCCAAATTCCACCTCATTTGACACCAAAATCGTCTTTCTCTGAATTTGTTCAGGGCAAGTGGATCTCAAATAACCTAATATTGAAACAACTATTTAAAAACATTCAAACGTACATGAACAAATTTCCCCAAAACGGATTTACTGGGAGATTGGACACCACTGAGGTAGGACACTTGCTTACATACTGGCTTGCAACCCATACTAACAGCCAATACAACCCTTATCACTATATCCCTACCATACAACCTTCTCATCTTTCATATAGAATGTATAGAAGGTTGTATAGTGGTAAGGTGAGCGATAATAAGGAATATTGATAATTTTAAAGAATTTTTAATTTAAAATGGTAGAGGGGTAAATAAGAATTATAATGAGAGTGAAAAAATAATGAGGAAAATAATAGTTAAAGAGATAAACCACAGTTCAACTGGGAAAAAAACTGAAAATAACATTTTGTTTAAACTTTGCACCCTGAAAGAACAAGGTTATGTGTATTCAAAAAGCCAATAAAAACAATATGTCATTTCAGGGAGCCCTGAAATTTAGGGTTGTTCACTATAGAAGTCTATGAGAAAAGGACAATTTTTTCGTTTTTTCAGTACTAAAAAAAACTGAAAATAACTTTTTCCTAAAAATCTCTATAGACATAGCTAACATATTGCTTTACCCTTTCAAGCAATAAAAAATGGGGGTCACCGAATTTTTAAAAAAGTTATTCAACTGAATCTGCATTCCGTTGAGTTAAAAACAGGAATATTGAGGATTTTCAATGCTAAATAATATCTTTCAAAATATGTTGATACCCTGCTCTTTCATGCATGAGGGTAAACCTGTATAGTGGCTATGTTAAGAAGACATTTCAACTGAAAAATGTTATTTGTCTGTCTGAAATCTTTGAAAAACTGAGAAAATATCCATTTTCCCCACATACTTCAATACTAAATTTTGGTGGTCTCTACAATGAAAAAAATATATGCTGAGATCCATTTTTTTTTCTTTTTGTTATCTCCCAACCACCTTCTTTCTCAAGACGAAGTTTGACAAAATTATTGTTACTCCTTATTTTTCATGCATTAGTTCCTTGAACTCCCGCCTGCAGCAGTGCATATGACAGTGGTTTATCTCTTTAAGAAGTTATGAGGGTTGAAAGATGTGAAGGTTGTATGGTAGGGATATAGTGATAAGGGTTGTATTGGCTGTTAGTATGGGTAGCAGGCCAGTATGTAAGCAAGTGTCCTACCTCAGTGGTGTCCAATCTCCCAGTGCCGAATGAGTGAATGAATGAATCAATGATCTGACCCACCTCACACCATAATTACCTCCTCCAGTAACCTGCTCCAGTAACCTCCTACACCCCTTTCCATTACCTGCACCAGTAACCCCCTCCAGTAACCTCCTCCAGTAACCAACTATACCCCTTTCCAGTAACCTCCTCAGATAACTTCCTCCAGTAACCTCCTCCAGTAACCAACTATACCACTTTCCAGTAACCTCCTCAGATAACTTCCTCCAGTAACCTCCTCCAATAACCAAATATACCCCTTTCCAGTACCTCCCCCAGTAACCTCAGGTAACTTCCTCCAGTAACCAAATATACCCCTTTCCAGTACCTCCTCCAGTAACCTCCTCAGGTAACTTCCTCCACCACTTTTAACAGGTACGGGGGGACATACAGGAGGATGTACAGGGTGATATACAAGAGGATGTATAGGGGGATGTACAGGAGGATATACAGGAGGATATACAGGGTGAGGTACAGGAGGACATACAGGAGGAGGTATCCTCCAGTAACCTTCTCCTGTACCTCTTCATTTAACCTCCTCCAGTAACCTCCTCCAGTAACCTCCTCCAGTAACCTCTTCCATTAACCTCCTCCAGTAACCTCCTCCAGTTACCTCCTTCAGTAACCTCCTCCAGTAATCTCCTTCAGTTACCTCCTGCCCCTTCAGTTACCACTGCTCACAAGAAATAATGATACACTAATAACACTGGTGTCTATTGGGCCTCCATTCAAACCTTTGCAAACAAAAAATTGAACAGTAAGAATTAACATAGGATCCAATGGGAGCTCCATTCAAATATATGCAAACAAAAAATTGTGCAGTAAGAATTAACATAGGATTCAATTGGAGTTCCATTCAAACCTATGTTAACTATTTTTTGTGCATAATAAATCTGATGGTGGTATTATCATTATTTTTCACAATTAATGCTATTCCAGGGTACCCCCTCCTCCAGTATCTCCTCCAATACCTTCCTCCAGTACCTCTTCCAGTTTTTTCTACAGTATATCCTCCAGTGCCCCCTCCTCCAGGACATCCTCTAGTATCTCCTACATTATATATCCTCCAGTACCTTGCTCCAGTGCCCTGCTTCAGTATCGTTTCCAGTACCCCCTTCCTCTTGTACCTCCTCCTGTACCCTCCCCCCCTCCTGTACCTCCTCTTTTACCTACCCCTGTACCAACTCCAGCACTCCCTTCTGTACCTCCTCCTCTACCCCTGCATGTACCTCTTCCTTTAATTACTCCAATACCTTCTCCAGTACCTCTATTCCTATCAACAACAGCACCCCCCCCCAACACACATGACCCATGGCCACCTACTCCAGCATTCCCTCCTGTACCTCCTCCAGTACCTCTATTCTAATTTAACAAACATAGTTTATCGTAGATCTATAGCCTATGAAGAGGACACATTATACGTAGCCAGGATTGCTGCTATTAACGTCTCACACACCTACTTTCTTAGACCGCGGACATACTAATTTACATGTGCTGCAACCAATTAGGAGGCAAAAAAGGGTGTTGGGTGTGGTTAAACCTTGTTATGTAATTATAACGTAAGAGGGTGTAACCATATTATTATTGTTAATTAGGACTAATTATCATGACTATTATTAATATACTAAATTAGCAAGATTCTTGTATTTGCACTATAATAATGCGAAGCAGTAACTTAGTGCAATGATTACGGTAGCATGTGAAGGCTCAGGTAACACAGATATATATGCTTATAATACCATAATGCCCCATCTTTCATAAGGGGGTTATTAGGGGCAAAACATGGATGATTAATGTTAGACCAATACATCGTTCACAATTGCTGGAATATATGAAAACAATCCGATGAACAATCGTTCAAATATTCTTGTCCAATGAGTGGTCAGGTTTGAAAGCTTGGCGGGTGTCCAAATTACACCATGAGTTTACCCTTATCCTCCTAGTCATTTTGCAGCCCCCAACCCCTCCCCCAATAGAAAAAGCATATGAATATCAATATTCTCATATATAATCACAATGTTTTTGTATCAATCCAATGTATTCCAAGTAAATATACCAACAAGTTCCTCTCATAAAACATATAATCTTACCTAGGCAGGTGAATATTTAAATGGAATACATTGATACTGATAGGTATTGAGATATGAAGGCATCGTTGATGTTGTTTTTCTGGGTTATTGGGATGTAGTAAGTAACATGGTTATGTGTATGGCGGTATATATGTGGCGAGGCTGATCATGTATGTCCACATGACGTATGTACTTAATAATCATTCATAATACTATGCGAATGTAGTGGTAAGGCCCATTCACATTACAACGGCCGATCGCGGGCCGGTTACTGGCAATCGTGGCTGACGTACGTCAAACGCTGGTCGACGGGGATGTAAAATCATGCCACGATTTCACGTGCCCATTACCACAGTGAATATACGATGGCCGTACGTCTTAAAATATGAGCTTTCCAGTCAATTGTTTTGTTGATATAATAAGAAAGGCTATTTAAAGTCTAATTATTGGTTGATTGTTATTGTTGAGTGTTGTTGTTGTGAGGGGTGGAGAGGCGGTTATCCACCCTGAGCTATGTATTGCTTGTATATAGGGGTATCACAACATTGTGTTAGTTATTAATTGCAGTGACAATAGCTACTGAGAACTTGATGATTTGTAAACTCAATTTTGAACTTGATTGTTATCTCACATTTGGGCTATTTGAAATTTGGAGACGGCGAATTTTACATTTTCTGGCGATCTGACCCATGTCGTGCCTGAAGAGACTATGTCTAAAACTAGCCTACATGAATGCTGACAGAATTAGTATATTGGGGTTAAAATTATATAATTTGGGTAATGTATATTCACTAACATAAATTGTTGATTTGAATTATCATGTTAGTCCTGAGGAGTTGAGTTGTTCTTGGATACTGACAGGAAGGGATTGTCAGTGTACACTGTATTGCCAGACCGTTGCCCACCGCCTCTGGTGCCTTCAGCAACTTCCAGGTGAATGTGGCACCACGGCTCCCTCTGTTAGCTAACCCCACCTGCCAGTCCGCAACGAAGGTGCCTACCGGCCCTACTGCTGTGATGTTAGTTCTAAATTTCCCCACAATTTTAAACCAACCGATCTTGTCCGCCCTGGTCTCATTTTAAAGCAAATAAATAGACCTACTACAGTAATAACTTTCATCTCTCTACCATTTTTTCCCGCCCCGCAAATAGCCAATCTCTGGCCGCCGCATTACAACCATAGGCCTATAGGCCTATACCTTAGTTTAAAAATAATACTAGGTATTTATTTAATAGATTTCGCCTATTTGGCTGCAAAACGGTTGCTTTTCTTATCTTCTAACTCTATTGTTCACAAACATCTGTCCTCAACACAGCCATTGTTCCCACAATATAAGACATAACATTTATACCATATTGAGCATTTATCTGTCAGCAATTATCAGCTAATGCTCAATATGGTATAAATGTTAGCACCTGCTAGTATAACAATATGCACTGTCATATAGCTCCAGAATATTGTCGCGCTAAATGTTACACCTATATGCACTTGGTTTTCTACAGAAAGACATGGCTTTAAAAGCCTGGCATTTGTATTCCATATACTTGGAACAATTGTTAATTGCTTCGACTACGTTACCACTTGTTCAAAAAGAAAATGTTTAGCGAACTTTAACATCCCTTGCCACTAAAGAATGCTAGCATTCTTTAGTGGCAAGGTGTCTTAACAGCTACTGTGACCCATTACAATACAGCACAGCGCCACCTTGTGTATTTACGGTACCAATCCATTCTTCTAGCCTAGAGCATTGTTTTGTCTCACCTGCTGCGTAGGCTACACCTCTTCACAAGTCGGAATTTCTCCACAAAACTCACCAGGTAAGCACTATTATTGTACATGTACTACCTGCAAGAACATGACGGATAAGCAGGCTCATTTATATGCAATACTCATTATCTACAGCTCTAATTTATCGTTAATTAGCCTAAACATTATGCTGCTTGTTATTCCAATATGGCGGCCAAACAAAGGCATGTGTTTGGTGTAGGCCTATTATACGGTGTTTGGTTACAGGACCTACTCGCCCCGGCAATGACCAACGATATTGATGATGTTCATTGTGGCGAATATTAAACGCTGAAACCTGACAATATTTGAAAGTTCTAAGCATGGATATTTCATCATGACCAAGTTTTCAAAGTATTTAGGTTCTAATGTTTAAAAGACGGCTCCTACGGCTATGGTGGTACGGTCAGTCATGTCTGCCTCTACCGGGAAGCACTGCTGTTTGTCCCGTGAAACACTGCATGACATTTTAGCACATAGCAGGGTGGAAAACGGGAAAGGGGGTAATAAACTGTCTGTGTAGGCCGACTCGATTTTACCTTTCCTATCATATGGACGAAACGATTTTGAAAATATTTTAATATTTAGCGTTTTTATGGCCACATAAGAGAATGTCTATAGTTAGTCTGTGGGTGCAAGATTTTGGATTTTTCCTGAATTTCGACAAAAGTTTTAGGCCTACTTCGGGTACTTCTGGTTGACACATGTGAACATTTTGCAGTACATTAGTACATTTATTTTAAGTTTATTTTTATCATGTCATTCATTTTTGATTAATTCAACATAATGATAAAAATATTAAATTATAGAACATCTAACCACTTTATTATTATCTTGACATGTAACCTTACAGTGTGCAAACAATTTCTGCCGAATCCACTATTAATAGCTATATATTATGTATTTCACACCTAAGGACACTTTCACTCAGCTATTGAGCTAGGCATGCCAATGGATGGGGGTGACGGGTGGGGTGGTGTCTTCTTGACACCTTAGAAAGCTATACCTATGTTTATTATTCATATATAAGTTTGATTAAATCCTTAAGCTTTACATAAATGCGTTTGAATCTATGATTTTTCAGAGAGAGTATTGGGCCAATCAAAAGCAGGAGGACACCAACAAGGAGATGAGCCCAAACCAGAGCGTGGAGTAGGGGAGGCCTGGCATTATGTAACATTACATAACAATATGGAATGTGGAGAGGTCGGCTATTGGACTTCAAGACATCACAAGCCATGACAATTATATCTTATTCATTGGGGCGGGGGGGGGGGGGCTAAAAAGTTTGGATTCAGTTTGATGCTATTTTTCAACTGGACGTCAGAGCAGAATCCATTCTTCAAGGAGTTGTTAATTTATTTGAATCATAATAAGTAAAATAGGGCTAAATTATTATGGAACGATTATTGTTCACCTCATGTGAAGTAGTTTTTCTTTGGTTTGTAATGTAGCCCAAGTATAAGCCCTTGCTGGTCATGGGATGTGACCATTTTGCCATGTCTAAATAGGAGTAATCATCATTTCAAGTAGATATACGATAGTGAATATTGTATGAAATGTGCTCCATATTGATTTTAGTTCGAAATGAAATAACTATTAGAGATATTTCTGGTAAGAAGATTGCATTCGCTTCAAATTTTGACCCAAAGACCTGAACTATTTATCAACTGGCTTTGTAAGCAGAATCCATTCTTCAAACAATTGTTAATCCACTTGAAATAATGTGAAGAGAAATTAGACTAGGATAAGTATAAACTAAAGATTGTGAAGTATTTTGCCTTTGGTTTGCGACATAAGTATTGCCCTTGGTGGCCATGAGATCTGACATTTGTACCATGTATAAAGGATTGAAATAATGGTTTCAAGTGGATATCTTATACTTAATTGTGTATAGGAAGTGCCCCATGACGTTTTTATTTCGAAATGATACAATGATTTATGTGATTTCCTCTTAAAGGTTTAATATGATTGCAATAATAACGAGCTTGGGGCCATTTTGTGTAGACCACACACAAAAAAACAAGATGATAACATTTTGAAATTCTACTTGGATGTATTAAAGTCTATGTTAATCAGGGGCTTGATAGTTCATGTTTGGTCATTATTAAGTAATGCTTATTATGTTACAGAAAGCATATTATATATCCTTGTACATGAATGATTTGCAGTGTGTACATAGTCTGTAATTACAAGAGTATAGGGTAACATAGAGTCAGATCTTGGATGGTAGGCATATATAGAATATTAGCATGATGAGCGATTTTGGAAATAATATATGATGATTAATGATAAATGAGTGCCACTTAATAGTTAATATAATTATAATAACGTTGCGCCAGGTTACATAACATTATGGTTGGGCCTATGTATGAATGCATGTATTACTCTTTTGACAATGTTTAGATTTGAAGTAATATGTTTTCACTGTTCAAGCGCTCTGTTCCTCTATCATATATCATTAATACTTGCTTCCCTTTATGTAGTCGAGATGATACTTGTCTGAATTATAATTATCACTATGATTATATAATGTTGTGAAATGAAAGAAACAGAACAAAGGAGGTAAAGGTAGTATAAATGTAATATAATTCTTGTCGTTACTATAACACATATCCCTTGACACTCACCCTCTCACCCCTTCTTACCCCTCCCCTCCTCCACTCACCCCTTCTCACCCCCACCCCATCTCACCGTCTCCTCCTCCACTCACCCCCTCTCATACCCTCACCCATCTATCCCCCTCCTACTCCACTCACTGCCACTCACCCCCTCTCATACCCTCACCCCATCTCACCCTCTCCTCCTCCACTCACCCCCTCTCATACCCTCACCCCATCTATCCCTCTCCTCCTCCACTCACCCCTTTTCATACCCTCACCCCACCTCGCCCCTCCACTCCTCCAGTTATCCCCTCTCATACTCTCACCCCATCTCACCCTCTCCTCCTCCACCTATCCCCTCTCATACTCTCACCCCATCTCACCCCTCCCCTCCTCCACCCCATCCCCTCCTCCACTCACCCCCTCATATCCTCACCCCATCTCACCCCTCTTCTCCTCCACTCACTCCCTCTCATACCCTCACCCCACCTCACCCTCTCCTCCTCCACTCACCCCCTCTCACACCCTCATCCCATCTCACCCTCTCCTCCTCCACTCACCCCCTCTCACACCCTCATCCCATCTCACCCTCTCCTCCTCTACTTACCCCCTCATACCCTCACCCCACCTCATCCTCTCCTCCACTCACCCCCTCTCATACCCTCACCCCATCTCACCCTCTCCTCCTCCACCTATCCCCTCTCATGCTCTCACCCCATCTCACCCCTCCCCTCCTCCACCCCATCCCCTCCTCCACTCACCCCCTCATATCCTCACCCCATCTCACCCCTCTCCTCCTCCACTCACCCCCTCTCACACCCTCATCCCATCTCACCCTCTCCTCTTCTACTTACCCCCTCATACCCTCACCCCACCTCATCCTCTCCTCCACTCACCCCCTCTCATACCCTCACCCCATCTCACCCTCTCCTCCTCCACTCATACCCTCACCCCATCTCACCCTCTCCTCCTCAACTCACCCTGTCTCATACCCTCACCCCATCTAACCCTCTCTTACCCCCTCACCCCATCTCACCCTCTCTTATCCCCGTCACCCCATCTCACCCCCTCTCATACCCTCACCCAATCTCACCCTCCCCTGAGCCTCCAAGAGCACCAAGTTACATGTTTTATTTTATATTCATGAATTTATGTGCATCTGTATTGCTTCTTGTATATATGCAAATCACACCGTAAGGTCAGAAAAGTCTATCATCAGGTCAGAAAAGTCTATTGAAAAGTATTGTCAGGTCAGAAAAGTCATTCCTCAGGTCAGAAAAGTCTATCGAAAGGTCAATCGAAAAAGTATCGTCAGGTCAGAAAAGTCTATCGTCTGGTCTGAAAAGTCTATCGTCTGGTCTGAAAAGTCTATCGTCAGGTCAGAAAAGTCTATCGTCGGGTCAGAAAGTCTATCGTCGGATCAGAAAAGTCCATCGTCGGGTCAGAAAAGTCTATCGTCGGGTCACAAAAGTCTATCGTCAGGTCAGAAAAGGCTATCGTCGGTCAGAAAAGTCAATCATAAGGTCAGGGAAGTCAATCGTTGGGTCAGAAAAGTCTATCGCCGGGTCAGAAAAGTCTATCGCCGGGTCAGAAAAGTCTATCGTCAGGTCAGAAAAGTCTATCGTAAGGTCAGAAAAGTCTATTGTCAGGTCAGAAAAGTCTATCGTAAGGTCAGAAAAGTCTATCGTAAGGTCAGAAAAGTCTATCGTAAGGTCAGAAAAGTCTATCGTAGGTCAGAAAGTCAATCGTAAGGTCAAAAAAGTCTATCGTAAGGTCAGAAAAGTCTATCGAAAGGTCAGAAAAGTCTATCCTCAGGTCAGGAAAGTCTATCCTCAGGTCAGGAAAGTATATTGAAAGGTCAGAAAAGTCTATCGTCAGGTCAGGAAAGTCTATCGAAAAACCTAGACAACACATGAAAACAAGTGTTAAAGGTTTTGTTATAGGTCCCTTCCTTGATTGTTATCCTATAGCGATTCGTGGGTGAAAATCATTTTGGATATGATTTAAAGTATTACTTTGGTAAACACTGGGAAATGTAATAATATTTTGTTTGAATCAGATTTGAATTAGATCTTGTGTTAAAGTATAGGCGATGTCATTTGAGATTTCATGGTGTATTTATGTATAAATAGGTATATTGTACAAGGTTAAGGTACTTTGCTCAATGTTATCGAGTTTATATTGCTCAAAGAGAGAATGTAGGGTTTGGAAATATTTGTCATATTAGAGCATTGTAAAGCATTGATATACTGGTGAGAAATGTGAGAAGTCTAAATATATAACCAGCAAAGTTTATTTGAAGTGATTTATCAATCTTTTGTCCTTTTATATTGTTCTGCACCAATGAATTGTGCAGTAGGGGTCCAATCGAATAGCCATGGATTTGATGTGAATACAAAGATGAATTAAAAAAAAGAATAAAAAGAGCTGTTGTTTTGTCTTTACTCTGCTTTTATGTAGCATATATGAACCCAAGAAAGAAGTAAAATCCGATCCTATATAGCGCTCCAAAGCACCCCAAAATTAAATATTTCCATTGCCCAAAGTTCATATTCCTGTTGCCCAACGTTCATATTCAGTTGCCTAACGCTAATATATCAGTTGCCAAACGTGTCCAGGGACGTTAGCTAACGCCTCCCCTTGCGTCGGCCAACGTCCCATCCAACGTTGGCTCACTTGAGGGGGGATGTGTGCCTACGGGACTCCCGTTGCTGGCCGCCGAGGGGGCGGCGGCCACGGGTGCCGGCCCCATTGGCGGTCAGCAACGGCCCTCCCGCAAAACAGTGTATACATGAGAGTGTGTGGGAGGGGGGCCGGGTGGATCGTGGGGAGGGGGTTCTATATTTCATACTTGATATATTTATGTTTGAAAAAAAAGGTTTGCAATATTTCTGTACATAGGCAAATATTAGGAAAGTAATTAAATGTACTCCATAGGATGATCTTGGATACACAAATATATATATTTAACATACTGTCTTGAAATATGGTACATGTATTTATACAACGTAGAGCAACAAACGCTGCAAAAATTAAAACATTCCAACAAAGAAATCCTGTGAAAATCGTTTCGTTAAATATAATTTCCTCTGATTTAATACAAAATTCTATACATTGACGTCCAACAAAATCGAACATGTTCAATCGAGTTCTACGGTCACCATATTGTCGTGGAAAGCAGTGGATAGCCATGCATATTTCAGGTACATTACGCTTAAACTACAATAACAAATGTCAAGATGAGTTCATTTCACCACACGATGAATATAATGACCGTGTGGCAGGTCAACGTTATGAAAATCGGGCAAGTGGAAACATGTTTCTACCATCGAACGTTACCGTACAAACTCACACGTTATGATACGTTTATGTGTTTATATTACCACGATCTTCTACGTCGGTTTTTCTTATCGTGCGATTGCCGTACACCAAGTCGGCCGTCGTAATGTGAATGGGCCTGTAGACATATATGTTATCATTTCATCATCCCCCCTCCCTCTCCCTCTCCCCTCACTCTCTGTCTCTGCTCACTTCTCTCTCTTTCTCCTGCTCTCTCTCTCTCTTTTTCTCCGCTCTCTGTTTCCTCTGTCGTTGTGACTACCGATTCAGTTATTTTGTGGCAGTATCTCCTCTATGAATAGCCTAGAAATATGGGGAAAGTACCAAAATGAAGCTCTCCTTGTGTCCAGTATGACTGGCACAGAGCGCAAATGCTATATTGGATAACTTAACTGCCCCCTGTCCTCAAGATCTGTCCCGCTGACCTCAATTCGGCCACCTCCAACAAACACTGATCACAGGCTAATATGGGTCAGATTTTCAGAAAATGTATAATTCACCTTCACCAATCCTCTCAAATAACCCACATTTAAGACAGAAATGAGCTTCAAAATGCAGTTTAACATAACAGAACTGATACTTTAAATCAATGCGATAGCAAATATACTCAAATATACCCAGTATTCTGCATTTTTCAGCCTAATTTAGGAGAGTTTCCTAAATGTGTAGAGCTGCCACTTTTACATTTTCTGAAAATCTGACCCACAACAGGTACTGTTGCCAGGACAAGGTAAAGGTGATGCCAAGATATCCTGAAGCCTGGCATTATACAAGCGGTACCTTAAGGTTGGGGGCCGGTTGAGACAAAGAGGTTTGACCGATTTTGGATGGAAGGTTAAGGGTGGTCTCCACTGGCTGTGGTAAGCTCTGCAGTAAGTATTGCGATCGTTTGTGCTGGTTCTGTAGGTGGTGAGGAATGACGAGGTCCTTGCCTACATGGTCAGTGAACCATGTAGGCAGGACCTCGCCTCTCCTCACCAACACAGCACCATTGCAAGGCTTACCGCAGAGCTTACCGCAGGGCTTACTGCAGCAAGTGGAGACCACCCTTTAGGGAGGTAGGGGAGGGAGCAGACACAACAGGGGAGGGGGAGGAGGTAGAGCGGGGAAGGGCAATGCCTGTAAGACCTATTAACTTGTATTTGCAATGGAATTGTCATTATGGAATGTAAATTTGCTTTTTCATTTTTCGAATTCAAAATTAACAGAAAAATACATTACAACCAACCATTATTCACTACTCATAGATATTTCTCCCACCACCTCCCCATTATATACCTTATGTTTATTGGCAACACTTCTAAACAGGGCAGTTAGAAAATACCTATTATGTGGATGAGTGTCTGTTTGTGTTGTCATTGTGGTGATTGTTGCTATTAAACTATTACATGGAGAAATATGTACACAAAATTACACAGAAATAATCTTGCTGAAAGCACAGTTAAACATGCCATATTCCTGAATGAAACTAAACCCAGTTCAAAGCATAACATTTCAAATAGTTCAATCCCTAATTATCAAATTAGTTTCAACAGTCTCCCCCACACAAACAAATCCCCATCCCTGACCCTATCTCTGCTCCCTCTTTCCAAACCCTGACCCTTTCTCTCCTCCCCTCTTCTCTCCCAAACTTGACCCTTTCTTTCCTCCCCCTGTCCTCTCCTATCCCTGACCCTTTCTTTCCTCCCCCTCTCCTCTGCCATCCCTGACCCTTTTCTCTCCTCCCCCTCTTCTCTTCCATCCCTGACCCTTTTTTTCCTCCCCCTCTTCTCTCCCACCCCTGACCCTTTCTTTCCTCCCCCTCTCCTCTCCCGATCATGACCATTTCTTCCTTCCCCCTCTCCTCTCCCGACCCTTACCCTTTCTCTCCTCACCTCTTCTCTCCCAAACTTGACCCTTTCTTTCCTCCGCCTGTCCTCTCCTATACCTGACCCTTTCTTTCCTCGCCCTCTTCTCTGCTATACCTGACCCTTTCTCTCCTCACCTCTTCTCTGCCATCCCTGACCCTTTCTTTCCTCCCCCTTTTCTCTGCCATCCCTGACCCTTTCTTTCCTCCCCCTTTTCTCTGCCATCCCTGACCCTTTCTCTCCTCCCCCACTTCTCTCCCATTCCTGTCCCTTTCTCTCCTCCCTTCACCTTCACCTCCCCTCCCCTTTCTTTCCTCCCCCTCTCCTTTGTCGTCCCTTACATTTCTTTCCCCTAACGTATCCTCACACATTCCAATATCTATTCCACCCTGGATTGCTGCTAGTCTATTATTGCTTTATACATGTGCCTCTTATGCGTTTGCTCATGGCGGTCTCATACATGTATATACTTAAGTGACCGCTTTCTCTTCTTTGCACCAGAGCTCGTACAGGTGTACCACTGGGATCCGTCACCCTACACTATCCACCCACCTTCGGTATTCGGCTTGAAGGCATCTCTCCAAGAATTCTTCTACTGGCATGTGTTCCTGGCTCCATATACTAACTTATGTACAATTGGCCATACTTTCCAAAATTGAAAATTGTTGCCCAAACAATGTTGAATGGATAGAACTTGGCCCTTTATATTTCGAAACATGACATGCATCTTCCAGGTATTTATTTCTCCATCAAATGAATATGTGGTCCGTTTCAGGAAAATGTGTCATAAGTCACAAAAAATGGATTTTGAGATATCACCATATTTGAAAAGAGGAGATCAATCTAACTCCAATGATAGTTAGCACTAGGACACCTAATAAGTATTTCTATATTTTAACTTTGATATTTTACAAATACTACAAATCACCATCCCTGACCCTATCTCTCCTCCCTCTTTCCCAGCCCTGAACCTTTCTCTCCTCACCTCTTCTCTCCCACCCCTGACCATCCCCTTCTCCTCTCCTATCCCTGACCCTTTCTTTCCTCCCTCTCTTCTCTGCCATCCCTGACCCTATCTCTCCTCCCTCTTTCCAAACCCTGACCCTTTCTCTCCTCACCTCTTCTCTCCCACCCCTGACCATCCCCTTCTCCTCTCCTATCCCTGACCCTTTCTTTCCTCCCCCTCTTCTGTGCCATCCCTGACCCTATCTCTCCTCCCACTTTCCGAACCCTGACCCTTTCTCTCCTCCCTTCACCTTCACCTCCCCTCTCCTTTCTTTCCTTCCCCTTTTCTCTGCCATCCCTGACCCTTTCTCTCCTCACCTCTTCTCTGCCATCCCTGACCCTTTCTCTCCTCACCTCTTCTCTGCCATCCCTGACCCTTTCTTTCCTCCCCCTTTTCTCTGCCATCCCTGACCCTTTCTCTCCTCCCCCACTTCTCTGCCATTCCTGTCCCTTTCTCTCCTCCCTTCACCTTCACCTCCCCTCCCCTTTCTTTCCTCCCCCTCTCCTTTGTCGTCCCTTACATTTCTTTCCCCTAACGTATCCTCACACATTCCAATATCTATTCCACCCTGGATTGCTGCTAGTCTATTATTGCTTTATACATGTGCCTCTTATGCGTTTGCTCATGGCGGTCTCATGTGGGTCACATTTTCAGAAAATGTACAATTGGAAGCTCTACACATTCAGGAAATTTGGCTAAATTAGGCTGAGAAATGAGGAATTCCAAGAGTATCAGAGTATATTTGGTACTGCATTGATTTAAGGTATCAGTTCTGTTATGTTAAACTGTATTTTGCAGCTTATTTATGTCTTAAAGGTGAGTTATTTGAGAGGATTGGTGAAGGCGAATTGTACATTTACTGAAAATCTGACCCATGTATGTACTTAAGTGACCGCTTGGTCTTTGCACTAGAGCTTAATGATCTATTAAGTACATTTTAAGAAAAACCCATTATCTGTTATGACTGCTTGCAAGCGTCACCTTCAAATTATGATTTCATGTGTTTTCAACTAATGTAGACGATAATATTTATATATACCACACACACCTTCTCGAGTTCAAACTAAAACAACTCCCTGCCCTGCCGTTGAAACCATTAAATCTTTCTCCCTGAATTAATCTAACTTTAATGCTAATAATTATGAAAATCAAGATTATCTTCAACATCATAGATATTCTTCTTCTCCTGAATAGTGTTACACCAATTATAACAAGTTCCTACAAAAAATGTTTTGAAAACTTACCGCACCTATTTGCTTGGTCGATCCGCTGTGCCACTCCAATATACTGCTTACGGGGATGATGCCTACCACTGTGTTCGCGTACAGGTGTATCACTGGGATCCGTCACCCTACACTATCCACCCACCTTAGGTCTTCGGCTTGAAGGCATCTCTCCAAGAATTCTTCTACTGGCATGTGTTCCTGGCTCCATTATACTAACTTATGTACAACTGGCCATCCTTTCCAAAATTGAAAATTGTTGCCCAACAATGTTGAATGGATAGAACTTGGCCCTTTATATTTCGAAACATGACATGCATCTTCCAGCTATTTATTTCTCCATCAAATGAATATATGTTATCACCATACTTAACACTTCATTTCTTGTTTATTTCTTCTCACTCATCGTCTATTGCCAAACTACTGTTCTTATTGATACTCTTCTATCAAGTCAGCTTCTTATAGTAAAGCTGCATTCTCAGCCATTACAAGAAAACACAGCTTATTGTTTCATTAATTGTCGGAAATAGGGTTTCTTATATGCATATATTAATCAGTATTCTGCTGCCATATTCTGCTACATATATGTACATATATATACATGTGCATATAAGAATTTGAAGTTTATTCACCCAGAGAACATCGCTTTAAAAATATAGCTTTAGGATCGTTGCTCTGAGTTTATAAATATTCATACCTCAGATTTACGCAAACTCAAAAAACTAGTACATGTTGGGGAAATAACAACCAGATAGAGATGTAGACATGCATTACAACATTTGCCAGGTCCAACGGCTCTGTAGTCTTAGTGAAATATTGGCACTGCCGGACCTGCCCTGGGACCCCTGGCACTAGCCATGCGAACTGCTCTAAAGCTTGGCAGACTAAGAGTCCTATAGATATAGCGTGGAAGCATGGTCTCAAAGTAGCCAAACTATCAACCCTATACCTGGCTACTGTGTGTGAGGGAATAGGGTCGAAAAGCAGCCCATACAAAATAAATACAAAAGACTGAGATCTAGACTTGTGCACCGAGTTGAACAGTGAAACTTTACATGCAGTATCTTATGAGATTAATTTGATGCACGGGCATAATATTTATTTGCGGAGGAAAGTGGGTCTTTTATAATTCCATGTTATCAGTGGATCCCTTCAGCGAGAGCCAGCATGAAAAGTTGTTTACAGTCTGGTGGCGTAAAAATAGTAAATGCGCATGCGTGAAAGAAAGAACACTGCAAGAAACGAAGGTTCAGCCACAGTGGGTCGATTTCATTTGGGAAAGGTTTAGGTTTAATTTAAAGGAGAAATAGAGGGATGTTATTTATTTTTCTGTCAGGAGAAAACGTCTTTGTCATTCTACCCATGGGTTATGGCAAAAGTCTTTGCTATGGATTTTTTTTGCACACATAAGTACGGGTAAGCTCATTATTTTAGCAGTGAAAATTGTAACACTAGGCCTAAAGTTGAAGTATTAAGTAAAAAGTCCTTTTTATTAACTATTGATCTTTTAAAGTTAAAATGAGTGTGAACTTAATGTAACTAACTACCTGGCGTTTCCAAGGGAAAACGTTCCTCGTCAGCAGTTACTTGTATCCGATGCCAAGTTATAGCTACTGTGTTGTAGTCATGCTCAGACTGAAAATGTTAAATATTTACCTCAAGCCGAGATCAAGCCGATTCCAATGATAGTAAACAATCTAATAATCTTATAAGTATTTTTAGATTTTAAGTTTGATATTTTCATTTTTGAAAAAAAAAGTTTTCAATATTTCTGAGGGTCAATAAACAGTAAAGTAAAGAGCGGGTCGACTCTATATTCTTAGTAACCAAACAATGTATTTGTCTTTAATTGTGAATTATTCCTACTTGCCTTTCCATTAATTTCTGAAGGGAGCCTGGGAAGATCTCAGCGTTGTAGCACACTGAGAGGGGATTTTCCGCTTCAGTACAACATAGCAGAAATGTACATGTTTTATTGAATAAAAGTTTTATAATAATAATAATAAAGTAACCAAATATAGTCCATATGAGGACCTTTAAAACAAAAGGATATATTACATAGATTGTCCTGAAATTTAATACATGAATTGATATAGCTATAAGTGATAAACTCCCTCAAAATCAGATCATTCCAATAATGTGATCTTGTAAAAAAACCACTTTGATGAAAAATATCAATTGTGCGACTTATGACTCATTTTCCTGAAAACATCACATTTGTGAGAACTTGTCCACAAGTAAGAGAATTTAGAGGGGAGTGCAGAGAGAAGAGAAAGTGGTGAGAGAGAGAAAAGAGAAGAGGGGGAGGATGGGGTATGTGTGAATAGGGTCGAAGAACAGCCTATAGTGAGGCAGATATATGTAGAACAATTGTGCATTTTGTCATAGAAGCATCAAACTCGATAGAGTTGTAGATTAGGGTCCCAGGAATTATTATTATTATACAACTTTTATTCAGTAAACATAATTATACATATGAAATAAAGAATAGGACCATTGATCCCTCTCCAATGGAGATCTTCCTGGTAGCCCTTTAACAAAAGATTTGAATACATAGAAAAGATTGAAATAATCGTGATTCATAAAATGAACAATGTTTCTGAGGTTCTTTTCGGCTTTAGATTTAAAATAGATTCAATGCCCTTCTATCAATGATTTATAGTCCGGCTTTTAGTCCGTATTAGGGCTTGTAAGGTTTGATGTTTCACCCAGAGAACATCGCTTTGAGAATAATGTCACATATGGCGCCATCTTGAATCAATATTATTACGGCCATGGTGGCCATTTTAAAAATGGCCAACACCAAATAAGTGGCAATACTCTGGCAATGGGGAAACTTAACTAATAAATCCCAGAAAAGTCTATTTCTCTCTTGATTTATTATCTGTTGGGTCCCTAAATGACATTACTGTTCAGTCTGAAGTTCCTGGCATTGAACAACAAAAGATATTCAAAATGGCCACCGCTGAACCCCCTAAATCTACAAATGGACATATCTCTGCTTCTGATTGGACTAGAATCATGTTCTAAATATACGTTTGTTTAGTCCAGAGGGTGAGTGGCACAAGACAACAACAAAGAACTCTTAAATTAACTAGGATATGATACTGTTTGGCGGATAATGAAACGTTAGGCTATTTAAAAAGCCTTCACCATCCCTCCCACCAACCTCCAAAATCGTTTTATTTTATTGTTATATCTATGTACAAAACATTGGCGTCATTGCCCATGTTTTGCACATCATACGGTGGCGCTACCTGGTGGGAGGGTCAGAAACCATATTCTCCAAGTTTACCCGAACGTATGCCAAGCCTGGTACCGAGGATGCCATGTGGCTGTACACAGGGTAAAATGTCCTTTCATGCTTTAGCATATAGGGGTCGGGGAATCGGTTATTTCTCACCTATTATACCAGAAAGTATTGGAAGTAATCTCAGTGTATATGTTTTCCCTGGGCCTGGAGACATTGTTTCTGGCCAAGGGAAGTCGGGAAGTAGCAGTTTCACACGATCGAACAAGAGTCGAGTTAATAGCTGGTAGTTCTAGATAAAGTGGGCGTGGTTAAAATCTTAGGTGGTATGACCTTTAGGCCCTAAATATGGCCACTTTGACGCCAAATCGTCAAATGAGTTTTTGAATGTCTTTATCGAATTCCTAGACTGCATAAACATATATTTAGACATTTAGAATATAATTCTACCCCCATTAGAAGCAGAGATATGCCTATTTGCAGATTCACAGGGGGTTTGAAACAATAAGAGGGAAAAAATGGGGGTGTAGGGGGTTGGAAAAAGGGGTTGTGGGGGGTTTCCCCCACATGAAACAATTAGAGGGAAAAAGGGGGGTGGGGGTTAGCAGGGTAACGGAAATAAAATCATTTTTTTATTAAAAAAAAAGGAAAGTCGAACATGCAGGGAAAGAATACATGGTAAGCCGGTGAGAAAAATCTTTTTGATGAAAATGCTCAAGATTGTAGAACTATAGGAAAACAGGAAAGAAATACAAAAGTTGAAAGTGAGGTGTAAAAATGTTTGCAGCCCGAAAATTGAAAACAGCACGGATGAGAGGAGGACCATAGCAGCGTATTGTAACATCTTTATGATAGAGCGCTGGGTCGGGGTTATTTGTTGATATATTGAATAAAGTTATGTTTTGTAAAAAAAAAAAAAAAAAAAAAAAAAAAGGAAAGAAAAATCCAAAGTTGGGGGGGGGGGTGAAAGTGAGAAAGAAAAAGAGGGGCGGAATCGAGGCCAGAGGGGGAGAGTAAAGAAGGAAAAGGAGGGAGGGACAGCGGGAGGTGTAGGGAGAGGGGCAACTGTCTGAGGGACGGGTACTTTGCTAGTAAGTGTATGAGTCATTTCTTACTGTTTGAATTCATAAGTTCATGAATTCAGAGTTGGACGAAAATGAATCATGAGGAATTTATTTGGGTGGGGAGGGTGGGGGCAGCGGAGGAGTTAGTTGACAAATTAAATCTTACGTTTTCATCAGTTAGAACAAGTAAAGTAGTGACATATAATAATTATAAAGGTGATGTTAGGGATTTGAGATTGTGTCTAGAAAGTACCAATCAGAGTACAGAATCGTTATTTGTGTAATCTAGAATCTGGTATTTGTGATGTGTTTCATGAAAATGAGTCATAAGTCACAAAAAATGGATTTTGAGATATCACCATATATGAAAAGATGAGATCAAGCAAATTCCAATGATAGTAAACAGTCTAATATTCTAATAACTATATCTGGATTTTAAGTTTGATATTTTCGTCTTTTAAAAAAAAGTTTCCAATATTTCTGGGGGTCAATAAACAGTAAAGTAACTAACTGTAGTCCATTTGAGGACCTTTAAAACAAAAGGATATATTACATAGATTGTTCTGAAATTTGATACATCGATTGATATAGCTATAAGTGACAAACCCTCCAAACATTAGAACTTTCCAATAATGTGAACTTGTGAAAAAAACACTTTGGAAAATATCATTTTTGCGACTTCTGACTCATTTTCCTGAAACACATCACATTTAGATTATATTTAGTTTATTATAGCAATAGACAACGAGGATTTTAGCGTGAGAACTGTCTGTACTCCCATAGACGTCCCAAGGCCGAAGGCCGAGGGATGTCTATGGGTCTACAGACAGTTCGAATGCTAAATCAGAGTTGTATATTGATTTTAGTCCGTGATGGAACACCGTGGTGGTGCCACTAGACCAACGCGGTCTGTAGTATAATAAGTGCACGCGAAATCTTACCCAAAATGGACTAAATATAGATAGACCCATTTGTATTACACACTGAGCCACACATATGACTCTGGGTCTGTGTGACCACATCCTGGCCTATATATTGTACCTGGGCTGTTCCCCACTTCCTGGAAAGGTATTTATGTAGTGAATCGCAGATTTGTGGGCATGAGTTCGCAAATTTTGGGAAAAATCACAATAACGAAAAGTATTTGTTACAAATGGTTTATTCACCGAAATATCATCACTGAAAGGGGTTGCTTTACTTGAACAACAGTAATATCCTGCTGTAGGGTGCGGCACAAGTCCATAGCGTTAAGCGAATACCTGATCCCCTTATGTTATACGTTGTTAGAATTCAGATACCTACTATACACAATATTCAGACATGTAAACATGTTCAACAACGTTTAGATTGAATACGTTGTGCTAAACGGTGCCTTTGCAGTGTATAAGTGTTTTTATTTCACATTCATCACACAATTACAATAATAATGAGAAAAAGGTCTCCCTCTTTGCACGCATAGGGCTTCCGAGAGTGCCTTAGCTTGTTCTTTTATATTCAAATAAGACACCTACTTAATTAAGTGCTTATGTGTATGTTTTTAACTTCTATTTCTGATGTTTATATTCTATACACTTATTCATATAACTATAACAATCCAATTAAACATAATCATACATCATGTAAGTTTAAATATAAGTTTAAACGTTTCTATACAAATCCTCTTGTCTCTACCACTAACTACAGAGTTACTATTATACCAATATCTGTTCAATGCACATTAAGTAACTAAAAAGTTACTTCTACATTATATTTGATTTCACTTAGTCTATTATTATTATGGAGCTAGATGTAAGCTCTGCCTACCATCCACCAGAGGTACTAGGTCTAGTACCAAATGCATGATGACGTGGTGTCACCTCCGGATGGAACTGGCCAGAACTAGTTGCATCCGGCTCTAGTAGAAATGCCCACCGCTGCCACAGCCTGGTTGGAGTTGGACGGCAGCTTCTTTTTGTATATTGGAATATTTCTGGAATTAGATGTGTAAAACATGGCCTGTCTTGAATCTGACACAGTCCCGGGTGTCTGGTTTTAATTTTTATGTTTATTTCTTTATTATTGAACGCCTAATGGCGAAATAACCTTCTGGTTAACGATTATTATTATTATTGTGTAATTTTTCTATTATTTTTCTAATATTTTCTATACCTGTTTAAAGCAGCTTCTCTGTGAATAGTGTACCTGTTGCATAATGTCTAGCTGAATAAAAATCTTAAAACAAAACAATGTTGATTTTGTAGAATTCTGTAGAATTTGTGTAAAAACAATAACAAATCATGGCTGAAATCTCTATGTACCACTACAGTCTTTTTGGTTTTTTATTTAGAATATTTATATAACATGTCAACAATTACAATAATACTTATGCTATACAGCCAAGTTCATCCTTGCCCCTCCCTCCATGACTCACACCTGCCTGTCATCTTACATTGGGCCTATCACAGATAGAGCCCCTCCTACCTCCAGGAGTAGCACGTGAGCTGCTTCTGTGAGGGTTGCTTGTTTGATAAAATATACTTCAGTTGGTAACGGTATCTGAACGTGTCTGGTCTTCATTCTCCTACTCGAATATTCTACACTAGCTTAAGTGCGACCCACACTAGAGACATTTCACGGCCGATTTAAGTGTCCCGACTCTTTTTAGGAATTAAGATTCAGTCGGGGATCAATTTTCTTCACTCGGGGAAAAAAATCAGCGATCGGGAGGTGTCCCGATTGCTCCAAGGGACCTTTCCTAAAAGTTAAATCCCAAAAACGGCCGATTTAACCGGTTTAATCGGCGATTTAATTTTTTTATTAATCAGCTACTAGTTTGGGTCTAGGCCCGACTGGTCGGGAGCTCCATAAAGGTAGTCGGCTGGTGTTCCCGATCGCTCGGGAGGGCCCTCCCAATTATCCAATATATTGGATAATCAGGAGAGCCCTCCCGACTGATCGGGGTGGGAAGCAAATGTTCATTTTTCAACTTTTTCAATTTTTTTTTTTTTCATTTTTTTCCCATCTTCCTTGTCTAGGGTCTTGCTCCAAACCGCAAAATGCCATTGAAATGCTCCAAACCGCAAATGTCATTAAAATCCCATTAGGACGGAATCATTTTTTTTTCATTTTTTTTTCATCTACCTTGTCTAGGGTCTTGCTCCAAACCGCAAAATGCCATTGATATTGACTATTTCCAATTTAAAATTGACTTTTTGATTGACTATTTTGACTTTTCGATTGACTATTTCAACTTTTTGATTGACTTTTTCGACTTTCTGATTGACTATTCTGACTTTTTGATGGACTATTTTGACTTTTTGATTGCCTTTTGACTTTTTGATTGACTATTTCAACTTTTTGATTGACTTTTTCGACATTCTTATTGACTATTCTGACTTTTTTATTGACTATTTTGACTTTCGATTGCCTTTTTGATTGACTTATCTGACTCTCTGATTGACTATTCTGACTTTTTTATTCACTTTTCTGACTCTGATTGACTATTCTGACTTTTTGATTTTGACTTTTCTGACTTTTTGATTAACTATTTCAACTTTTTGATTGACTATTTCGACTTTCTGATTGACTATTTCAACTTTTTGATTGACTTTTCGAATTTCTGATTGACTAGTCTGACTTTTTGATTGACTTTTTAGACTTTTTGATTGACTTTTGACTTTTTGATTGACTATTCTGACTTTCGATTGCCTTTTTTATTGACTTTTCTGACTTTCTGATTGACTAATCTGACTTTTTGATTGACTATTTCAACTTTTTGATTGACTATTTTGACTTTCTGATTGACTATTTTGACTTTTCGATTGACTATTTCAACTTTTTGATTGACTTTTTCGACATTCTGATTGACTATTCTGACTTTTTTATTGACTATTTTGACTTTCGATTGCCTTTTTGATTGACTTTTCTGACTCTCTGATTGACTATTCTGACTTTTTTATTGACTTTTCTGACTATCTGATTGACTATTCTGACTTTTTGATTTTGACTTTTCTGACTTTTTGAATAACTATTTCAACTTTTTGATTGACTATTTCGACTTTCTGATTGACTATTCTGACTTTTTGATTGACTATTTTGACTTTTTGATTGACATTTCAACTTTTTGATTGACTATTGCAACTTTCTGATTGACTTTTCTAACTTTCTGATTGACTTTGATTGACTATTTCGACTTTCTGATTGACTATTCTGACGTAAAGAATGACTGACTTTTAGATTGACTTTCTGAGATTGCGCAGAGTATAAGCATGTGCATGAGGGAGAATACATTTTTATTTTTTTTCAAAATGCTCTCCATTCCCCCTGCCCTCCTTCAGTAGGTAGGCCTACAAAATGAACAGTCCCTAGGAATGGGACATGCACGACCGCGCCGACTTGTTTGTAACGTTACAACGTTACGTTGTGAACTTGGCTAAGCAGAATATTTCTCTCATCTTCTGCGTTATTTCCTTCACTATATAATCTCACTATATAATCTGAACTTGAAAAACTTAAAAGTTTGGAATCCATATAGGGAAGGTTTTGATTTTCAAAGTCATTTGATGTGAGATGGTTGACCAATAGAATTGACCATCTATAGAGATATTATTGTAAGGTATGCAAAACTATATATGGCTAGATAGAACTTGAGGAGATCTAGGCAATAGAAGTACTTTTGATAGTATATAACAATTTAGGGGTCTTTGGTCCAGTTTTGTCCCTAAATTGCCCTTGTAACGGACAATCCTACCAGCGGATAGAGTCTGTGGTCGACCCCTAAAGGACTTGGAAGGTTGTGGTTTGGAGGGAATAGCCTTATCGCTCGTCCTCTATCCCATGCCATAAGTCTCTTCCCTCCAAACCACAACCTTCTAAGTCCATAATAGTAAGCATTCCTTAATCATCCTATTTTAAAGGGGGGTGATCCCATTTTGTGAGAATGGGTCATATATATATGAGCAATTCTAACGAATTGGGCTCACTTGCATGCATGCATTTGAAATTTTAGGCAAAAATACCCCCTGTGCACCCATTTCGTGAGAACTGACCATATATATACACACAAAAACATATATGATGCAGACACTATGTATATCTATACATATTTATGCATACACCTGCAAGGAAGAGGGAGTAGAGTAACTCCCGATTATATTAGTCAACTCCCGATTATAGTGGTGAGGACACTATTCGGGGATATGTTTGGGTCAACTCCCGATTATACTGGCATTTCCTGCAATCGGCACTAGTGTGGGGCAAAAAATTTGCCAGGTTTATTCCTAAAAGTAACCGCGCCGATGCATCGGGAGCACTTTAATCGGCCGATTTAACTTACTTCTCTAGTGTGGGTCGACCTTTATAGAAGCTTACTACGATCCTGACTTCATAATACTTACAACAAGTTATGTAGCCGGTACAATGGCTGGTTTGTAAAACAGGTCTGCTCCAGTGATCTGGGCTCACGGGTGATATATTCAACTCAGAATTATATGGTCTTCCGCCCACTGCTGTCTCTAACTATTAATTAGGGCTACCGTTTATGATATTCTACATATGTTGTATTCGTAATACACTTACTTGCCTAACCAAATTGTCTTTTAATACTTTATCTTCGAGTCGCAAACCAGACTAAGTTAAAAAGTAATTTAAGTTAGCTCACAATGTCCTTATTTATATCTCCAAAGAATACTCTTGACATTACTTACTAACACTCCAACATTGCACAGCTAATCTATTGTATAAATTATTATTATTATTATACAACTTTTATTCAGTATATACATATACATAATGACAATAAAGAATGGGGCGATTGCTCCCTCTCCACAGGAGATCTTCCCGGTAGCCCTTAAACCAAAGGTTGATAATAAAACTGAAAAATTTGAAAAAAGAGTCTTTGCATGTATTTTCCCTCATAGTCATTAATCGACACAATAACTATTTTGCAAAAGGTTTATTCCAGATGTTGCAGCACATATTTTTGTTTAAAGAATTTTATTTTCATATTAAACAGAAAATTTGCAGAGGAACACGTCGCCTAAAAATGAATTCAGGCGATTTTTAAGGCAATCTGCCCTATTCTATAGAGATACATTATATAATATAAATATATCATATAATGTATCTCTATAGAATAGGGCAGATTGCAACATCCATATATTATATGGATGTTGAGTTGATATGTTCACAAATATCGCTTGGAAGAATTGTTCAGGAAATGTTTATAATATGAATGCAACACAAGGATCATACAAAGATCCAAAAACATTAATATGGAATAAATGCAAGGTTCAGGAAATGGTTTGTAATTGGAACCGATAATTAATATCAGTGTGAGATAGAGTGGGTGGCTGACTTCTTGAGGAGAAGCAAGGCTTGCGCCCCTAAAAGAAAAAAAGATTTTTTTTGCTCAAGTCCGAAAAGTCCTCTGCAAGCTGTTAACGGATTCCTGAGAGTGAAGGGACGCCGACGTCCGTACGTCCACATGTCACGTCGTCCCATGGTTGCTAGGTACAGTCTCTATGGTTACCGCTGCTCCCATTTATACCTGCATTCAACTGCATACAAGGTATAAACACTGTATGATTGATGGACCAGATATTGTACTGTCATTATGTCCACACTGGGAACAGATGAATACCTCAACCAGGGGACCTGAAACACCCAGTTTAAATAAAATCTGTTTTAATAAACAGAAATGTTTCTGATCGGTTACTAACAGGAACTCAGTTATTTGTATAAAAGTCCATGTATGGGATTTAGCAACGTGTAATATCATGGCAACGCCTAGAAACGTATACTATTATGGGTCAGATTTTCAGAAAATGTACAATTCACCTTCACCAATTCTCTGAAATAACCCGAATTTCAGACGAAAATAATGTTAAAAATATAGATCAAACTTACCAAACAGATTGCTAGAATCACTGCAATGCCAAATATACTCTGATTTACCTGGTATTGACTAAATTTAACAGAATTTACTAAAAGTGTACAGCTGCCAATTGTACATTTTCTGAAAATCTGTCTCATATGGACATTGACGTTGGTGCAATAAATATAAAGTTTGTCTGGTTTCCGCGTGCATGGATGATAACTTATGCAGATGTATTCCATTCAAGACGCCTCCATAGAGTCCGCATCACATGGACCCGTGAGGAGAGCAGAAATGTATGTATCTTATGTATAATGTATGTATCTTATGTATAAGAAAATGAGTCATGAGTCGCAAAAAATGGATTTTGAGATAACATCATATTCTTCATATAAGATGACCTTAGAAATACATGGATATATATTTTTAAATGTGATACATGCATTTATGATACAAACAGCGTTAAACACTTCAATAATCAGAATCTTGTAAATAAAACACTTTCAAAATTATCTATTTTGCGACTTGTGCCTCATTTTCCTGTATCACATCACTTATATAAGGCCAGAAGATGAATGAGCAGCGGGCTATCTACGCACAGAGCAGTAGGATATCTAACCACAGAACTTTATCTTTCTATCTTATCTTAAATTGTTTTGTATTTTATACTTCATGCCGCGGGTGTTACACGGCGTCGCCTCGTCCCGCTACCAGCTCTACCCAACCTTATCTCACTCATTAATAATCCTCCCTTCCCATTGGCTAATCACTGTCACGTGAGACGTCACATGATCTACGATCACAATCGCCCCCAGCGGACTGATTAGGAACTTCAGATTAAGGACTCACTACACAATTTCTCATATTTTTACCAGCGTTCTTCCGCTCCCAGCATGCATTGCGCCATGAAGCGGCTCTAATATAATTACCAGTATCCCATAATGCACCAGTGATGTATGTAGCTGTCACTCATAATCACCAGAGGGCGGGGCTGTATTAAAGTGGCAGTCAGCACCAAAGTCCATCAGTTCTTTCTGCCGGAGTCAGTAACGCTAGGTAAGGTACATTATAGAGAGAATGGAACAAGTTGAAATAATTGAATATTTCATTTCATTTTTTTAAAAAATCGTTAATCACTGGTACCGAATTTGATCCACTATATGCCAAAATGTTAATTCTGTATTATGTTAATTCTGTATTCATTATATACTTATTCAAAATTACTTATGACACTTATGACTAAACATGTAAGAGTTGTAACTTGTTACTTTTTTTACTTTTATTTATTTTCTTCTATTCCATTACTTTTGGTTATTGCCAGACATGTCCTGGTCGACCTGTATTAAGGTCCAGCGTAACCTCTCCTTTTGTTGAATTAAGGAACACATTATATATAGTACAAGTGTACTATTGTATTATTGTACTATTATTTTGAGTTGTTAATGTTGTGTTTGAGATATTTCTGAACTACTTTCATTGACCTATAGCCAAATCTAACGTGTAGATTAGAGTAATCTAAATTACTCAATTCATCCTCAGTTAGCCATAAAAGCTTTTAGTTTTGTACAAAGTACTCAATTTGGAAAAATCAGTGATATAATTAAACAGTGTTTTAATGTGTTTGACAATACTAATGGCTAAAAATGGTAAATAATGGTAAAATGCCATTTTTTAAACATTAGAATCAGCTTGTTCTCATCTTTTCAAATAGATTGATATCTCCAAATGTCAAAATGTTGATGTTTGAATGAGGTTAAAAATATCAATGTTTAAAAACATGTTTAAAATATTAAAATGCCAATGGTTATACAAGTCTTAGAATCCTATGTGAATTAGCGGTGACTGCGGCTTTAAGAGCCTTGAGCTGTCAATCATAGCTAAATACAGGGGCGGGAAGTGGAGCAGTCGCCATGGAGATGACGTCACGACGTCAGGAGATAACGTCAAGTGACGTACAGTGGTAAAGTGGGGCACTAATGGCGGGGGTAATGGTGGGGGTAATGGGGAGGTGGTAAGATTCACAATTAGACCTTAATAGAACATTTAATTGAATTCTACACTGACGCCCTCTGTGGTGTATGTGGCGTACTGAAGTAGTTGTTGGATTGCCCGAGAGGGGGCGGTCTGGCAGCCAACATCTTCTGCTGAAAACACTTTATATTCATTTATTATTCTTTTAATTCCATGGATTATAGTACGACTTTACTAGGCCCATACTTTAGACGAATATTATAAATTACAGTTTTGGTATTTGTTGTATCTAGATGAGGTCTCGTGAAGCTAAAAGACGTTTAATTCTTTTAATTTCTTGCATTTCATTACTAGTTTTCTATCCTTATATACTGCGGACCTTGATTGTATATGGTCGCTAGAATATGGGAGTCTAAGTAATCGTCTGTTTGGCTATATTAAAGACAACTCCCGAGGAAATGCTTGTACAAGAATTACTCATTATCAAATTACAACTTCCATATCTTGGACGAATATGGGTCAGAATTTAAGTAATTGTACAATTTGTCTTCAGCAATCCTTTCAAATAACACACATTTAAGACAATAATGATGTCAAAATTCAGTTTAACACAACAAACACATCCTTTAAATCAAGGCAATACCAACTATACTCAGGTATACCTAGTATTGACCATTTTCCAGTCTTAATTCAGCAGAATTTACTAAATATGTAGATCTGCCAACTGTACATTTTCTGAAAATCTGACCCATATAACAAATGTTATGCTTTGTTTAATCTTGAACCTACATAAAGTCTTTAAAGCTATAAGCAAAACTACTATGTATAATAAGACAACTACATCCACTAATTTTATGAAAAAAAATTGTGTAAAAAAGACTGTTTGGTTCATTTTGTCCAGCTCTGTAGCATGGCATGCACTGGAAGACTAGATTCTAAACCTGAAGAGCTTTAACACATTTGTGATGTGTTTCGGGAAAATGAGTCATGAGTCGCAAAATTGGTATATTTCAACGTGTTTTTTTCACAAAATCACATTATTGGAATCTTCTGATTTTGCGGGAGTGTGTCACGTATGGATATGTCAATCGATGTATCAAATTTCAGGACAATCTATGTAATATATCCTTTCGTTTTAAAAGTCCTCATATGGACTACATTTAGTTACTTTACTGTTTAGTGACTCCCAGAAATATTGGAAACTTTTTTTTTTCAAAAACCAAAATATCAAACTTAAAATCTAGAAATACTTATTGGATTATTAGACTGTTGACTATCATTGGAATCGGCTTGATCTCATCTTTTCAAATATAATGATATCTCAAAATCTATTTTTTGCGACTTATGACTCATTTTCCTAAAACGGATCACAATTTTGTATCTCTTACTTGTGTGTTTGTTTATTTGTTTACCTTTTATTTCAGTAAGCTCACAATTTACATTGCTATTCTCTGCTTATGGTTATAAGTTACATGGAAAATATTAGAAACTACCAGAGATCTACAAGATCAAGTTAGCAAATAATAACATCAATATTATCAATATTAGACTACTATTCCATCGGGCTAACTTTTGAGATAATATTAACCTATAAAATATGTTTGGTATTTACCAGTGAGTATAAAAGATGATAGAAGCGTACCTAGTGATGACAATATCATCATAATTATTATCATTAACTATAAAGAACATTACTGTACTTGTTACCGTGGTTTACCGGTCAGTGGGTGATAAAACTAGTTTTGTGAAAGCATTAAATTGTTATATGGGTCAGATTTTCAGAAAATGTACAATTGGCAGCTCTACACATTTAGTAAATCCTGCTAAATTAGGCTGCAATTTGGTCAATACTGGGTAAATTCGAGTATATTCGGCATTGCATTGATTCTAGCAATCCGTTTGGTTAGGTTGAACTGTGTTTTGAACTTTATTTTCGTCTGAAATTCCGGTTATTTGAGAAGATTGGTGAAGGCCAATTGTACATCTTCTGAAAATCTGACCCATATAGAGGGAAGTAGTGAGTAGGAATGTAACATGTAGTATGAGCTATAAGTGTGTATAATGTACTGCTTCTAAATCAACCGTTTGTATGGTGAAGCGTTCACTGTAATCTGTGATGTTCTTATAGAATGTATATTGATGTTTAGTTTAACAGGTAATAATGAATTCATGCATTTTGTGTTATGTAACTAAACTAACTTATATACAGACAACGCTGGACAAAATCTATGGTGGATATAACTTTGTTTTCAATGTAATATATGATGTCTTACTGGGAAATGAGTCATAAGTTGCAAAAATGGTATTTTATAAACATAAATATATCAAACTTAACATACAGAAATACTTGTTCAGATGTACTTAATGTTTGCCATCATTGAAATCAATTGGATTTAATCTGATCAAATGTGATGATATCTCAAAATCCATTTGTTGCGACTTGTGACTTATTTCCATTTAACATATATATTATGTTATCGGTCTTTAATGAAAAAAAGATACTTTATACTCAACATAAATACTATAATTTCGATGTTATTAGTTCCTATTTTTAGTTAGGCCTACATATAGCCATGCACCTAGATAGTGCAAACCACACTAGACACAGCGCCAGGCAGAATATCATTAAAGATGCTGTGAGCTTTGGTCTTGACAAATAGTCATGTCTTGCTATATAAAAATGTTGAATAAAAAAAAATATCTATACTGCACAAAGATATCTATACTGCACAAAGATATCTATACTGCACAAAGATATCTATATTCCACGACCACCACTGAGATAAGTGCTAACGGTTTACAATTACTCGCAGATACAACCCCAGCGTGAGATCCCCCCCCCCCTCCACCACCTCCACCCTCCTCCTCCCTACCCCTCTGGGTCCTGAGTAAGACCATGAAGTGCCTTTCTGTCTCTTTTTCTCTGTCTCTCTCTCCCTTCTTCTCTATCTCTATTTCTTGGGTATGATCATAAACTGCCTCCCTCTCAGCTCTCCCGCCCTTGATATAACCTTCAATGTGTTGGTAAGGGCGTAAAGCAACAAATCTCACTCACCCGTTCCCTCCCCCTCCCCCGCCTCCCCCTCCCCCTCCCCCACCATCTTGATTCTAAGTGACGCCAGATCCCCCTAGTGGCCAATTTGTACCAAATGTCGTCCACTTCTCGTATGTCTGCCCTCTGGCGGCGAGATGTGTGTGCAGAGCGCGCCATGTGTATGTGTCACGTGATGAGATATGACAGACAATTAGGGATGCACGCTGTACGCATGCGCACACGCACGCGCGCGCACAGGCACTGCATGAGCGATCCTGGTGGAGGAATGTCACATTATATGAGGCCGGAAATTAAGGACTTGGATCGGAGGAGATGGGAGGGGAGGGGGAGATTAGGGGGGGGGGGCGGGAGCGCGGGGCAGACAATTTTAGTGGTTGTAGATAATAGTATAATAGTGTATGATATATATACAAACTTGTATTCAATAAACATATACATTTCTAGTATAATGCGATACTGAAAAGGAATGGTCCCTCTCAATTTATTACACCCCTGTGCTGCAGTTGCCCATACCTTCAGCATTGTATGTCACACTTGGTCAAGGTGGTGCATAACATGTAAATTGTGTCACCCTTGGCGCATACAACAAGTAGGTTCGCCAAAAAGTGAAATTACTTCCTTTATATTCATTTATTTATACTGTTTATTCACTAATGGGGTGTAATACATATGGAACAAAGCTCGGGTGAAGTCAGTACACTTGTTAGTGACCTCGGGAGCACAGAAGATCTCGGGCTAATGCCCTCTAACTTCCCGCACTCCCTCGGTCACTAACAAGTGTACTGACTTCCCCCTTGCTATGTTCCATCTATGTACTTTCTACACTGAGATCTTCCTGGCATCCATTTAAATATCATATAACATGGGAAGAGATATAATACAGTGATCGTGTAGTTAAATATTAACAATTAGTGAGTAGTTATAATTTAAATTTACATTTACGTGAATTCCCAAAGATGTATTCTTTCAAATCGTGTAATACGAGATTATCTAATATTTATTAATTTTAGTGACACTAGTTCACAGAGTCTAGGCCTCAAAATGAGAGTATACCTTCAAACGAAGTGAAAGCTTCTCGCCTCAAAGTGCCATTATAATTCCATTAAGACCGCAAAATGTAATTACACTCCCATTAAATCGCCTAGTCCTAGGCCAAAATACCGACTAGTGAAGTAGGCGTCCAATCACTGATAGACTATTCTTATCTGGGGCAGGTTTTCAGAAAATGTACAATTCTACTTCGCCAATCTTCCCAAATAACCCAAATATCAGACGAAAGTAGAGTTTAAAATACAGTTCAACCTAACCAAACAGATTGCTAGAATCAATGCAATGCCGAATATACTTGAATTTACGCAGTATTGGCTAAATCTCAGCCTAATTTAGCAGAATTTACTAAATGTGTACAGCTGCCAATTGTACATTTCATGAAAATCTGACCCATCAGAGGGTTCAGACCGGGATTCCACACTAAACCCTGAGCATGGCTACTGGCAGGACTTGTCTGAACCTGTGGGCCCTTGCTCTGGTTCTATTTGTGATGTGTTCCAGGAAAATGAGTCATAAGTGTTTAAGTGTTTTTTAGAAGATCTTTTTACTGAAATGTTCTGATATTTAGGGGGTTTAGTACTTATAGTGGTATCAATCCGTGTAACATATTTCAGGACATTATATTAAATATATCCTTGCGTTTTGAAGGCATTCATATGGAGTATATTAGTTACTTAACTGGTAATTACCCATCCAGAAACATTGCAATCTTCTTCTTTTTTTCAAAATAAAAATATCTAACTTAAAGTATAGAAATACATATTAGGTGTCCTAGTGTTTACTATCATTGGACTCAGCTTGATCTCCTTTTTTCAAATATGATGATATCTCAAAATCCATATTTTACGACTTATGACTCATTTTCCTGAAACGGATCACATTTCTCCTTGGGAAGTGTATGGAGAAATGGTTAGCAAGAATAGGGCCCAACTGCAATACTAATGCACCTTCTATACCAGCCACCAGCAGTACCATCTATACATGTTACTTGTGTATAAGGGTCACTCAATTGTAACTCAGGTGTAACTCAGGTGTAACTCAGGTGTAAATCAGGTAAGAATTGATATTTACTATAACACATTCAGTATTATATTCCATATTTATATGTTTGTATCAATCTTAAGCAGTACCCTGTATTCTAACTCTTGTGTAGTTACTATAAAAAGTCACTATAACAAATTCTTATATTCTCCTCTCCAAAAATGTAACAGCGGGAAAACATGGAATCTCATTCAATAAGCGTGTCGACCCTTTTGTCACATTTATTTTGTAATTGCAAGTTATCGCAGTGATGAATAAACAATTTTCTAATTTAATCTAATCTAAGTCAATTGTCATTTATCATATATACTCTAGTTAGACTCTCCCTCCCATATTTTCTCCTCTCCCTCTCTTCTCTGTCCTCTCTCTCCTCTCTCTCCTCTCCATCTCTCCTCTCTCTCCTCTCCTCTCCCGTCCCTCTCTCCCCTCTCTCCTCTCCATCTCTCCTCTCACTTCTTTCTCACATTTCTCCCTCTCCATATCTCCTGTCTCTCGTCCCCCGCTCACTGTCTCCTCTCTCTCCCTCTCATATACAATGATTAAAACATTATATTACTGCTCTGCTCCATTTCTCTATTTCCGGTCTCCTTACTTTCCGCCCCACTCCGCATGTGCACAAACGTTTAGTTGTGTCAGGGAACCTTGGCCCCTGCCCCGGAAGTAGAATCCCCACAGAACGCTTCTGGGACGCTCTGCCTTCTCATCTACATTACCCACAATCCCTCATTTACCTTCCTCTAGTTTCCTCTGATTCAATCCTACCCATAATGCACCGCTGGTTGACCCGTGTCGCCGCCTGGTGACAAACTCATTAACCTCTCCATGTATCCCTCCGCCACCAGCCACTTCCGCCCAATCACTGCGCGCGCACTTCCCTGTCCCGCCGCTAGAGGACTCCACCTTGATGACGTCATCATGTAGCGTCTGAGCGCCGCTCTGTATGTCCCGGATGTGTCACGTGGTACGACGCTTGGATAGGATCAGAACGTCAGCAATAGGGGAGTTGTATGTGCCACTGCGCATGTCTGGTACAGTGCATCCTGGGATGTACAATAGGGGAGTTGCATGTGCCACTGCGCATGTCTGTTACAGTGCATCCTGGGATGTACAATAGGGGAGTTGTATGTGCCACTGCGCATGTCTGTTACAGTGCATCCTGGGATGTACAATAGGGGAGTTGCATGTGCCACTGCGCATGTCTGTTACAGTGCATCCTGGGATGTACAATAGGGGAGTTGTATGTGCCACTGCGCATGTCTGTTACAGTGCATCCTGGGATGTACAATAGGGGAGTTGCATGTGCCACTGCGCATGTCTGTTACAGTGCATCCTGGGATGTACAATAGGGGAGTTGTATGTGCCACTGCGCATGTCTGTTACAGTGCATCCTGGGATGTACAATAGGGGAGTTGTATGTGCCACTGCGCATGTCTGTTACAGTGCATCCTGGGATGTACAATAGGGGAGTTGCATGTGCCACTGCGCATGTCTGGTACAGTGCATCCTGGGATGAACAATAGGGGAGTTGTATGTGCCACTGCGCATGTCTGTTACAGTGCATCCTGGGATGTACAATAGGGGAGTTGCATGTGCCACTGCGCATGTCTGTTACAGTGCATGCTGGGATGTACAATAGGGGAGTTGCATGTGCCACTGCGCATGTCTGGTACAGTGCATCCTGGGATGAACAATAGGGGAGTTGTATGTGCCACTGCGCATGTCTGTTACAGTGCATCCTGGGATGTACAATAGGGGAGTTGCATGTGCCACTGCGCATGTCTGTTACAGTGCATGCTGGGATGTACAATAGGGGAGTTGCATGTGCCACTGCGCATGTCTGGTACAGTGCATCCTGGGATGTACAATAGGGGAGTTGTATGTGCCACTGCGCATGTCTGTTACAGTGCATCCTGGGATGTACAATAGGGGAGTTGCATGTGCCACTGACCAGTATAGGCCGTAACAACTGTAACAACCGTAACCCAGCGCATACGGCAACTTTCCTTATACTACTTATGTCGTGTTGCGTCTCCAGTCACTTAGTTCTTGTTGCTCACGATGGGTCGCGTATAAACAACAACAGCGTCCACTGTGGTCTTGTGTGACAGTTTGCTGCTCATCTATTACAGGCTGTGTCCGTTAAGGAGGACGGAGCGAGAGGACAGAGTAAAGCGTGAGAAGCGAGTAGAGGGAGAGGACGGAGAGGAGATAGGGAGAACAGGAAGGGGAGAGGATAGGGAAAAGAGTGGAGAGAGAGGGAGAGGAGAGAGAAGAGAGAGAGGAGAGAGCAGAGAGAGCAGAGAGAGGAGAGATAGGGAGAGGAGAGAGGGGGAGAGGGGAGAGGGGAGAGAGGAGAGAGAGAGGAGAGAGGGGGGGGAGAGAGGAGAGGGGGAGAAAGCGGAGAGAGAGGTGACAGAGGAGAGAGAGGAGAGAGAGGAGAGAGAGAGGAGAGAGAGGGGGGAGAGAGAGGAGAAAGAGAGGGAGAGAATGGAAAGGAGGGAGGAGAGAGGGGAGAGAGGGTGGAGAGAGAGAAGAGAAAAGAGAGGGGGAAAGGAGGGAAAAGAGACAGAGGAAAGAGAGGAGAGAGAGAGGAGAGAGAGAGGAGAGAGACAGAGAGGGAAGAGAGAGGAGACAGAGGAAAGAGAGGAGAGAGAGAGGAGAGAGAGAGGAGAGAGAGAGGAGAGAGATAGAGAGGAAAGAGAGGAGACAGAGGAAAGAGAGGAGAGAGAGGAGAGAGAGGAGAGAGAGGAGAGAGAGGAGAGAGAGGAGAGAGAGGAGGGAGAGGAGAGAGAGGAGAGAGAGGAGAGAGAGAGGAGACAGAGAGGAGATAGAGAGGAGAGAGAGGAGAGAGAGAGAAGGGAGAGAGGAGAGAGAGAGGAGAGAGAGAGGAGAGGGAGAGGAGAGAGTGGAGAGAGAGGATAGAGGGTTGAGAGAAGAGAAAAGAGAGGGGGAGAGGAGGGAAAGGAGAGAGAGAAGAGAAAGAGAGGAGAGAGAGAGAGAGAAGAGACAGGAGACAGAGGAGACAGAGAGGGGAGAGAGAAGAGAGAGAGAAGAGAGAGAGAGGAGAGAGAGAGGAGAGAGAGAGGAGAGAGAAAGGAGAGAGAGAGGGAGGAGAGAGATGAGAGAGAGGAGAGATAGAAGAGAGAGGAGACAGAGGAGACAGAGAGGGGAGAGAGAAGAGAGAGAGAAGAGAGAGAGAGGAGAGAGAGAGGAGAGAGAAAGGAGAGAGAGAGAGGAGAGAGAGGAGAGAGAGGAGAGAGAGGAGAGAGAGAAGTGAGAGGAGACAGAGGAGACAGGGAGGGGAGAGAGAAGAGAGAGACAAGAGAGAGACAAGAGAGAAAAGAGAGGAGAGAGAGGAGAGAGAGGAGAGAGAGGAGAGAGAGGAGAGAGGAGAGAGAGGAGAGAGAGGAAAGAGAGGAGAGAGAGAGGAGAGAGAGAGGAGAGAGAGAGGAGAGAGATAGAGAGGAAAGAGAGGAGACAGAGGAAAGAGAGGAGACAGAGGAAAGAGAGGAGAGAGAGGAGAGAGAGGAGAGAGAGGAGAGAGAGGAGAGAGAGGAGAGAGAGGAGAGAGAGGAGAGAGAGGAGAGAGAGGAGAGAGAGGAGAGAGAGGAGAGAGAGGAGAGAGAGGAGAGAGAGGAGGGAGAGGAGAGAGAGGAGACAGAGAGGAGACAGAGAGGAGATAGAGAGGAGAGAGAGGAGAGAGAGAGAAGGGAGAGAGGAGAGAGAGAGGAGAGCGAGAGGAGAGGGAGAGGAGAGAGTGGAGAGAGAGGATAGAGGGTTGAGAGAAGAGAAAAGAGAGGGGGAGAGGAGGGAAAGGAGAGAGAGAGGAGAAAGAGAGGAGAGAGAGAGAGAGAAGAGACAGGAGACAGAGGAGACAGAGAGGGGAGAGAGAAGAGAGAGAGAAGAGAGAGAGAGGAGAGAGAGAGGAGAGAGAGAGGAGAGAGAAAGGAGAGAGAGAGGGAGGAGAGAGATGAGAGAGAGGAGAGATAGAAGAGAGAGGAGACAGAGGAGACAGAGAGGGGAGAGAGAAGAGAGAGAGAAGAGAGAGAGAGGAGAGAGAGAGGAGAGAGAAAGGAGAGAGAGAGAGGAGAGAGAGGAGAGAGAGGAGAGAGAGGAGAGAGAGGAGAGAGAGAAGTGAGAGGAGACAGAGGAGACAGGGAGGGGAGAGAGAAGAGAGAGACAAGAGAGAGACAAGAGAGAAAAGAGAGGAGAGAGAGGAGAGAGAGGAGAGAGAGGAGAGAGAGGAGAGAGGAGAGAGAGGAGAGAGAGGGAGAGGGGAGAGAGAGGAGAGAGGAGAGAGAGGAGAGAGAGGAGAGAGAGAGGAGAGAGAGAGGAGAGCGAGAGAGAGGGACGAGAGAGAGGAGAGGGAGAGGAGAAAGTGGAGAGAGAGGAGAGAGGGTTGAGAAAAGAGAAAAGAGAAGGGGAGAGGAGGGAAAGGAGAGAGAGAAGAGAGAGAGAGGAGAGAGAGAGGAGAGAGAAAGGAGAGAGAGAGGGAGGAGAGAGAGGAGAGAGAGAGGAGAGAGAGGAGTGGGAGGAGAGAGAGAGGAGAGAGAAAGGAGAGAGAGAGGGAGGAGAGAGAGGAGAGAGAGAGGAGAGAGAAAGGAGAGAGAGACAAGATAGAAGAGAGAGGAGAGAGCGGACAGAGAGGAGAGAGGAGAAAGAGGAGAGGAGAGAGAGGGGAGAGGGAGAGGATTTTGTTTAAATGTATATAATCTCGTCTCTTTCTGTACAAATCTACCAAGCCACTATATGACACTACTGATAGTTAAACAATTATTTGCCATTTGTGTTCCTGTTATAGTGAATTTGTAAATAAATGAACTTTATTGTTTTGATTGTCACAGTGTTTTCACATATCAACTGTCAACTCAATAGTGGAATATATTTGCTTCTTGCCACTTATACTTACATTTCTCCCCATGTACTAATGCCCAATCTAATATTGATTAACTATTTTGTCTCTAAGATCCTCAATCCTGCCCTTTTTCTGTCTCTAGTCCTTATTCGTGTTCTTCAAACACGTGACATATCGATATTTTGGTTTAACAATGACGAGCAACTGAAGGTCAAGGTCATGAGGTCATGTCACGTGATGGAAGTTGTCGTGACGTCACGCACGAAATGTTCATCACGTGATTAGTTGTTGACCTGACGTTGACATGACGTAGACAGACGTAATATGTCATGACGTGTGATGACGTCGCGGGGATTTGATTGACCATCGTCAGCGCCCCCTAGCATGGTATTTACAAACTTGATAAATCTCGCCGTCATTGCCCCATTCTCGTGAGAATATGACGTCATCAGAAGAGCCAAGTGTAGTTGAAGTGTCTGATAGTGGGTCAGATTTTGAGGAAATGTACAATTGACCTTCACCAATCCTCTCAAAGAAACCAAATTTAAGACGAAAATCAGGTTCAAAATATAGTTCAATATAACCAGACAGTTTTATTGCATGAATATAATGCAGAATACACCCAGATATACTCAGTATTTATCATTTTTCACTCTAATTTAGCAGAATGTGTGCGATGTGTAGAAGTGTAGATTGTGCATTTTCAGATTTTGAGGAAATGTACAATTGACGGGGAAAATCAGGTTCAAAATTCAGTTCAACATAACCAGACAGATATAATTATAATAGGGCTATCACAAATGATAAATAATAAGAAGAAAACGAGTTGGGATAGAATGATATACGGCATTCAGTTATAAAACAAATATATATCATAGATGTGTAGACCCCCTTTCCCTCTCCACCGAGTCAACAGAATGTCACATGAGGTTACCCTACTGCCTCGCGCCAAAATATATTACTTTGATGTTATACTGTTTACTTCTGTTATGCCCTTGATAATAGACCGATTTGGAAGACAAAATATTATCCTGATTTATTTATATGTTCCTGAATAAGGGAGAGGATGGGTTGTCTTACTTTTATTGTTCTGCCAGGTTATAGCATGTTATAGCATGTTATAGCATGTTATAGCGGGTTATAGCGGGTTATAGCGGGTTATAGCATGTTATAGCGGGTTATAGTAGGTCGTTCTACTGTATAATAGTTGTGATATGTTTCAGGAAAATGAGTCATAAGTCGCGAAAATTAGATTTTGAGATATCATCATATTTGAAAAGATGAGATAAGGCCGATTCCAATGATAGTAAACATTAAGGACATCTGATAAGTACTTTCATCTTTTTAGTCAGATATTTTTATTTTTGAAAAACAAAGTTTATAATATTTCTAGGTGGATAATTACCATTAAAGTAGCTAAATATACTCAATAGGTTGATCTAAGTAACGCACTGATATAATTAATAAACAGTCTTGAAATTTGGTAATGTATTCTTACAACCACAAGGGACTAGACACTCCAAAAATGAAAATATTCGAAGACAGAGATCTTATAAGTAAACGACTTTGAAAAACACCAATTTTGCGACTTGTGACTCATTTTCCTAAAACACATTATAATATCCTGAGATAACATTATGAAGCTCTGGACAACACCCCACAATCTACCAGGAATCTCTGTGATTCCTCCGGTCGCCGCTAGGTGGCTACATGTGCAGGACTGCTGATATTCATAGATTAGAATAGTTTATTATTTATAACTAATACTCGGTTTATATCATAACAGTTAGACTTCAACCATCTCATGTATTACCGGTTCCTCAAATTTCTGTTCAAGATTAAAATTATTTACTCGTTATAGACTGTAGAGCATGTGTAGTATATGGGTAGCGAGAGGATTTCCCTCAGTTTGAAGGCACCAGGTTCCATTTCAAATCTCAGCCTAGACCATAGAGAACATGGGTAGTATTTGGTTAGCTAGAGATAAGAGGCTATCCCTCAGTTTGAAGGGACTCCCACATCTCTGGGCCTAGACTGTAAAGCATGTGTAGTATTGGGTCAGCTAGAGGTGAGAACCGTTCCCTCAGTTTGAAGGGACACTAATAACTCTGGGCCTAGACTGTAGAGCTTATAGTTTAGGGTTAACTAGAGGTGAGAACTTTCCCTCAGTTTGAAGGGACACTAATAACTCTGGGCCTAGCCTGTAGAGAGCCTGCGTTATATTGGGTCAGCTAGAAGTGAAAACCTTTCCCTCAGTTTGAAGGGACTCTAATAACTGTAAGCCTAGACTGTAGAGTTTATAGTTTGGGGTTAACTAGAGGCGAGACCCTTTCCCTCAGTTTGAAGGGACACTAATAACTCTGGGCCTAGAGTGTAGAGAGCCTGCGTTGTATTGGGTCAGCTAGAGGTGAAAACCTTTCCCTCAGTTTGAAGGGACTCTAATAACTGTGAGCCTAGACTGTAGAGCGTATAGTTTGGGGTTAACTAGAGGCGAGACCCTTTCCCTCAGTTTGAAGGAACACTAATAACTCTGGGCCTAGAGTGTAGAGCTAGAGGGGGCTGTGTTCTCCCTATTGTAGCGCCCAACAATGCACTGCTGGAACTAATTTCAATTCCTTCAAACGATTAAACCGCATCACCGCCAATATCCATCCGCCAAGATCAATCTGCGCTTTTTGTCTGACGTCTTCCTAGCGGCAGACTGCGGAACTAGTGACTTCCAGACGCCGCCAGATTGCCTCTGTGACGTCATCACCACTACAAGCCTCGCTTCCGTCACCAGAGAACCGGAGCAGGCGGAAGGATTTGTGCATAAAATAGTTCCATTGATATAAGGCATTCTTCCATTAATTGAATTAAGAAATGCTGGGAGATCAATAGTAGCGACTGAACGCTAATACCCGTTCTTCCGCTAACTTTCACACTTTTTCCCCCAGATGTCGCCTCTGTGCAGCCAGTTGAGATAAGAACTATTTCCCGTCGGGGGCGGAGGGATATTGTCATACACGCTGGAGTAATTGGGTCTGGGCGGCGGGCGGCGGCCATTTTTAATGAAGAATTGTGGGAAATTAAAGAGAAGTAATTTAGAGAGTGGACACTAGAGGGGGTATGTGTGTAGTGACGTCGGGAGGGGGGAAGGCGGAGTTAAGATGGACTGTTTACACAGCTATATAACAGTGAGTGCATGGATTCAGCAGTAATTTGATTTGTTACAGGAAAATGAGTCAGAATCACAAAATTGATATTTTTCAAAGTGATTTGTTCACAATTTTCTATTCATAGGAATGTTATGATTTTTCAGCGCCTTAAGCCACACTTTTATGTACCAAAACTTATGTACCAAGACAGTGTATCAAATATAACCTTGCAATTTGAAGGTCATTATATATTCATTAGAATCAGCTTGATACCTTCTCCGTGACCCCTGAAGGACCTGATATTGTGTAAATCCGCCATCTTGTATTTTGTTTGCAGAATGTAACGCTGCACTTTCAGCTTAACCAGTCTAGAAATTACAGTCAAGAAGTCACATTCCTGCTAAAGCATCTATAACTCATTTAATAACCCTTTCTGAACGTGTGTCCTGGAACGAGTACCGAGTATTATATTGAATAGGCTCACTTTATGTGGGAGGGGAAAACTAAAGGAGAAAGTTTCAGTCAATGAGATATGAGTCTATTCCTGGGAAGCGTTGTATACGGGCTGACAGAATACAAGTTTCATGACAATGACTCAGCAAATTACAGCAATGTTGTCATCGTTCTAGGAAAGTGACAAGGAACAATGGTGGACATGGATGTTGACGGTCCAAGGTGAGGAAGAATGCTGCAGAAAGTTTAAATGTGATGTAATAGGAAACAAGAACAACAATCTACAAGAACACTTAATGTTTTAATTTTTTGGATGATTAGCCCTGTTAGTAGCATGAATATTACTGAATTCTAAGACTGTATTGAATATATCTAAGCATATCTGAGGTTAACCGAAGGAGTATATTTAACTACTTTGGGATTGGACCATTAAGAAAAATAGCGAACATTTTTTTCTTTTTGAATGTCACAATGTTTACACTCATCATGTTTTAACATGAACGTGTATTGCAACTAAAATATATTTTGTTAAATATCATTTTATTTGTGAGAGGTAATATCATCATGTTAATGAAATTCATATTCCGGCATAATGTGTCAATAGTTAGTTCATACTTTGTCGAGTTTTTAAATGCAAGAAAATTAGATGTTCTATGGTATGTGAATTCATTGGCATTTAACTAACAGAAATAGAATCTCCCGAGCTATATATAGAATAAAATAGAAAATCTTTTATTTGTCCTATGGCATTTACAGTAAAGATGGACAAATAGGTCGACATGCTTATGTGGTGAAAATGTATCAGCACATTTCTTCCTGCTGTTACCTTGGTTAGAATATGTGATAGATATAAAGTACATGTACCTTGTAGCTTGAAGAGCCTAATATCTAGCGACTAGAGTCGAGGATAGTGACTAAGAGGAGTGTATGGGAGTTGTCCAACTGAGACACACACAGGGTAAGTAGTACGCTATCGCGTTGTGAGAGATAATATCATCCTGTTAATGAAGTTGATATTCAGGCATGATTAGTTAATTGTTAATTCATACTTAGCACAGTTTTTGAATGCAACACAATGCCCCCGTTGCATAACAATCTGCGAGTAGCTTTTTCAGTGTTAATTTCCAGCTCGCGGATTGTTATGCAATGGATGCATTCTCATCTTCAGTGGTATGTGAATTAAATTACATTCATTTAATGGGAATCTCTTGAGCTATATATGAGGGGTGTATAGGAGTTATTCCCACTGAGACACACGCAGGGTAAGTAATACGCTATCGCGTATCTGGGCCAGGGATAAGGGAGAAGTATTGTGTCCTTAATAAGATCTGGTATTACTTAATGTCATCCATTACCACAAGGAGGCAGCAACGTCACTCAACCGTGAAAACGAGGCAGCTATCACTGACTTAATGACGTCGCCACATTCCATCACGTGACCTGCTGACGTCACGTTTATTCACCAATCCCGTGGGTAGGACTCCCTCCATGGTTGCCAGGCAACCCGGCGGTGAGACGTTGATTGTCGTCTGCGCCACAAGTGCACATTTTCCCGCTTTTTTTAATAGCGTAACAATTTCTGCGTCAGTATTGTCCTTCTGCCCCGCAATATCCGCCATAATCAGACCCAGTGCTCACCCAGTGTCCGCCCAGTTGCAAATCGCATCAATAGCGACGCTGGCGATGCGAAAACGTGTGCGATGAAGCAGAAAACAGCGCGCGCGACACCGCCTGCAGACACACAGACAGATTATCTCGCTGTTTCTCGCTGTGTGCGAGATTTGTTGAATAGGAGCTGAGCGGGACAATAGTCCCCCTGGTGAGAGACCCAGCAGTCACTCGCACTCTTCACAAGTGGAGGTAGAGACGTCACTTCCGGTTTTACATATAGGGGGCGCTGCATGCCAACACAGGAGGATCACGTGACCTGCCATGTGACCTACATATGAACCGGTGACCTATATATGACCTGGGGACCCCGGAAGAAGTTCTTGAGTGTTGACTGAAAGTTGGAGGAGGTGGTGGAGGAGGTATTGGGAGTAAAGGGAGTGTGGAGAGGGAAGGAGGGTGGGTGGGAGTAGAGGGAGGGTGCAGAGGGAAGGAGGGTGGGTGGAGTAGAGGGTGTGTGGTGGAGGTATTGGCGGATTGGGGTGGGGTGAGGGTGTCATGGGTGGAAGTGAAATGGTGGAAGCAATAGTTGACATCCAGGGTAAATCTGAGGGATATCAAATCATGAAATATTGCATCTAGTAAAATCCGATAAAGTTTTTCATACTTTCCTGGGGTGAGATTTTTGTTGAACACAGTTTTAACTAAAATCCCTTGACCACCATCAATGGCAATTAGATGATATGAAATAAATAGGCCTAAATGAATCACGCTGAGAGAAATAAGCACAGAATCAACCGTTAATAAAATCCAAATAGATGATGATTCAACTGCAATATTGCTGCCTTATGCCTTATGACATGTGATAAATATTTCTTTTAATTCGTTTTCATTCAGGTTGACAGCTACATACATCATTTGTAAAAAAAATAAGCTCATCAGTGATCTTTCCCTGACCCCTGAGCTGGCAGAAGAGATTACAGTTTAATGCAAGATATGTAGTGTAGCAGGAGAACACTGACTCTTTCCATATACTACTCATATATAATTGTACATATACCTCGCCGAGCAACATCTGTGCACGGATTGCGCTATAAACATTGTATTAAGATCAGCACAAATTTTAAAGCAAATCAAAGTTCCAGGCACTCTTTGAAAGACCTCGTTTCAGGGATATTTTATGTAACCAGACATCGAGCCACCTCTGTAAGCAACATCTACAAATAAAGAATCTTTGAATTGAATTGAATTGAATATACTGCAACCAAGGGTTCCACTAGATGGCGCTGTATGCCATGCATCATCATTTATAAGCTGTCTATACCTGTGTACTATGATAGGATGTAACGAGGTTGGTCTCTGACTTACTGAATACGTTGCCCACAAGTTTTTTTCGACCAGGTATCTCACGAGAAGCCTTGGTCAGTGGGCAACGTATTCAGTAAATAAGAAACTAACCGAGTTACATCCTATTTTTATACCACGATCTTATATTTTAAAATAAATTGAAGAAACAAACTATTTACCTCGCTTCAGAGCGATGATCCGCCATATTGGTTTGTTGATACCAAAGCGCTAGACAAGCGTATAGCTGATTGGCTAATCAACGACGGCATGGTGGCATATGACGTCACAAATGGGCGTGATGTCATGAGCGAGCGAAACGTCAACCAATGAGAATGCTTCTTAGATTTAGGCCAAAAAAAGTTCATATTTTCACGTGTGGATCCATTCAACAAAACACAATAGCAGGTATCCACTCATTTGCAGCGTGTACAACCCCCGATCGTGGTATAATATGTGCCTGCCTTTACTCTTATATACACACCACCCTGTATACTTGATCGATAGAATCACTACTGTCCTCATGTTTTATTACAAATCTCAGTAATAATATTAGACACTGTCTTATCCATTCTCATCCTCAAAGAACCAAGGGTCATTACATATATACCACTTATTTCTTATGTAACTTCCTTCATTACAGATATACCACTTATTTCTTATGTAACTTCCTTCCAATGTCCAGCCGTGAATATGAAACTAATGACGACACAACTGTGACGTTGCCGCCATCTTGGATTGTTGCGTGCTCTCCTCAGCGTGCTGTGTTCAGTAGATATGTATAAAGTGGTAACACGGTTAGAGAAGGATTGATGCATTATGTACATAAGTGTTAAAAGGACCACAGTACATATAATGGTGACTAAGTCTGCCAAGGTTACACAAGGACACAGGCATGACACCAGTAAATCACATATTTGTACAAATGTATTTTTAGCTTGAAAATAATGAAATACAAATTTGGGTTTGAAGACGCACGCTCAGTACCGTCACTTCCGGCGGAAGTAAATGCTTGAATGTCACGTGATGAAGTTTGGTTCAGCGCCCTGCCACCAGGGGGCGGTGGGGATGTGATGAGAGTTGAGTGACTAATCCAATAGAGGGCGCGCCAGCACTAGTACAGCCACCCACCACCAGGCACCGCCACTGTCAAGGCCAGACTTGATCTCGTTATGAGCGAGACTTGAGCGAGACTTGGACGAGACGTGTGGAGCATTCTAACAGGAAGAAGGTAGAAAATGGCATTATGGGAGAATAGGAGTGTGTACATAAGCATTTTATTTAGTGGAGATAGTGAAGGAGCGGGGCCGGGGAGTGGGGCCGGGGAGTAACTGTTTATAGCTATTTACTCATGGGCTGCCAGTGGGGGGAAGTAGTGGGTGTAGGTGTGGGGGGGGGGGGGAGTGGAACAAGTAGGGGGTATAACAAGTAGGGGGGTAGGGGGGGCAGGGTATAACAAGTAGGAGGAGAACAAGTAAGGGGCCAAAGGTAGGGGGGTGTATAACAAGTAGGGGGGATCGAGAACAAGTAAGGGGGTAGAGGGGGTGGGGGTATAACAAGTAAGGGGGTAGAGGGGGGGGGGTATAACAAGTAGGGGGTGGCAGAGAGAGAATACGGATCTTCCTGACCACCCCTTACTTGCTCTGCCTTTATCTTATGAATACATGTTACAAGTGTCATGAGGACGGGACGGGACGGGAACAAGGGTTGGAGACGAGAGCAGGACTGGGGATGGAGAGAAAGGAAGAGGAGGAGACTATAATTATTGATCTTATCGCAGAAAGTGAACTCAAATAATAAAACAACACGGGAGCCCAATCAATTTGGTAACCGTGGTGGTCGCCTTTATTAAAAAGTTAAAAAATTCAAAAATAAATAAAATTGTGTCTGGTAAGTAAGGTCCACTCTGTAGGGTGCTTGTAACCGTGGTGGTGAGAGTTTTACCCACTAGGGGGCTAGGTGGCGATTCAGGTGTTGATCAATAGTGAATATAACACCAGGGGGAGGTAGATCCACACATATATATATATGTCCTAAAACAGTTAAATTATTTCTGGCCAACCAGGTCTTCCAATGAACGCCGACTTTTCGACATAATTTCTGTGTGTAAAACGTTTCAGTAACTTAAAACTAACAGGAAGTTGGCAGGAAGATGAGGAAGTAGATGTATAGATAGTGAGGTGTAAGTACAAGAGACTGTACAGTATGTAAATGGCTGTACGGTGAAGCTTGTAGCGCGCCTAGCCCAGGACGCTATACCACTGCCCGTGACCTTGTACTGTCCTTGTACATTTTCTCCACTGGGGACCACAGTGATGCTGTATTATTCTAAATATTTATCTTTTTCTTATTTTATTTCTGTGCAGCATCTACCAAGGTTGCGCCTGTGATGGTTTGACCTATTTATCTCAATACCCAGTGCGCATGACATTGACAGGAAGTAATCAGAAAAAGGCAAAAGTCCAGCCCCGGTCTACTGACTACCCGTTACAACATATCAACCCTGCTTCACTGCGCCGCCACCAGATGGCCTTCTTGACTTCCGCTAGTTTTGGTTCCACTCGTCAGAGGGAGCCCTGATAGAGATGACCAATCACGTGACCACTTCCCCTGGTGGTGGCTTTGGTACTACAATGAGGGCGGGGGCAGATAACCTGGTTGTCTCGTTTTGTCTCGTGGATGGTGATAAGACACGAGAGTCACATGAGGGATCATGTGACCATTTAGTTTGCAGGTCACACATGAGGTGGCGCCACCGGTGTTATGTAGGAGGCGCCTGGTGTCAGGTACAGGAACTGATGGCAGGGGGAGGGGGCAGGGGGCAGTATGTAATGTACAAACATCTTATGGGTAAGATTTTCAGAAAATGTACAATTGGCATATAAACACTTTTAGTAAATTCTGCTAAATTAGACTGAAAAATCATCAACACTAGGTGTATATGAATATATTTAGTATTGCATTGATTCAAACAGTCTGTGTGTTTATGTTGAATTAATATCTGAACCTGATCTCTGACTTAAATTTGGGTTATTTGAGAGGATTGGTGAAGGTGAATTGTACATTTTCTGGTGACTTCACCCTCTGGGTTGCACATGTAGTGACAGTGTATAGATGGTGTACGGTGTGTTGGGCCAAGCTGTGGTACAACTTTGTATTCCTGAGAAAGGTTTTATCCCTGAGAATTTAACAAAATATGTCATCCATTTCACCGAGAGAAGAAACAAATATCTTTACTACTCATAATTTAATTATTTTAACTCCTCAGTATTTCTGCTACACTCTTCAGACACTAAATGCGTTAGTTCCACTCCATGTAACCAAGGATTGGTCTACTACCAATATCACTATTATATATATTTCTGTTGATTCAAACTAAAATCAAATTATTATATGGAGGTTGTCCTAAAGAGTACATGTACTTTACTACTTTTATACACACACAATATAGACGAACTTATTAGACTTAAAGCATGTGTTTGGTTATGTTTGAATTGTGTTTTGAGTCTCATTTTTGTATTAAATTCGGGTTATTTTGGAGGGTTTTGTTATATTATCGGGAGTTTCATAGCAGTTTCTGAATGTGAATTGTGCATTTTCTGGAACATTCCACCATATAGACCATCAGCCCCCATATGTGATCCGTTTCAGGAAAATGAGTCATAAGTACATAATACATACCTCCTGTAATATCAAATCGTATTGATTGATATTTAAAGTAATAATGTATTTTATTACAGTCCCTCCATGGATTTTATGCACCTGTAAATACTACATGTACCTGTAGTATCAAATTGTATCGTACTGTACTGTACACATGAACAATTTAAAAACACTTGCCATTTGTTATTATCATTCTACTATAACTCGAAGTACCCCTATGGTATATTCTAGTGCCTTACTGCACATTGTCGTTCTACTTTATATTACACTTCTAAGTCACTTAGTATAGCTTACTTTCATATCTTCAAAATTACGGTAACAGCCGGAAGAAATGTACTCCATGTAGTCCATATAGGTATGTCGACCCTTTTGTCTGTTTATATAGTACACGATTGTACTCTTTTTGTACTCATCGAAAAGGCAAATAAAAAACATCTTATCTTATCTTATCTTAAGTCGCAAAATTGATATTTTTCAAAGTGTTTTCTTTACAAGATCACATCATTGGCATTTTCTGAATTTAGACTTAATTCTAGACTTATATCAATCGGTGTGTCAAATTTCAGGACAATCTATGTAATATATCCCTTCGTTTTAAAGGTCCTCATATGGACTACATTTACTTACTTTACTGTTTATTGACCCCCAGAAATATTGGAAACTTTTTTTCAAAAAAGAAAATATCAAACTTAAAATCTAGAAATACTTATTAGATTATTAGACTGTTTACTATCATTGGAATCGGCTTGATCTCATCTGTTCAAATATGATGATATCTCAAAATCTATTTTTTGCGACTTATGACTCATTTTCCTGAAACACATCACATATATATACTGGCCCTGCCCCGTGGTTCCACATACCCGTGTAACACTCATGCCACATCTATAATGTGGCTGTAATGAGTTGGATTTATTCTCGTTATTTCTCGCACTGTAGACGAGATTATGTTGTCATAGATACAGCGGCCATGTTTACACCAAGACCAGCTCAGTGGCGCGATGCTAACTCAGTGTACACACACAAGTTAATGGCAGTGCAATAGAGAGAGATTTCCCTCCCCCCCCCCCCCTTTAATATGTGGGTCAGTTTTCAGAAAATGTACAATTGGCAGCTGTACCCATTTAGTAAATTCTGCTAAATAAGGCTACATTTTGAACTTTATTTTTGACTGAAATTTAGGTAAATTAAGAGAATTTGTGAAAGTGAATCGTACATTTTTTTTTCTTATTATTGTTATCATATTTTAATGCCCATGCATATAATAATTGAATATATTATAGATTTGTAGTTTTGTGTATGGGTACAGAGACATAAGACACACGGTATATATGCACAATGCAAGTCTTCCTACTGGGCTGAACAAGAAATCATTTCGATATTAACTCAATATTTAATACATAAAATAACAAATAATAATAACAGTGTAGAAATCCAACTCTTCCCAGTTCATTCCATGTTGACTGGGGTATTAGCGAACACGAGTATGCGGTAAAATTACATGGTTTATTATAACAATGTAGCAGAATATCTTTACTACAGGTCTTAAAGTTTATTTCAAAAACAATAATCCTCCCCCTTATCTGGGCCTATGATATCACATCTTCTATTGTCAAGTTGCTGCTACCCAAGACCATGTCTCCTGCATGTAGTCTTGTAGACCGTTGTTAAAAACACACTGCAAACCTTTCTACTCTTACATTTAAACCCTCTCTTCTCCATATTATTCCAGTAAAAAGGAGTCATATATGAAAGGTATTTCTCTATTTTATCAGTGCGTGGGGTGATACTTTTGAAAAGTTTGATCATATACATTTGGGAAAGTTAGACTCCAAGTGTTGGAGAGATTGCCACTTATTCAGTCTCCAGTGGAGTGGGAACCCAAGAGCACACCCTCGGCACCTACGACCCCAACTGCAGTTACCAGCATTGTTGTTGTTGTTGGCACTGATGATTTTCTTTGAAATCTTGCTTAAAAATACTTTATATAACAAACTGAATCAATAGATCTCTTCCTTTTAGGTATGACACCATTGTGATGGGTTCAAATAATGTACCAGGGTTGAAGTTTACTTGTATTTTGTACTTGGAATAACACACTGTATGACCCCAACTGATTTCCACTATGACCGTAACTGTATGATGCAGTTACGGGTATACCACTCAATGTTTTTCACCTAGATTACACTGTATTATAAGCCAGATACATGTATCTGATAACACTCGAACCTAAATGCAACTATAGTAAACACCCACAGATCATGACAGCTACTGAAAACGGCTTTTGTTAGGTAAAAACCAACATTGTTTGTTCTAATGGGAACCCACCTTCCGCCATTTTGAATGCTGGTAACTGCAGTTGAGGTCGTAGGTGACGAGGGTGTGAAGAGCAACCATGAGGTGTAGTTTGGTCGAGTGGAGAAGATGGTAATAATGGTGTATTGCTGAAGCCTGTGTGTGAGAGCTACTCCCTCATCTCTCTGTTCCAATGTGGTTAACATTACAATCATCAGTAATTTTACATACGGCTCAGAATCTCAGAAAATTCACCTTAACCAATCCTTTCAAATGACACTAATTTAAGAGAAAAGTGACATTTCAATACGATTTAATGCAATGAAATATACGTGTTTTATCAACACAACGCCAGAGATACTCTGATATACCGATTATTTATAATTTGCCAGTTTAATTTAGTAGAAGTTACCAAATTTGTAGAGCTGCTGATTGTACATTTTCTGAAAATCTAACTCATGAACATGCCCTACAGCACTAAACCAAATATTGAATTGAACATTTATTTTGCTCCAGTTCTATTCCTGTATATTTGCTCTTGTAGCTTGCCATGGATTCTCTTCATAACTTTGATGTTTGTTTTCTGATAATAAACACATTTTGTTCAGAAGTTATTGACTAAACAGTCCGAAATATATATACTTTTTATCTCTTTAAAAGTTTGCGCCCAAATAGCGGCTGGATCCACCATTGTAAGGTTCACTTTACTCCGCCAGGGGTCCCCTCAGTACATGCCCACCTGTTCTATTTATGGCCCACTGTGGTATCTCCCAGGTATCCAGTAAAAAGAACAGCCAGTTGGCTCTTCCACCTCCCGCCCTCCTCCCTCTGTACCACACCCTGTAGTTACCCGTCCTGCCGCTTCTTGTCTGGGGGCGCTCTGACTGTGCTTTTCCTGCCCGCCGCCAGTCGTCGCTGTAGGTAATTACTAACTCCACCTACCGGCGGATAATTGAATTATTCACGGTGCGTGGTTTCCGGGATGCGCGCGCACCCAAAGATGTAAAAACTAGTGAGGGAGTGAGGGAGATTGTTGGATGTGCCAGGGATGGTTACAATAGCGGGGGGAGGGTGGGGGAAGAGCCCTCAAGTTAAATGTCGCCTGGTGTTGAACATAGAGCAACTTTCCCGCCAGATATATAGGGCTCAGATTTTCAGAAAATGTACAACTGGCAGCTGAACATATTTAGTGAATTCTGCTAAATTAGGCTGCAATTTGCTCAATACTAGGTAAATTTGAATATATTTGGCATTGCATTGATTCTAGCAATCGGTTTGGTAAGGTTTAACTGTATTTTGAATTTTATTTTCGTCTGAAATTTACGTTATTTGAAAAGATTGGCGAGGTTGAATTGTACATTTGCTTGAAATATCACCAAGAGACGCTCTTTGTGCTGGCGCATGTCGCACTTTGTAAAGGTTTCCGGACATTCTTATACTAGTATTTTCACTCCCCTGCTGCATATATCTCTTTCCCTCTCTCTCCCTCACAAACCTACCTCTCTCTCCCTCTCCACTGGGCTTTCCTACTCAATTTTACTTCACCCCTTCTCTCTCTCTGAAATCCACCTCTGTCTCTCCCCCCTGTCTCTCTTTCCTCCTCTCTCTCCTCTCTCTCCTCTCTCTCCTCTCTCTCCTCTCTCTCCTCTCTTTCCTCTCTCTCCTCTCTCTCCTCTCTCTCCTCTCTCTCCTCTCTCTCCTCTCTCCTCTCTTCTCTCAGCCTCTCCCCTGTGTCTCCCCCCCTACCCCGTCCCCTCTCATCCCTCTCTCCACTCTCCACACTCCATCTATTCCATCTCCCATTAATTCTACCCATGTACGTCCATATTTCATATAGTCTCTCAGTCATTCAGTATTTCACATGTGGATCCCTGTACAGATTCATTATTTCACGCTTGCGCGCGCACACATTGTGACACGCCCTGCACCGCGATATGTGTGTCACGTGACCGCCAGTGCATTGTGGGCACTAGTGACGTCACAGATGGTATCTACTTCTATCTATAAACGGCCGCCTATAGTGCTTTATAGGAATCAATCAACCCATCCTCCCATCATCCAGTGCCATTAAACCTCTCCAACTTCCTTTTCACTCCAAATATCGCCCATGAATCCAATGAGCACCTATTATCGCCGCCCCATGCTGAATCACATATTATCGCTCGGTGGTAGAAATGCCTCAAATATCGCCCATGTTTACATAGCGTTCCAGTACACCCTCGTGACGTCATAATGGGAGCAGACGACTTTTATCCTAACATTATTGTGGGACGCCATACCTGGATGTAACTTCCTGATGTTTGATCTTGATAAAAGAGGGCGTTTTGTGAGTTGTTGGCGGGTCTATAGTAAGAGTGGGGGAAGGGGTGGGGTGGTACCATATTGAGAGGGGGTAAGGGGACGCTGGTTGATATTAAGAGGGGTATAGGGAGTGTGGGGGGGGGGGCCTTCCCATATTGACAGCGGGTAGGGTTGTGGGAAGATAGACTAACTGGAGAGGCAAGGTGAGGTGGAGGAGATCCATGTTGGGTGTGAAAGGGTTATATATAATAAATAAAGTAAAATGAATAAAGGAACATAAAACAACTTCAATGTTTAGACTTTAGCGCCAAAACACATGCAAGTAGTTTGTACTCAATGCCTCAGTCACTGTAGGGTAACACCTGGGAGGTAAATAATCCTCACACTTGTCTACCAATGTGTCAATCCTTCAACTATATAAGGGTCGGATTTTCAGAAAATGTACAATTGGCAGCTCTACACATTATTAAATTCTACTAATCAATATCGACTGAACTATGATAAATAAAGAGCCTTATCCACTAAACCGATTCTCATGCGATTCTCACAGTATTTAGTGTAAAAGAGTCCTGTGCGGCGCACAATCGCATGTAATCGGCTTGGTGGACTAGGCCCTTACCAAGTATATCTGAGTATATTTGGCATCGAGTTGATTCAAGGGATGTGTTTGGTTATGTTAGATTGTGGTTTGAGTCTCATTTTTGTATTACATTTGTGTTATTTGGGAGGCTTTCTAAATGTGAATTGTGCATTTTCTGGAAATTTAATCCATGATTATCTGATGTGTTTTAGAAAAATTGGTCACAAGCCGCTAAATGATATTTTCCTAAGTGATTTATTCACAGGATTCCTTGGTTGGAACGTTTTAATGTTTGGAAGGCTTTGCGCTGTCATTAATATCATTTTATGTACCAAAGTGTAAGACGGTGTATTAAATATATACATGCGTTTCAAAGGCCATCCTCTGGAAGACATTTAGTTACTTTACTGGTAATGGCTAATTACCCTCCAGACAAACTGCAAACTTGTTTTCAAACATAAATTCATGTAATCACGACCCAAACGTCCGGATCCTGTATCCACAAGATGGCGCAATTATACGTTTCAGCGCTTCCAAGGTCACCTGTATATGGAACGCCATTGGGTCATTTATTCAGTATTTTTTCGTGATTTATTGATATCTGAAAATCATTTTCAGATATCAATAAATCATTTTCTGATATCCAAAAATACTGAATAAATGACCCAATGGCGTTCCAACACTGCACGGTCCTATGTTAGTAGTATATACTTTATGGAAATGTGTCCATGTACAAATGTTTCAAATATAAAATGTAGAAATATATCTGCGATGTCATTAATGTTCACGATCATGTTAATTATCATGTTTTGATCTTTTCAAACATGATGATATCTAGAAATCCATTCTTGTGCGACGTGTGACTCATTTCTTCTGATACATCGTATATCAATTTGGCAAATAATGTATTTTCATATCGTTAGATATTTTATCACAACTGTAGTTTTGTTATTTCTCCCAGAATGCGTCTTGCTATTACTAACTGGGAATGACTTCCTGCCCTGATGCACTGTGGGTAATGGCGGCCTCCCTCAGTGTATTGGGCGATAATTGAGTGGATTGACTTGCTTAGTCACTTCTCACACAGCCTCGGGCAAACCAGCCAGAATACAAACCAGATTTTGTGAAATAACATAATATGACGTCACAATTCAAAAGAAATATTCATAAGTATATGCTGACGTCATCATGTACCACCAAGGACGCTGCTACGTCATAATCAGGAAGTTCCTGACGTCAAGCTGACGTCCTGCACATACGCATTACCCGACTTCCTCTTCTTTATACCTGATTGAGGCTATTTTCCTCCTAGCCTCGCTTTGGATCAATCCCGCTGAATAACCAATGATATTTCTTCTTTCTTGCAAATGCGCACAAAGGTAATATGTGACTTTGTTTGACCTATTTCTGTATTTCTCAGATTGACTGTTTGTTGTCATGGTAACGTGGGCGGGTAATTGTCGTCTGCCCCGTGGTTCCCCCACTCCCCACCAGGGGTAGCGGATATTAAGTCTATATCTACGTCACATGGTGATCACGTGGCATAGTGATTGGTGCAGTGGCCTCCAGGGGGACTATGAATGACCTTGGTGAAGGTTGAAGGTCAATGAGCAATAAGTTGGATCTGGAGGAGGGGGCGGGCGGGGGGAGGGGGGAGGGGGCGGGGGTTACTAACACTGCATGGGTTCATGATCGCGATCTGATAACGTTGAAACCCAAATATGAAAAAAATATCTTTCTCTTCCACAAGTAAAAGAACAAGTTATTTGTTGCGTGTCAACTGTAATGGAAGTACATAGTGATTCCGATGTGAATCACCTTTTATTCAAAAGTTTAACGGTTATAAGTATGCTAGAAATAAGATCCGATGTTGGACAACAAAAATACTTATTTGTTGCGTAAACTAAGATTAAATGTTAATAAAACAAAGTGATTTCCACTGGGGCGTAGAGACATCTCCAATACCCAACATGTAACATTTCTCTTACACTTATACTATAGCAACCTACACTACATGCTATACACCAGATGACCAGGTCCAATACCCAACATGTAACATTTCTCCTCTTACACTTATATCATACAAACCTACAATACATGCTATACACCAGATGACCAGGTGGTGAAGGGGAGGTCATCCAGGGTTAGACACACAAGAACATGAAACTTCACAGTCTTGCTGATTGTCATCTACTATAATAACAGGGAATAACCATTTAGTAGCTTGTACTATAACCTACTATAACCCTACTCCACTCCCGCCCTCTCCCGGCCCTGCGCCCTGACCCGTGATATGCGCATGCGCTAACCTTATTATATACACTCTCCACCAGGGGGAGATATGGGGGAGCAGGGGACCAGGAGGTAGATATGTGGGGACCAGGAGGTAGATAGGTGGGGGACCAGGAGGTAGAGGGGGGGGGGACCAGGAGGTAGAGGGGTGGGGGACCAGGAGGTAGAGGGGTGGGGGACCAGGAGGTAGATAGGTGGGGGACCAGGGGGTAGAGGGTTGGGGACCAGGAGGTAGAGGGGTGGGGGACCAGGAGGTAGAGGGGTGGGGACCAGGACGTAGAGGGGTGGGGGACCAGGAGGTAGATAGGTGGGGGACCAGGAGGTAGAGGGGTGGGGG
>OW804094.1:998061-1039084 GCA_942159475.1 Sthenelais limicola | reverse complement strand
ACATCACTTATTATCACTCACGGGCGGGCGTTAACACTCGTCCGATTAGTATGAATATATAAAGCAGCAGAATATTGATAAATCCAGTCCTATAAGGCATAATAAGAGTACATTTGGTCAGATTAGTCCTGTCATAACAGCTGAGAACGCAAATTTAAACGAGTTAAAAGATGATATTTTGTTATATCTTCGTCAAACAGTGAGTAGAGAATGTAAAGGCCCAGTCCCTGCAGTACAGAGGAATCAATCACAGATCAATTGTTTCCAGTACTTGTAGCTTAATGCTCTGTAGTTCAATAGATGGTAGATGTCTGGTGCAGCATAACAGTACAGCGGGGTAACAATATCATCTTTACTCATTCAAAGAACAAACTGTATGAATAGTAAATGACATCAAAATATATATACATTATATATTCTTAGCATATCTTCCAAATTTGGTAACTGTCGGAAGAAATTGGTACCTTCGCTCTATCATACAGACATGTCAACCTTTTTGTCAATCACTTATACTCGCTCATTTGTACTCCTCTGTAATCTATGAAAGTGGCAAATAAAAACAACTTATCTTATCTTTACTCATTCAAAGAACAAAATGTATGAATAGTAGGAGCATGACATCAATATATAAGTATACATCCACTAGTCAACAAGGCAGTATATGAGGGAGCCCCAAATCCTCCACCTTATAGATCCACTTGTTACCTAGTCCTCAGTAGATTAAATACAACATGTCATAAACCAGATGCTCATATGTGATGTGTTCCAGGAAAATGAGTCATAAAATCGCAAAAAAAATCGCAAAATTGATATTTTTCAAGTGATTTATTCAGAAGATTTCTTTATTGAAATGTTCTGAGTTTTAGGGAATTCAGCACTTATAGTCATGTAAGTCCATGTAACAAATTTCAGGACATTGTGTCAAATGTATCTTTGCGTTTTGAAGGCCTTCATATGGGGTATATTTAGTTACTTAACTGGTAATTATCCTTCCAGAAACATTGCACACTTTTTTTTCAAAAATTGAAATATCAAACTAAAGATATAAAAATACATATTAGGTTAGCACTTATAGTCATGTAAGTCTATGTAACAAATTTCAGGACATTGTGTCAAATGTATCTTTGCGTTTTGAAGGCCTTCATATGGGGTATATTTAGTTACTTAACTGGTAATTATCCATCCAGAACATTGCACACTTTTTTTTCAAAAATTGAAATATCAAACTAAAGATATAAAAATACATATTAGGTGTCCTTATGTTTACTCTCATTGAAATCACCTTGATCTCCTCTTTTCAAATATGGTGACTTATGACTCATTGTCCTAAAACGAATCACATATCCATCTATTAATGTCTACAGTCCATATGGGCAGCTCTAGGGCTGGAAGACCTGCTCTGTAGGCAGAAGGTCCATCACTATTCACACACGTGTAATTGTACTGTTAAGGAAATAAAATATTAGTATTACGCTGAGTCGTGTATTCATTTCTGATTGTATGTATGTCTATTCAGAATAAAAATCCTATAATCACTAAACAGTATACATCTTTTAATTATGTAATTGAGCTTAATATAAAAACTGTATGTGCAGATCAGCGGGTTGCCCTGACACAACAATGACATCAGTAAGGTGTACATGTCTACCCACATCTCTCCTCTTTCTCTCCTCAATCAACAGTTTAATATCACAATATGTAACTCATATTGGCTCAGCTATATGTACACTGCCACAAAGGCTTCATGTAATCCACTTAACACTTATCACTTCATTATTGTATATGACTCATAAATATTAGAGAAACAAGCCCCCTCCCACCCCCCTGCTCCATGACTGATAGAGCAGCTTCCATATTTGTTAATTAAAAACTTTCTTGAATTAATTAATAACAAGAACCACGTAGAAAAAGTACAAGAAAAAAAAAAAAAAAAAAAAAAAAGAAAAAAAAAAAAAAAAAAGGAAAAAAAAAATAAAAAAAAAAAAAATAAAAAAAAAAAAAAGAAAAAAAAAAAAAAGAACAAAAAAAAAAAAAAAAAAAAAAAAAAAGGAAATCTATATAAAAATTTAGAAAACTCACATAAAGACCACCTCATTATAGTCAGTTACCTCTATTAAGGACCAGTTTTTCCCAGTCCCGAATTATTCCCTCTTATTAGATTTAGAGCCCTCTAAAGACTTTAGACCACCTCGCTATGAGACCAAAAATCATTCTGTCCCAGGGTGGTCTGAATAGAGAGATTCCACTGTGTATATAATATATACGTTGTATGAGATGCACTGTATCGTGTCATGCAATGGTTAAGTTTGCATTTCATTGTTTTGCTTTTGGAATTGTTCAGTATTTGAATGGCATAGTCAGTGATATGATATGCTGGTGAAGGCAGAGGGTGAAGTCTATGTGGAACTCGCGTGTAGTGGAGGAGGGAAAGAGGACCCATGCACGTAATGCTAGCGTCTATCTCATGTTTTTACACGCACATAAATAGCAGCCGAACACACCCGCCTAAATACGGTACACGAACACAGCCAGGGTAAACATTAGCAGAGGACGAGATAAAAAGTGTTGTTTTAATAGTGGGCGGCAGGGGGGGGGGGCTGGGGGGGGGGGGGCAGCGGGGTGGTACAGCAGGGGGTAGAGAGAGGGAGTGTTTTGTATCTAAATCATTTATTTAACCAAAACATTGTGTAGTACACGCTATTCTCAGCTGAGGCTAATTGAAAACAATATGATTAAAGTCTTACAAACTTGTGAATAGAAAAGTCAACATAAGGAGTATTGTTGATTACATCAAACGTTCAGTCTTCATTAAATCACAAGTAGTAGAATTAAAATGAAAGTGAATATGTTTAAGAACCAGTACAGGATGCAGAGCATCACCAGACTACATTACACGGAGCTTTAGGCGTTTACACCATCATCATCATGATAGTCCAATTAACGTAAATGGTTGGTATTTTAACAAACATTAGAGAAAAACAGGAGAAAATGAATATAATTATGTGATGTGTTTTAGGAAAATGCGACACAAGTCGCAAAATTGATATTTTCCAAGTGTTTTTTCCACAAGATCTCTTCATTGAAATGTTCTGATTGTTAGAGGGTTTAGCGCGTATAGTCATATGAACCCATGTAATTAAGTCTGGGACATTGGGTTAAATATATCCTTGCGGTTTTTGAAGGCCCTCATATTGAGTATATTTAGTTACTTTACTGGTAATTACCCACCCAGAAATATTACAATTTTTTTTTTAAACTAAAAATATCAAACGTAAAATATAGAAATACGTAGTAAAATATAGAAATACGTAATAATAATAGTCCAAGTGTTTACTATCATTGGAATCCGCTTGATCTCCTCTTTTCAAATATGATATCTCAAAATCGATTTTTTTTTGCGACTTATGACACATTTTCCTGAAACGGATTACATATTGGCAGAGAAAAGAGAGACAAAAGAGGGGACAAAAGAGAGACATATTTACTGAGGAAAACGAAAGAAGGGGAAGGAGGAGAGCGTATAACAGGAGAGAGTGGATGACAGGACCGAGCATTCAGCAAAACCAGGGAAGTTTATAGTTGAAGAGCAAGAAAAGGGAGGAGAGGAATTAGATTTAAGATTTTACAAATTCATTTAAAAATAAATAAATCATGAGACGCATGCTGTAGCCCAGCACATGAAAGAACTACCGGCAATTAAGAGATTTTGTTGTAAGCCTGACGCAGGATTCAGTTTTACAGCGGAAGTGAGTGAAGTGTTGAAGAATCTGGATCTAGTGGGCGCCACCTGTACCCATGGTGGGCGATATTAAGTGAGGTTGTGACCTCCATGTCAACATCCGGACATTCTGCAGTATCCAAGGTCACGCAGAGGTCACAGATGTGACCCCATGTCACCTGGGTCAAGGTCACACCAGCGTCTATATAGATGTGACTTGTCAGCCATTGTTGACTCCTCACGCTTCCTGTCTATAACTTCCTGTTTTCACCTGTTATCACCCGCCCCGCCCTCAGCCTCGCTCTCACAGTGGCATAATTGGCCATGACGCTGGCGGTGTCGGGGGAATATTCACCCCCGCTATCTGCGACACACAGGCGACATGCCCGCCGCTATCCCAGCATGCCTCAGCCTGATTGTTTTGTCAGAAGCCACCAGAGGGAAGATAGCGACGTCAAGAATGTTTTTTGTGACGTCAGACGCAACGTTACACGGTCCGATCACCAAGAAGAATAAAAACAATTTGTGTTCCGAGCCCTGATGCCAGCCTTTCAATCCCATAATCCTCTTGGGTGGCGGTAGAGATGGAAACGAGGCTTTAGCAAAGACTCCTGGTGGTCATGGATTGTACTAATCAAGCCTTCTGCAATTATCGCTCACAGAGCCAGGGCAGGTAAGGTCAAGGTCATATTACTGCTGAATCCCCCCTAGCAACAAGTTCCTGTACTAACTCCTGGGAGATAAGGCCACCAGTAAAACACCACAACAGGTGGGAGGGCAGTCAGTGGGAGCTGTACCACAAGTTTGACAAGAGTATAACAACTACACTAAAAACACTATACAACAGTCCTTCATGTCGACTAAACATATTATTCTCTATTTAGATACATTATTCTGAAGTTTACGTAACCGTCCATAGCAAGTAGTAGCGGATCTTGTCAGCCAACAAATAAATGTGCAATGGTTAATACAAATTTAGAATACAAATTTAGTGCAGTAAATCAGTGTTAGTAATAGCTATTTATTTGTCAATCTAATTATGCTGTGTTTCATATGGTCCCTTGAATATAGAAATATTCTGATCATTCCAGTGTACAGAGGTGTACAACAAGTGTGAGGCCAAGAAACTCAGAGAATATAATAGAGACTAGACTCTCATACAAGTGCTATTGCATACACTGTGTGCCGCTATTGTGTACAACTATTGTGTCTTAATGCACTGCTGTATATGTTGTATATGTGGTCTATTGAAAGCCTACTTCTCCACCTTTGCCTCAACACAATGTACTATTGCACTGTATAGACAAGGAGACAATCTAGAAGTCTTAATGCTACAAAAGTCTGGTTAATGTATTGTTATCATTATACCCGCATGTATAAGGATGAATATTGTTTTATCAGTTATTATTTTTATCAGTAATATTGCAGAGACATATTTCCACTGTTCAAATGTCCCAGTCTTCTCCCAACCCATATCCTATAACACTATAACATATCTGTATTACTGCCGTACTTTCACACAGGTTGAAGCTGCTCTTTCTGTTATCACTGGTCAAAATCTGAATTTTCTGCTCCTCTTTTTTATTCTTTTCCAACCCATCTAAAGGTAATTTGACCAACATTTTGGAGAATTTTGTTCAGTTTTGTTTGACTTTTCAAACGTCCTCATTTGTATTTGGAGGACCTGCCTGAATCCTTTCATGCGATAACTTCCCTTATTATCGCTCAACAGGGCCATTTTTTTCTCAGTGATTAGACTTAAATTTCTTGTCTAAAACGTCCTCATTTGTATTTGGATGATCCGAGGCTTCAAGTTATTGTATAAACATATAACAGCAGCAGCATCCAGTTGTGTAATGCCGGGCCCACATATTCAAGAACTCAGGGACGAATTGACCTTAAGACATTTCGTAAGAATTCAAAATCATTCTTAAGAAACATACTTGAGTTTGGTTATGTGGGGGCTTTCTTAGGAGGAAACCTCCATTTCATATGCCAAATCGTAGGTTTTTAAGACAATTCATTGGCAATATTTTCGACTTTTCGTGAGTTCCCAATTCGTACGAATTGCGAGTTCTTGAATGTGTGGGCCCCGCTTAAATCATAATATAAGTGAATTTGATAAGATTTGTTTTGCCAATAGTGAGTAACACAGTCTAACTGTCAGACTGTATGACGCGTCGCGCCGACTGTCGCGTCCTGCTATGGTTGGTTTTATTGAGTTTCTGCTTCTACTTGTGCCCGAGCAAACATCGTGAGATCCTTCACTTGATGGCAATTATTTCATTTTGTTTCATTTTTACACGAGACCTACATCTGGTGAGAACGGGACAAGCTTGGCATCTGGGCTGATGGAGGGCGTCATGCAAGCAGTGGGAGTAGGGACCCCCGGGGGGAGGGGGGGCTCTAGAGGGGGAGGGGGCTCTAGAGGGGGAGGGGGCTCTAGAGGGGGAGGGGGCTCTAGAGGGGGAGGGGGCTCTAGAGGGGGAGGGGGCTCTAGAGGGGGAGGGGGCTCTAGAGGGGGAGGGGGCTCTAGAGGGGGAGGGGGCTCTAGAGGGGGAGGGGGCTCTAGAGGGGGAGGGGGCTCTAGAGGGGGAGGGGGCTCTAGAGGGGGAGGGGGCTCTAGAGGGGGAGGGGGCTCTAGAGGGGGGAGGCGACTAGTGGGGGCAGGGGGCGGCAAAAGAATGAGAAAGAGCAAATAAAGGATAAAGGGGCAGACAATAAGAAGGAGAAGGGAGAGATGAACATGTGGAGGGAAGAGGGGTAAATGAGGACAAGACAGTCATGTAAGATGGAGGCAATGTGAGACAGATAATCCATCAGTAGATGAATGGAGAAATATGGTTGAAACTAAATGCAGATTTAAATGCAACCTGTGAAAATCTGAGTCAGAACTGACATTTGAATCTCTAAAATACAATGGAAATGTTTCTGTTAAAAATTATGAAGTTCAGAAGAGTTCTTGGCGAGATAATCATTGTGCCGGGTAGTTTGTGAAAATATAATATACATACACCCCCTACCCCCAGCGACGAAGGTCTTAATCATATTCTATTTGAACAGCAAGAAACGAGTTATGTAGATATGGATGTATATGCTCGAGGCATGGAGAGCTTTGTTGACAGGCTGAATAAAATCATGTTTAAAAAAAAAAGTACATGAATGGTAGAAATAATGACAATAAAAGACATAATGTATGACCCACAATGTACATGCATCCATCTGCTTAGTTTTTCACTAAGAATTATTTCTATTATAACATTAGTTCAGCCTAAACTGAGAATAAGGCAAACATATAATGTTTATCGCTGAATACACATCATTAAATAATATGAACAGGCATATATGGTTACCATGGTGACCTAGGAAGTGACGTCACATTTTGATGAGTAAAGACAACAATTCACTTCCGGTCTGTCCCAGGGCATTGTGGGTAAGAGACATGGTAGGAACGCTCACCTGGTCATGTGACCCTCCCACGTCACCTGGTCACATGACCCGCTGGATGAGCTAATTACAAAAACCTCCACCAGAGGGACTGGCGTAAGGGAATTATGGGATATGAATAATGGAGTGCTTCCTGTGTGGGATTGTGGGTAGCCGATGTGACGTTAATAGCGTGGGATGATATGATTGGATAAATCTCACCGGAAGTAGAGCGGGGAGGAGCCAGAGTGAGGCTAAACGTCACGTGGCCTTGTGTAAATCCTGAATAGAGATTGTTGGTCTGGACTGGGAGGAGGATTCAGTGGATCAGCGGTAATAACTCATGGTGGCCTCAGGGTCCTACCTGAAGTCTTGATATACATAGATGGAACCTAGCAAGGGGGAAGTCTGTACACTTGTTATTGACCGAGGGAGTGCGGGAAGTTAGAGGGCGTTAGCTGGAGATCTTCCCCACTCCCGAGGTGTACAGTGTACGAGCTTCGTTCCATATTTATTACACCCCATTAGTGAATAAAAAATATAAATAAATGAAAATAAAATAAGTAATTTCAGTTTTTGGTGGACCTACTTGTTGTATGCGCCAAGGGTGACATAATTTACATGTTATGCACCACCTTGACCAAGTGTGACATACAATGCTGAAGGTATAGGCAACTGCAGCACAGGGGTGTAATAAAGCCACTGGAGGAAGACTTGGGGTGAAGCTCTCTCAGCTAACGTCGCTCACAAACTAATCATTTTCTGACCTCACAATCATCAGACCACCACTGTACAGGATTATAGCTATAGAGCTTCTAAAATGTCCTCATTTGTATTTGAAGAACCTTTCGAGGGCAAGATGTTGTTATGATAGCAGAGAATGCAGGTTTAATTGAGTCTAACCCGTTTTACAAACAGCTCTGACAAATAAGCATATTTCAAATCAAATCAAAAGGGGAGTCGGTAACCAAGTTTAAATAAAATCTTTAAAAAAACAAGAAAAAATGTGAAGTAGACATGTTTTCGCTTGTTCTGTCTAAGAGGGACCTGCTACGGATTGTGCTATACAGATACATAGGTAGTGCTATACGGACTGTGCTATACAGGTATATAGGCAGTGATACGGACTGTGCTATACAGATACATAGGTAGTGCTATACGGACTGTGCTATACTGGTACATAGGTGGCCACCCTATACCTTGCTATTGTCTACGCGTGAATCGGTCACTTTAATGGCTTGTATATACAGCGACAGGGAGTGCGCTATACTGGTACATGGGGAGGAAACGAGTGAGAACAGATCACCGATACATATCTCATACTGAACATAGTGTTCTATAGATGTTACCCTGTGTACCATAACCTCATAATTACATACGAATCAGGAATCAGGCTGGTGGACATGCAAGTCCCCTATTAAACCATTCTATAGAAGTGAACCCAGGACCTGTAATTAAGGAGATTAAATCGTTAACTCAGTAAGTCAAGTCTCACTCCTTAACCCAGGCTGTTCCTGCCTTTGTTCCTACCGCTGTTCCATCATACAGCCTCCCTCCCTCTCCTCCCCCTCCTTAACAGCGCCTTAATGACGTGCCGACGTCGTAATGACGTATTGTTGCCATGACGATAGATCACCCTTCCGCCATGATGAATCTCGTCAACTCTCGCTCATCCCGAGATTCATTAGCGCCACCTGACGTTTGTGGAGACACCTATCCTCATTATCAGTGCTGTAAGCGGCCCTTCCCTGCCTTATTTATGGCGTTCTAAGGGGCATGCTTTGTGTCTCACAGACGCCCGCCAGGTGTCTCTCAACATGCTGCTCTCTCAGAGGTCCGCGCTCTCAATTACCCGAGGGCATCATCTCTGTTTATGACGTCATAATGGCGGGAAGATGAGGTGCAAAGGTAGCAGACGACATTTGGTGGGTAGTCTAGAGAGAGAGGGGTGGAGTGTAGATGGGTCAGATTTTCAGAAAATGCACAATTGGCAGCTGTACACATTTAGTAAATTCTGCTAAATTAGGCTGAAAAAATAAAGAATACCAGGTATATCTGAGTATATTTGGTATCGCGTTGATTTAAAATATCAGTTCTGTTATGTTAAACTGCATTTTGAAGCTCATTTTTGTCTTAAATGTGGGTTATTTGAGAGAATTGGTGAAGGCCAAGTGTACATTTTGTGGAAAATCTGACCCAGATGCACGCCCCTACCTGGCGCCATGTCATGGCAGGAGTTTTCAGAAAAATGTGTCAGAAATAGCAGAATTAATATTTTCAAAGTGATTTATTTACAAGATGTCTTTGTTGGAATGTTCTCATTGTTGGAATGTTTAGTGCTGTTTGTTGCATGGATACATGTAGCACATGGTAATGTTGTATACTGTATATATTCCTGGTTATTGTATTGTATATATTCGTGCATGTCTGAGGTTATGTTTAGGAGTATATTCGCCTACTTTACTATAGTGATCGACCATTAGGAAATATGGCTAACTGTTTGTTCATGTATACAAATGTTTAGAGAAGTGCTTGTTGAATGTCCCAATGTTTACTGGTGTCTTCTTGATCTCATCTTTTCAAATATGATGATATCTTAGAATAATTTGTTTACGAGGTGTGACTCACTGTCCTGTAACACATCACATAAGGGGAAGAGGGTTAAAACATTGTGCATATTTACATACGGACTGTGGTTAATTAGTTACACGTGCTAATTATCTAATTACAGCGGTAGTATTTCCTCTATCGCCCCAAGTCTTCCTTTACTTCAGTGAGAAACATTGTTTCCATACTGCTGCACATGAGAGTAGCCAATGCGCATGCGCCTGGGAATACGCCATGACAACAAGCTCAGTTTGTGAAACGAGGATTTATTTTAAATTGAAAGAAAATAATTAGAAGCAGTTGGCCACTGTTTAGGGTCAATATCTGTGCTGGCTTTTTCAACTGCACATTTTACTCTCACGCGTGGACTCACAGTTGTTGTCATTTACCCATGAATATGACTTATGTTAGTGGTTCGAGCGGGTTGTCCGCCAGTGTTAAGGTATGAATGGAAGAATAGCAAACGAACGTGTGGTCTTCGTGAGAAGAACTAAGCAACTGATTTAATGATCTAGCATCTGTACATATGTCCCTACAGGATGTGGGAAAGAGTAGGGGGCGGAGCCCTTACGTAATACCTATGGCTTAGCATGAATAAGTAGACTTGCACAGTACTGGATAGCTAAGTATAATTAGCGAATTTAATAATGAGATATTATAATTAATGGGTGATAATTAGATAGATAATGAGGTTACACAATGTTACGTAATGTTACATAACACTTTGAGTTGATTTTAAAACATACATATACACACATTTCTCTCTCTTCACTCGTAGCAAGCCGCTATTATTTCAATAAATTATCTCCAGAAGCTTGTCAACCCTTCTGTCATACCTCATTGTATATGTAAAACTTTGACTAATAAACAATAATCAATTAAATTAAATCCAAAACCAGTCAGAATTAGTATTTGAAAATATTTCATTCGCCCATGATACAAAATAGAACTCATGATGTTAATGTTTAGTTCATTTAGGGGATACTCAGTTATTGTTGTAAACGTCTCCATTTCTCACATTTCTAGTTTTTTCCCCGTCTCCAAATGTCCTGCCATTTCTGCATCTGCCCCCAGCATCAGTTCTCCTCAGCTTACACTTCCCCCCAGTCACAGCCGCCTTTGCGCTTATTTCTGCACTTAAACATCGTTAGAAGTTATTTTTCTAACTTTTGCAGACAGACAGACAGACGGACAAGAATTGGCGTGTGTCTACTCAGCCTATAGTCCTACATGACACACAGATGCATTTAGGCAACATTTGAAAACATCAATGTTGAATAGAACGTGTTTTGGTTATTGATATAACTGATCTTGAATGAATAACTATTGTACTTGTTTTTTGATAACTCAAAGGTCGTTATTACTGTCGTTATTACAGAAGATGTGCTGTATATCAATACTAAATACAAACAAAAAACAAGAAGAAGAAAAATAACAAACAAGTCGTTATGCTGTGTGTGTGTGGTGGGGGGGGGGGGCGCTATAGGGAGACGTGTGTGGCATTTAAACTTATGAAATACTTAATGTATTTGTTTTAATTGGTTGAGACGCGAATTGTTAATAATGCACACATGTAAGGACTAGATATGCGCTACTATTTCTGCATCTGTTGCTTACTTATGTTCTTCTCTCTCTGTAACATTAACTTGAGCTAGATTCAAATCCGCATTATTGTATGTGGGTGAGTGTTTATTATACCACTGGTATTTAACCGTTACATTAAGCAGGATTAATGCAGATTAACGTGTGTAAATCACTCTCTCCTCACCAGAGTTATGATGTACATAAGTCAGATTTTCAGAAAATGTACAATTGGCAGCTCTACACATTTAGGAAATTCTCCTAAATTAGGCTGAAAAAAATAAGAATACCGGGTATATCTGAGTATATTTTGTATCGCATTGATGTAAAGTATCAGTTCTGTTATGTTAAACTGCATTTTGAAGCCCATTTCTGTCTTAAATGTTGGCTTTTTGAGAGGATTGGTGAAGGCGAATTGTACATTTCCTGAAAATCATTACCCACATGTTGTTAGACCCTACTCCTGTGGTACAAGGCAGAGCCCAGGTAATTGTGGGGAAGTTATAATGTGTAGATTATTGACGTAACGATTTATCAACAACATTAATAGCTATAGCACGAAATTTCACTAGTCAGTAATCCTTATCACCATCACATCATCCCCATACCATCTCATTACCCTCTCATTAAATCATCCTTGGGTTAATGTGTTAGCTCGACTTGATTACCATAGTCACTGTACTTGCATTGTTTTAAAAAACTAGGAAACTTATATTTTTGTAAACTATTCCCTCTTCTGAGTGAGAGTGGTCTAGCCACCTATATTGAATAATAACGTTTCCAAATAAAATGACATGCTATGATAACTTGCAGAGACAATCTATCAATCTACAAGTCTGAATCTGGATCACAAGTCTGAATCTGGATCACAAGTCTGAATCTGGATCACAAGTCTGAATCTGGATCACAAGTCTGAATCTGTCTAGAATCATCTAGAAGTCTGTCTACCTGATTGTCTGTATTTGTGGTTTCACCTCTATATTATGTATAATGTGAGCTGGATAAATCAAGTAATTTCTTATCTTATCTTATTTTTTTTAAATTTATTTTTAGTATTCTTATACAGCACATCTTCTGTAATAACGACAGTTGAGTTATAGACAAACAAGTACATTGTACAGTGAAATTCTAATAATTAATTGAGGACATTAACATTGAGATATGGGCTCACAGATGATAATCTAATACAGAATAACCGTTGTCTTCCGCCCACTGCTTATCTTATCTTATCTTATTATTATTATTAACAACTTTTATTATGACACATAGTATACATAATCGATCACAATATATAGATTGTTTCATTGTTGGAACTGTAGTTCCTATAGTTCCTGATGCTTAATGAAGCGGGAGTGATAATCCTTATCTTATCTTATCTTATCCTGTATATTGTGTGTATCATTAATATCGAGGCGAGCAATTATTCACACGTGGCAACAGATCAGTTTTCCCTCAGTAAATACTGATATAAAACCGGCGCTAATAGTTATTAATTGCTCCCAGAGTGGATTCTGCACAGTGTAAATCATTTGGATGTGATACCATCTCCCCCCCCCTCCCGTCCCCCCACCCCCGCTAGCAGCCCACGGCATACGCCCATAAAACGCGCAGTTCATGTTTTGTTTTGATAAATTAAACCCACCTCTGTAATTATATCCCATAATCCCCCTCGGCCCACCACTTTTTCCCATCAACTGCCTCTAATATCGCTCAGTCTTGCTGTTTCCCCCATTATCGCTCATTGCGCCTTGTTCCTTTATTATCGCCTGCTCCCTCTGTGCCCCTATTATCACTCACTCTTGTTTTAACAGTAAAAAACTCGCCATCAATCGTCACGCCGCAATTTTAAATCCACTTCCGCCAAGCCCGGGTACACGTCCTGTACATATTTGCTTGTCTCTCTCAGCCAATCAGATAAATAGCTCTGTCAGCGGGTCCCCTGCTTCTCTCTGATTATGTTTTTTACCCCCACAGCTGCACATGGAACCCGTCAGAGTTAACAGGGGTAATATTGTAACCATGGCAACAAAAACTGGATGAATGAGCCTCGATGTGACCTCTACTGATAACATTCTAATGTAAACAAAGCAACGGTGGCTCCCCTAGTGGGCTCCACTGGGAGCGGGCAGGGCTGGGGTTGCTGCAGCGGGTGATAATAGGGGATTTAGTGTTCAGCTTGATTAACCATGGGAGCAGCACGACCTCTGGTGCCAGTTATACAAACAAAGTCACGTGGTTGTAACTTAAGGTTGCTCATGCCCCCTGGTGGCTGGATATAACAATATTGACAGACCACAGTGCATTCTGGGAAGAGATTAGAGCCCAATGTTTATTTACCTCTGTGTATAGAGAGCGCAGACTAATATGGCTGCCATGACTCAGCAGAAATAAGCAGGTCAAATTTCCACATGGATGGTTTATCCGGGCCACCGTACACGCGCGGCACCCGCTGCGTCAGTCTACCGTGGCCAACAATGACAAACTGTGTAAAATGTGCGCGCGCAGACATGTACCCCCTGCGGCGCACATTATTCATGCCTGGAGCGGCCCCAGCCATATTCTTGCATACCCCTTACAACATCATCAATAATTAATCAATTTATTACCGACTCAGAGTTAATTTAAATCAATTTATTTTGAAATGTCGCTGCGGGGAATAGGGCCCCGGGGACGACGGGAGGGGTAGAGGAGGGAGGGGGAGGGGGCGGGGGCGGGGGGTGGGGGTATAACAGAGAGTGAGGGCGGGGGTGGGGGTGGGGGGGTTGATGTTTTTATCCTATTCAGTCAGTAAAGACTGTCTCATCTTCCTATTGTTCCCTATAAGCTGATATTATGATCAGCCTGCATATAAATATTCCTAGATGTGAGACATCCACTACCGCCGCCATTGTGAGGGAGATACATCTGGGTGTAGTTACAGCAGGACTAATATTTCACACGCAGCAGGACTTGCTCAAGGTCAAACATTCATCCAAGGACAAGTAACAGGATGAGTGAGGGAAGGAGAATGTCAAGGATAGAATTAAGGAGGATTGAATTGAATTGACAAATCGTTTATTTGTCAAAGATAATCTATGCATATGCATGAGGTATGACTAAAGGGACGTAAAGCTTCTGGACATAATTCAGCTGTTACCTTTATACACGAATAGAAGGTCGCTAAGATTTAAAGGTTCTTCACAAGTTAATACTAATAAGAATATAACGTGGATACAATTCTAACATTTACAGTAGAGTACAGTAGTAAGTATTATATTATTAACAAATTAATATTTAAATAAGAATATAATGTGTACATATCAGTCTATAGTACATATAAGTACGATATTGTTGATGAAATGTATACAGGGTATAATTAGTTGTATCAGTGGAAGGGCGGTACATATAGAGACATATATACTCATGGGCATTGACTCATGAATAAACATGAGCAGTAATGTAAGTATAAACTTGGTGTTGGTGCCAGGTGTGGATTAAATGTCAGAAGGCGTCCAACATATGATGGATGCGTTAATCCGACATGTGCAGTTGGGTGCCATAGTCTGACATGTCCAGCTGGGTGCAATAGTCTGACATGTCCAGTTGGGTGCAATAGTCTGACATGTGCAGTTGGGTGCAATAGTCTGACATGTCCAGCTGGGTGCAATAGTCTGACATGTGCAGCTGGGTGCAATAGTCTGACATGTGCAGCTGGGTGCAATAGTCTGACATGTGCAGTTGGGTGCAATAGTCTGACATGTCCAGTTGGGTGCCATAGTCTGACATGTCCAGCTGGGTGCAATAGTCTGACATGTCCAGTTGGGTGCAATAGTCTGACATGTCCAGCTGGGTGCAATAGTCTGACATGTCCAGTTGGGTGCAATAGTCTGACATGTCCAGCTGGGTGCAATAGTCTGACATGTCCAGCTGGGTGCAATAGTCTGACATGTGCAGTTGGGTGCAATAGTCTGACATGTCCAGCTGGGTGCAATAGTCTGACATGTCCAGCTGGGTGCAATAGTCTGACATGTCCAGTTGGGTGCAATAGTCTGACATGTGCAGCTGGGTGCAATAGTCTGACATGTCCAGCTGGGTGCAATAGTCTGACATGTCCAGCTGGGTGCAATAGTCTGACATGTCCAGCTGGGTGCAATAGTCTGACATGTCCAGTTGGGTGCAATAGTCTGACATGTCCAGCTGGGTGCAATAGTCTGACATGTGCAGCTGGGTGCAATAGTCTGACATGTCCAGCTGGGTGCAATAGTCTGACATGTGCAGCTGGGTGCAATAGTCTGACATGTCCAGCTGGGTGCAATAGTCTGACATGTGCAGCTGGGTGCAATAGTCTGACATGTCCAGCTGGGTGCAATAGTCTGACATGTCCAGCTGGGTGCAATAGTCTGACATGTCCAGCTGGGTGCAATAGTCTGACATGTCCAGCTGGGTGCAATAGTCTGACATGTCCAGCTGGGTGCAATAGTCTGACATGTCCAGCTGGGTGCAATAGTCTGACATGTGCAGTTGGGTGCAATAGTCTGACATGTCCAGCTGGGTGCAATAGTCTGACATGTCCAGCTGGGTGCAATAGTCTGACATGTCCAGTTGGGTGCAATAGTCTGACATGTGCAGCTGGGTGCAATAGTCTGACATGTGCAGTTGGGTGCAATAGTCTGACATGTCCAGCTGGGTGCAATAGTCTGACATGTGCAGCTGGGTGCAATAGTCTGACATGTGCAGTTGGGTGCAATAGTCTGACATGTGCAGCTGGGTGCAATAGTCTGACATGTGCAGTTGGGTGCAATAGTCTGACATGTCCAGCTGGGTGCAATAGTCTGACATGTGCAGTTGGGTGCAATAGTCTGACATGTGCAGCTGGGTGCAATAGTCTGACATGTGCAGCTGGGTGCAATAGTCTGACATGTCCAGTTGGGTGCCATAGTCTGACATGTCCAGTTGGGTGCAATAGTCTGACATGTCCAGTTGGGTGCAATAGTCTGACATGTCCAGCCGGGTGCAATAGTCTGACATGTCCAGCTGGGTGCAATAGTCTGACATGTCCAGTTGGGTGCAATAGTCTGACATGTCCAGCTGGGTGCAATAGTCTGACATGTCCAGTTGGGTGCAATAGTCTGACATGTCCAGCTGGGTGCAATAGTCTGACATGTCCAGCCGGGTGCAATAGTCTGACATGTCCAGTTGGGTGCAATAGTCTGACATGTCCAGCTGGGTGCAATAGTCTGACATGTCCAGCTGGGTGCAATAGTCTGACATGTCCAGCTGGGTGCAATAGTCTGACATGTCCAGTTGGGTGCAATAGTCTGACATGTCCAGTTGGGTGCAATAGTCTGACATGTCCAGCTGGGTGCAATAGTCTGACATGTGCAGTTGGGTGCAATAGTCTGACATGTCCAGTTGGGTGCAATAGTCTGACATGTCCAGTTGGGTGCAATAGTCTGACATGTCCAGTTGGGTGCAATAGTCTGACATGTCCAGTTGGGTGCAATAGTCTGACATGTCCAGCTGGGTGCAATAGCCCGGGTGAGCATTTGTACTCCTTCCCACTGTAGAAATATTGATACATTTAGGCCTATAAGTCACAATATGTGTGAATTGTGTATGATTATGATTAGTCATACCAGCTGAGAATGGAGCTTTAAAGGCTAGAGTTATGATGCTAGCGTCTCGTCAGTGTCACCCATTCGACTCCATATGGGTCAGAATTCCAGAGAGTGTACAATTGAACTTCACCGATCCTCTCAAATAATCCAAATTTCAGACGAAAATAAAGTTCAAAATACAAGCAAACAGATTGCTAGAATCAATGCAATGCCGAATATACCCGAATTCATCTAATATTGACCACATTTAGGGCTAATTTAACAGAGTTTACTAAATGTGTATAGCTGCCAATTGTATATTTTCTGAATATCTGACCCATATATATATAGGGTATATATATATATAGGGTCTTTACATTTAGTTACCAGCATGATCACGTGGTCTACATTATGACGTGTGCTTGTTTACTACACGTGGTAAACACTGCGGCCGCCATCTTGCCCCGGGCGGTGTAGCGGTGGATATACGCCCTCACAATATTATACAGGCGGTGTATGGGGAATAATCTCCCCTGTATACAGTACGCTGAGGGCCCGCTAGGGGGTCTAGTTTAGTAGTGAGTAGTGCCATCTAGTGTGCTGCACAGTAACTGGGCATCCTTACAGCAACTATTAGGGAAGGGCCATGATATCAAAGTGGGACTGAGTAACCCTGCTGGGTTTAATTGTGTAAGTATACGTTAACAGCTGCCAGACATATGTGTCTAATTTCATCCTAATTATTTGTTTTATTGTGGAACACGAGTAGCTTCATAGATTAATTATTGGATCGACATTTAGTGTAGTTATAAGTCAAGTAAGTTATGTGGAACAACTGTCGCTCTCAGTCACAGGGCGACATGGTCCACTACTGAGAGGTTGTAAGTGAGCCAACAATGCTACGGTCTAATCTACCTTTCTTATGGACCAGATTTTCAGAAAATGTACAATTCAACTTCGACAATTTTCTCACATAATACAGTTCAACCTAACCAAACAGATTGCTAGAATCAATGCAATGCCGAATATACTCGAAGTTACCTAATATTGACCAAATTCCAGCCTAATTTAGCAGAATTTACTAAATGTGTACAGCTGCCAATTGTACATTTTCTGAAAATCTGACCATTATGCTGGAGAGATGATAGCAACCATTGAACTGAACTGAACTTTTTCCTAAATGTACATCTAGAGATTATGGGTCATGACCCACAGTGCGGCAATAAGTAAATGTGGATGACTCGGTGCGTAATTTATGTTAGTGGGGGACTTTTCGCGCTATCCCTCGAGAAAAAAAAAATAAGTAACCTGGCTTCCACACTGGTCCATCATGTAGATTAATAATCAGTGTTCAATACTCTACTAAAACGTCTAACGAATCCATGTGATGTCACAGATTTACTCGCCGCCATCTTGAATATAGAAAATACTTACAGTTACTATGGTAACCTCAGCTTTATGTGTACATACCTAGAAAGTAGAAATGAACACAGCGTTATTGTTACGTTAAAGATATTTGTATAATAGAGAGTGTCTTATGCCACAACAAATAGCAAAGGACAATTAATGCACAATTAACGCACAGTTAATGCACAATTAATGCACATGTACCGGTTCTCGTCAAGCTGTATTGATGGTAAATTAGAATAAAAAAGGCTTCACTGGATGCATCCACTATGTTACACAAAGCACTGTAACTACGTATCTATAGCTGCTATTGTTTCATTGACTTCTTGAGACTGAGGGCACACGTGGAGGAATAGAATGGAGTTATTTAATATTGTGTCATGATAATAACCAGTTGACTACATGGAGACATACATAGGGACAACATGTTATATTTGCCATCCAAACTTACGCATCAACACATGGAGAATATCAGTTATGAACCAACACTTGATGAGACAAAGATTGATAAATAACTTCCATATGCCATCCATGCATTAGTTATATGCCATATCAGCCATGCATTAATTAACCGTTTGATTTTAAATTATGTTTATTCAGGACAACAGAAATACATTTCAGCGACAAGCGTTGATATTCCCAGAAGTTGCCTGATTGCATAAGGCAAGGCACTAAATTATTCAATAACACACAGAAAGAAAAGAATACATACAGACGTCGACATGATGGATCCATCGTGTGATCAAATTCACAATAGTCAATAGTACTTCGTATTCAAAATCAAAACTTTGTCTAAAAACATATTTAAAAAAAAATGAACAATAGTTAATTAATCAACAAAGAATCATCTCGGTGTGTGTCCTATTTTATTTTCAAAAGATATCATTTTCATGTACATGAAGTAAATATGTTTCTGTCATTTTTCCATCTCCATTTTTAATAATTACCAATGTTCAAGTAAAGAGAGGGTTCGATGTAAAATTGTCTGATCGACCCCGGATGAGGAAAGGATTTGTTGATAGACTGAATAAAAACAAAAAAATGAACAGAGAATCTCTACAATTTGCGTCGTGCTCCTTACACATATACCATTATACCTGTATAGAGACTTTAACAGCCCATACTATAGACAGTATATATAATGAGCACACTGGTTGTACTATTAAAGTAGCGATACATCACATTCAGACCAACATGGCTGCCTGCCCTCTTCCTCTCATATTACCCACAATTCCACTGTAAATAGGCCCACAATGCACTGTTCTATTTATAGATCATGTGCTGAGTCATGCTCCAGCTGCCATAGACGTGACCATGTGATCAAGCCCAGCCAATCAGCTTGCAGACTGCCTCAATATCGCCCTGTTAGACAATGCCCCTAGGTGGCGCCATTATTCTGGCCACGTGACTATTGAAACCACTTAGGCAGCCTCGTTTTAAAAACACTGACCCAGATTCAAGACTAAGTGGTGCCACCTAGTGGCGGGTCAGTGGTTTCATTCAATTATCGCCCAATGGTGCACTAATGGAAGGACAGGGGGCGCCCCCGGCAATGTGAGGCAAGATGGCCGACTGTTGCCATGGTAACAAGTTCATATATAACGTCTTACATACACAAAGTTGAAAGTTTAAGACAGATTGAGTAGATTGATACATGTGTCTGGGTGGAGACTGTGTACAGTGGGTTGCACCATATATATGTAGTAAGTTCTGCTGAATTATTCATGCACTGAACAATGATAAATACTAGATATATGTCTAGTATATCAGGATGGTATAAAATTGACACAATACACAATAAGACACTGAGAGAGAAAGTTGTTTTATTGTTGTGTATTTATTCACCACCATACATGGTTCGGAGATGGGTTGTCTCCTTCCTCAGTGGTCCTCAGTATCTCTAGTATAGTTTAGTATTGTCCTGTATAGTCTTGTATACATTGTGTTGTGTTGGTTCAAAGGATCTATTCTGTGATGCATAAAATAGCTTTAAACTTCACTTTCCCCTCACATGTGGATTATTTGTGAGGATGAGTGAGGGTGGATTGATGCCCTAGGCTCTGTACAATACAACAAGAAGGCAGAAAGGGAATTGTTCTGTGCTGTTAATTCGCCTATATTGAGGTGGGAAGTAGAGGGACAGCCCTCCCTGAGCCAGCCCAATGGTAACCTGCAGTGTAAGTGAGCTGACATGTGTAATAACGTACCGTCCTACACCTCAGGTATTATCTTGTATAGGAAAATATGCAACTATAGGTCAGGGGGAGAGTCGAGGGGGAAAGTTACAGAGAGGAAAGTTATTGGTGGGGGGGGGGGGGGGTTACAGGGGGTAAAGTCAAAGGGAGATCGTTCTAGCAGCCCTTCTAATAGCAGATTATACCATGTATAACTAGAGAAACAATTCTGTATTTGTCATAAGGTGCTTTAGACATAAAGCTTGTACTCATCCCACCAGAGACCCTGCCTTTCTCCTTATTCTTCCCTTTGTTACATAATCTCTCATTCTACCTAAACTGTAGGTCATTACTACTGAGGAGTAGAGAGGACTGATCGATAAAGCCATGTATAGAGTGTATAATGACAAAGTGTATATGTATGTTAAGCTGTGCCAGTCAGACTTTCATCATACAGTAGACGGCCGCGTCAATAGGTGGAGATCAGAGGGTTTGTACACGTGACCTTTCAACTCCACCAATGGCGGATGTACCGGTGCTGCCCTCACCGCTCATATAGGGAACCTGGCGGCACATTGTTATATATGCTCCAGCCAATCAGACACACTGCCGTGATTTGGCTGCATTCAAATAGCAGATTCCACTATAGTGGAATCTACCGATGCATATATAAATGCCATGGTCTAATCTACCTATGCATATGGTATGGTCTAATCTATCCATGCATATGGTATGGTCTAATCTATCCATGCATATGGTATGGTCTAATCTATCCATGCATATGGTATGGTCTAATCTATCCATGCATATGGTATGGTCTAATCTATCCATGCATATGGTATGGTCTAATCTATCCATGCATATGGTATGGTCTAATCTATCCATGCATATGGTATGGTCTAATCTATCCATGCATATGGTATGGTCTAATCTATCCATGCATATGGTATGGTCTGGGTAGTTTGCACTATTCCGGCCCCCTGTCATTCTAGCCCCGCAGGCCTACTTCCACTGATACCCTGGTCATTCTAGCCCCGCAGCGCTATGAAGGAAACACTAACCTATCAATAAGTGTAATTTTGGAACTGTCTGATTTCTGAAAATGTTGTTATAGTTTAGATCTTAACAAGCTCTCCTACCCCACATCTCCACCGACATAGCTTCCTATGACCTACAACTCAGGTCAGTATGACCTAGAACTTACCCCAACTTTCAGGACCACATAACCACATTTGACCCCCATTTGATCCCCATTTGACCTAGTATCTAAGTACTTTGACCTAGTATTGGTCCTTCCTGGAGCTAGCTCTGTGGTATTGTATTAACGTTAGACAAAGGGTAGCTTCATTCTAGAGTTATTAGTGGGGTTAGAGTTAAACTTAGAGACTAGGGTAGTAGCTTAATAGTTGATATTCCATTAGGTTTAACTGCTTGTGCAAAACTCTAGAATAAGACAAATAAAGTTTATTTTTCAACTATTCAATTTTTCGCTAAGTACATAATGAATAAAGACTTGAAGTATTTATTTGACTTTAAATTCTCTTAGAATCAGGTCCAATACAGTAGAATCTCTCTATCAAAATCACCCTTGGGACTGAACGATTTGTGGTCTCATAGCGAGGTGGTCTCATTAGAGGGGCTAATCTAATAAGAGGAAAGCAATTCAGGACTGAGAGAAACTGGTCTTAATAGAGGGGTGGTCTCCATAGAGAGGTGGTCTCTATAGAGAGGTGGTCTCTATAGAGGGGTGGTCTCATTAGAGGGGTGGTCTCTATAGAGAGGTGGTCTCTATAGAGAGGTGGTCTCTATAGAGGGGTGGTCTCATTAGAGGGGTGGTCTCTATAGAGAGGTGGTCTCTATAGAGAGGTGGTCTCTATAGAGGGGTGGTCTCATTAGAGGGGTGGTCTCTATAGAGAGGTGGTCTCTATAGAGGGCTGGTCTCTATAAAGGGATGGTCTCTATACCAGGTTCCACTGTAAATATCGACTTCTCCTTGTCCCAGTCACTGTGTACAGGTATCTCCCCGCCCTGCATGGTGCAGCCCTACCCTACCACAGTCTACCATAACCTGTAAACCTCCCGTGATGCATTGCGGACTTCACTAGCCCTGACCTTGACCTGGTGGTGAGGTCATCCATCGGTATGTAGTTGAGCCAAGCCCCAGCAGGTGTCGTGACGGTAATTAGAGGCCAGGACGAGGCTACCGCACGGGACATGCAACAATTGATTGGTTCTCTTGACGGCCGCACACCTTTATATGGCATACACACCTCACACACACACACACACCTCACACACACCTCATACACACCTCACCACCACCTCAATAGGCCTCACACACCTTTATACGGCGTACACACCTCATACACACCTCCGACACACCGTCACACACCTTTATACAGTGTACAAACCTCAGGCCCTTATAGGGCTTAAACACACCTCTCCCTCTTCCTCCTCTCTCTCCCTCTTCCTCCTCTCCTCCTCTCTCTCCTCTCTCTCCCTCTCTCTCCCTCTCTCTCCTCTCTCTCCTCTCTCTCCCTCTCTCTCCTCTCTCTCCTCTCTCTCCCTCTCTCTCCCTCTCTCCCCTCTCTCTCCCTCTCTCTCCCTCTCTCTCCGCTCTCTCTCCCTCTCCTCTCTCTCTCTCCTCTCTCTCCCTCTCTCCCTCTCCCTCTCTCCTCTTCCTCCTCTCTCTCCCTCTTCCTCCTCTCTCCTCTCTCTCCTCTCTCCTCTCTCTCTCCTCCCTCTCCTCTCTCTCTCCCTCTCTCTCCCCTATCTCCTCTCCCCTCTCTCTCTCCTCTCTCTCCTCTCTCTCCTCTCTCTCCTCTGTCTCCTCTCTCTCCCTCTCTCCTCTCTCTCTACCTCTCTCCCCCATCTCCTCCCCCCTCTCTCTCCTCTCTCTTCTCTCTCTCCTCTCTCTCCTCTCCCTCTCCTCTCTCTCCTCTCCTCTCTCTCCTCTCTCTCTCCTCTCTCCTCTCTCTCCTCTCTCTCTCCTCTCTCTCCTCTCTCTCCTCTCTCTACCCTCTCTCTCCTCTCTCTCCTCTCTCCTCTCTCTCCTCTCTCCCCCTCTCTCCTCTCTCTCTCCTCTCTCCTCTCTCTCCTCTCTCCTCTCTCTCTCCTCTCTCTCCTCTCTCTCCTCTCTCTCCTCTCTCTCTCCTCTCTCCTCTCTCTCCTCCGCCTCTGCTCTCTCCCTGTCTGTTTTTCTCTTTCCTCTCCCTCTCTTCTCCCTCCCCCATTCTCACCTTTCTCTCTTCTCTCTGTCCCTTTCTTCTCCCCACTCTCTGACCTTTTTGTCTCCCATCCCCCCCCCCCCCCCCCACCGTGCCTCACCTTGCCCACCTTCACCCATCCATATCTCCCCAACATGTTGCCATGCCAACACAGTCCCACTTAATCTGACCTAATTACTAATCAATACCTGACCTGATTAAATCAAGTCCCAAGACAACGACCCTCATTAATATGCTAACCCTCATCTCATTGGCTCTCTCCACTCACAGACGCAACATGACGTCACATGCCGGGCCGTCAGACTGATTGCTTCGTTTGCACTACGTCATCGGTGACGTAAGAAACGGGTTCGTTTTGATTGGTTGTCAAGTGGTAGTGATGGACGTTACGTCATGACGAGGATATAATGGAGGTGTGACGTCACAGGACAATGGACGTATGGTGTGTGGATGTCGTGGCTCTAATTAATTTCTCGCTATACATGAATTAGTCAGTGAGGGGGGGGGGGGGGGCGGCATCGATCGGCATAATCAGACAGGTGTGGAGGCATGGTGATCAACTTTCCCAAATTTTCTAATATTTCGTTTCGTTTTTGGTACAACTAGAGTTGAGCAAGTTGGCCCAGTATATGCAGCCCCGCTGACTGCCCTGTGTGTGTAGACAATGTCTCCTCACTCAGCCAGAGTGTGGTACCGGGGTTAGAGATGGTCCTTCATGTAAGCTCATGTATTCCAGTGGTTGTGTATAGACATGTATGGTGCCCACTGACTCCCTGCCTCTTCCTTTCTCTCCCTTTAATACTTTCTCTCTGGGCCTAAACCATAGACAATAATGGTCGCAGTCTGAAGCTATCAGCAAATATTACTTTCCAAACCTGCCATGAATATGTTGTTAGCGTTTCCTCACTCAGTTCCAGTGGGCCTGGGTGAGGGTTAGATATGGTCAGTCTCATGTAGTCCAGTAGTTGTGTATAGACATGTAGAGCGGTGCATTCCTCTACCACACTCACTCCCTGTTTGTTCCTTTCTGTTATACTTTCACCCTGGGGCTATAAGTGACCACCGACAATAAGGGTTGCAGTCTGAAACTGTATTCTATGCTATCAGCAAATATTACTTTCTCAACCTGCTATGAATATGTTGCTAACATTGATAATTAGAATGTGGCGTTAAGGCCGTATCGACGGGTAAAGGCTGGCGCACACATGGCCGATTTGGCCCCCGATTGCCCCACAATTTGGGTTTCCTGATGAATCTTAGGATTTCATTTCAAATCCTGGTTTATGTTTTTGAAATAACATAAACCATGGTTTGAAAATGATATCTTAGGATTCATGAGGAGACCCAAATCGTGGGGCTAAAGGGAGCCAAATCGGCCATGTGTGCGTCAGCCTTTAGGTACACAGTACAGGCCACACACAGACTACACACCAGCAATGGACAAGGTAAATAGTTTATACATGTCCTCTTTCTCTTTCTGTTCTCCTTCCACTCTTTCTCTCTCTCCTCTTCTCTCTCTGTTCTAGTTCCCTCTCTGTTCTCTCTCTGTCCTCTCTCTCCTCTTTCTCTCTCACCTCTTTCTCTCTTCTTTCTCTCTCTTCTCTCTCCTCTCTCTTCTGTCTTTTTTCCCCTCAGTACCTCTTCTCCTCTCCCCCTCCCTCCCCCCGCCTCCCTCCCCCCTCCCCCCTCCCCCATTCTACTACGTACATATGCCCACAAAAACTGTGTTGACACATTTTCCCTTCTCCTGTCGCCACCACTAGGAGCGCCCCTGTCTTCTTGTCTCTATTTTCATTTTCCTCCATTATCGCCCACATCACAGTAACGTCTCATCTCGCCGTGTGGCGGCGCTAAGAGCGTCCCTAATCCCATTATCCACCACCAGAGGCGCTTTTCTCATCCGCGGGCGCATGCGCAAAAAGGAGGGCATATTTGATTTGTATCCGTCTGGATTCCAGATGTTAGAAATCTCCCACAATCCCTTTCTACTCTCGGGGATTCAAGAATTAAGTGGAGGATTAAACGAGATATGGCGAGATATGAGGATAACTGGGAAACAGAGGAGAAGCAATGGGAGGAAGGGAGGAGACAGAAAACAGATTATTATCACACGTTGAAGACGGAAATATAATCTATACATACATACATAGAGAGAGTAAGCTGGGGGGAGGCTATAGAGACAACATTGTGTATAAGAAGTTAAATGGAAAAATACATTAAATTGTACTGAAACATATCATTTTTCTACACAGCGAATATTACAATACGTCATAAAATGCATATATTTAAGAATAATTATCATTAATCTTTAAAAACCGCACAACAGGACCAGATTACCGAGCCTCCGTACAACAACCACATTGCACTAACACAGGGCGACTGTTAGCACCCAGCGTGCGGGGCAGGGCGGGTGTTTTAAACCCACATGCGGGAACATGCTGAGCTACAGGCGGGAATGTGGGCTGAGGAATAAGAGTAAAAAAGGTGTTTTTAAGTAAGAAGTGCTGGAGGCTGGAGGAGGGGAGAACATGGAGGATGTGTCTCCATCCCTGTGTCTGCATGTAACATAGTGAAGTAGGACCAACTGTTAACCTAATGTGTACAGCATACTTTCAAGAAAACAATTGCTAAATGGATTAAATATCAAAAGGGTGTTCTCTATTTGTTCTGAGAAATAAGAAATAGATAAATGAATGTCATGTTAACGATAGACTAAGGATCGACTGAGAATAACCTCCATGATGTAGTGTCTCTCCTGAATAAATATAATATCTTAATCTTATGTTGGCACCTGTCCTCTACCCTTCCATCGTCCCCTCCCCCGCCACCCTCGCAACCACTAGACTGCCACATGTCCCCCGTCTTATTATGCCAACCTTCCACTAGTTTTGTTTTTATTTTGTTAGAAATAACAATAAAATGCAAATATATTCAGTTAACCCTCTACACCCGGATCTGCACCATCTCTCGTCCCAATCCCACACACTGCCTGTGTCCTTTTATTGCCCCCCCCCCCCTGCACCAACCTCCCCCACCCACCCACCCTCACCATGTGCTCCCGTTCGCCCTAATTTCATAATAAAAGTCTTCTGTATGATGACCTGATGAATGACCTTCACCCTGAGGTCACAATCTGTGGTCACGTGACTCAGCCCTTCCCCCCGGCCGTGCTGTGGAATGTGTGAACCCCTCTTTATCCTGGCCCCCGGTTTATCCCCACTTTATTCCGCCCCTCCTGTTCCCCTGGCATTCCTCGCATGCCCCTTGCGGGAAAAGCCAAACCAAATTCAATATGGCCGTCAGACAATCAACAATTTAATTTATGCTCCCGCTAGACAACCCGCCCTTCCCCTAGTGGCGGGGGCAGGAATAACAAAATAGTATTTCCGGTCACGTGGTTTCCCAAACACGGGGGATTGATGTCATGTGACCTGGCTTCTGACGTTCTGATTGGTTGGACCCAGTCACATGGTGTGTCTTAGATAATTCTATCATGGCGAGATCTCATTAGGTGCGAGGTTGGGACGAGACTGGAAATTGATAGAGCAGGAAGAGGGAGAAAGTAGCGATTCACACCATGTTTGTAGAGAAACGGTTCAAGATGGCCGTTATTAAGGTTTATAAGGTTTATTTCTAGCGTTTATTTAGGTACATTATACACTCAGGCAGTCTGAAGTATCCATATACCAATTTGGACACACAATGTTTAATGGACCTTGAGAAGACCCGTGATGTTCCCACATATTGTTTCTTATTTCCATCATTATGTTTCCTTCTTCTACATTGTATGACAATTACTGTAAATATTTTTTTTCAGTTGCATGGTAGCCTTTGTGAGGGAGGGTGGTGTGTTGTTCCGTTCAAATAATTACTGTGAAAATTAAAAAGATTGAAGGGAGGCAACTCATCTAAAACAATCATGGGAACGAATCAGTTGGCATTATGCACGTTTAATGGTGTTCCTGACGGTTTCGCCTTTCTTGGGCTTCTTCAGAGGATCTGATTACTGTAAATGTGATATGGAAATGAAAATGTATTATCAAGGGTTTAAATAATGTGTTATTGTACACGTACAATATGAAGGTGAATGTATCTTCAAAGTGTATAGCACCGTGTATAGTAGCGTGTAGCGGCCACAAGTGCATGTGTACTTGTACCAACATGTGAGTAGTATAGTACAAGTGGACACATACCCTGGCACCACATTATCTACCAGGAGTTGATACGGGAGTTGCATGTCTCACTGCGCATGTCCGTCACAGTGCATGCTGGGATGGATTCAGTTCAAATATGACATCCAAATATTTGGCAAAATTTTGATTAAAAATGGCAAAAGTGTTTTCACCAATATCATAGCTCGCATGAATGATAAATACAAACCAAATGCATGACGGGAAAGATGGGATCTTGCGCTATGGAAACATGTATAACACATGGATATTGACATTAGAGCATTGGTAAATATTACATGCTAAACATGACATGTTTTATAAAGATTTTATTCTGTACCATTACTCCCATAATTCCATGCGAATCACGATTCAAAATGGCGGCTTTGGAAATCCCCTATTAACATTCACATTCACAGTTGCACATTGTACATTGTGTGATGAACACTTTATGAGCTGCCCTACATGTATATGAGTGAAGTTGCCAGAAAATGTACAATTCACCTTCCCCAATCCTCTAGAATAACCCAAATGTCATACGAAAATAAAGTTCAAAATACAGTTCACCCTAACTAAAAAGATTGCTAGAATCAATGCAGTGCCGAACATTTTCGAATTTACCTAGTATTGACCGAATTGCAGCCTAATTTAGCAGAATTTACTAAATGTGTACAGCTGCCAATTGTACATTTTCCGACACTCTCCCCCATATATAGGGCAGTGTGTGTAGCTAGAGTGAGATGTGTGAATTAGTGTGTAGTGTTCCAGTATAAGTCCATCAGTACATCAGAGAGAAACACTTCACAGTTAACACTACAACGATAGTGACACTACATCTGAGACTAAGACTTGATTCACGTGTTACTAACAAACACTACAACACAGTGCCACACATCGCCCTCTGTATCACTGTTTATCACTGTGTATATACACATAACTAGTTAACAAAGCTGTATATATTATAAGGATATCAGAATTAGAGAGCCCCCAGAACCTCCATCTTATATATATCACCTTGCTACAAAGTCCTCACTAGATTAGACAATTATAAATCATAAAAGAGATGATCATTTAAATCATTTATATTCCCCAACCACAGCTGTATATCAGGATATCAGTATTAAGGAGCTCACAAACCTCATGAATATTCATATGCTGCTCTGAGGCAAACCAGTGGAAGAGATTAGAAGCAAACAAAAGGTAAAAGTCTTCACTAAATGTTGCTCATGTAATACAGGGAATTTATATTGTACACCTTGTGAGCGGCAAGTACGGTATATTGATTATATTGTACGCTCACGGCCAAATCATGGAATAAATACTGATAATATGGTGATATTGCTGTGATGTTGGCGTATAATGGTGAAGTGTGGATGTGCCCTGATATATACACCACTCTGTACCTACATGGGGGAGGATTGGTTTAGAAATAAACACATTACCATGGTAACAGTAGACGTGGTACGAACAGAGCTACAACCTGATATTCCTCCCTCCCCCCCCACCTTCCCCCTCCCCCGTCCCCCTCCCCCTCTCCCCCCTCCCCCCGCCAGAGCGGGAAGACCCCCATAAGATGCATGTCTATTACTTCATGGTTTTATGTTAATAACCACCCACGTGTTTATATTCCCTTGTTTACTGCACGGCCGGAAGTTGTGCTTGTTTCTATGGTGGCTTTATTGCTATGGCAACCTTGACCTTGCAGCGGAAGTGGTAAGTTTTTAACCAATACTGTAGACCTGCTCACATTGAGTTCAATTCACTCTTTCTAACATTGCAGACGCCCGTGCAACGCAGGTCAACTTTTATTATTTATTTTCTCGCCAGAGGGAGTCTTTTACAGCCCTCAGTGATGGGCATGCGCCGGAAGTAAACGTAATTTCCGGCAAAATAAAGAAACTTGCACATAAATCGCCGAGTGATAATAGGGGACTTGGGAATTTGCGGAAGTTTGGAAAACATGCTTTGATTGCGCATCTTGGTTTTATAGGAAGCACAACTTGTTGCGCACAACCGGAAGTAGAATCCTGAAGGTTAACCCTTCCTCCATTGACAGCAGCCACTGGTGGTGGACTTGTGTACTAAGGCGGGCGCCAGGCCTATTATTTACACATAGATTGTGGTTGCTATGGGTGCGTTATAACGGGTAGGACGGTATAACGGGCAGGTCGCCTATTTTACCTTTTCCCCCAGGAACGCCCGGTGTGCAGGGTTAATTTCCTGCCGCTCCACTAGGGGCGCTAGTATCGCTGACCGCCATTGTGAGACGCTACTAGCGTCCCTCACTTGTTGCTGGAACGCTGGCCTTGACATGTGTGACGTCACAGCGCTGTATGTCGGTCACTTTAGGTTTTTTTCTACAGGATTTGTTCCTATCTAGGTGAAGGAACATATATGGGTCAGATTTTCAGAAAATGTGCAATTGACAGCTGTACACATTTAGTAAATTCTGCTAAATTAAGCTGAAATGTTGTCAATACTTGGTAAATTCGAGTATATTAGGCATTGCATTGATTCTAGCAATCTGTTTGGTTAGGTTGAACTGTATTTTGAACTTTATTTTCGTCCAAAATGTGGGTTGCTTGAGAAGATTGGCGAAGTTAAAGTGTATATTTTCTGAACAATATCTGACCCATATAAATACGTGCTAGAGGAATAAAGACAATAACATGTGTCTCCTCCGCGTCTATACCAGGCCCCCGGCGGAACCAAGGTGATATACACACAATGAGCGTACACACCTACCTATATTACACCAAGTATAGACTACTTCACCTAGAGCCCAGCACATGTAGCAATAGGCCAGCGTTTACATAGGATTTACATGTGGTTGAAATTATAAAATTCATTCAAAATTGTTGTTATTTCTCCTCCCCCCAAAAATAAACCTCATGAAATATTATGCCTAAAAGTTTGGAAAAAAAACTAAAAAAAACTCCTTATAAAATTAAGAAACATGTTTGACACAACATTTACGTGACTGCCACTTGCTTTCAATTCGTGGCTATTTGTTCCTGTGAAATAATCCCAGCATGCCCTGTATAAGACATGTGCAGTGGCATATGCAGCCCATCACTGCGCATGCCCAGCCTGAGCCATATAATCTCACATTGTGACGTCACTGATGAGCAGACGAGATTTGGCAGGTGTTAATAACTGGCTGGAACAGGGGGAGGGAGGAGGATCATTTGTGGGAACAGCTTAAAAGGTATCACAGCAAGGCATGCTGGGACACAATTAGTGATGACGTACTGCGCATGCGTAGTGACGTCTGGTGACAGGAAATTATCATCACATGACGGATGGTGGAGACACCTTGCGGTGGAAGGAGGAATAATTAACTGGCACCTAATCACGCCCCGAGTGGTGGCAGCAAAAACTAAACCCTTATTTAACAAGATGGCGGACTTTTTCAGAGGATGACTCAGCATAATTTGACCCAGGAGCGGCCATATTGAGATTCCATCACAGCGGGCGGGAAGGCATTAAACCTGCAGGCAACAACTCAGTATTTCATACTTTTTGTTCCCTTCTTTGTCTACACCTGAGAGTGATTTGACCAAACTTTGGATAATGTCTCCCTCGTGGTTTTACCGCCAAACTATTGTAGTGACCACCAGAATTATTCACTGCAGTGGTTTCACATATAATAGCTCAGTTGTACCCTTTTTGTTATACTACTAATACTAAATTCTTTATTTGCAAGAATACGATATACGAATTTGCTGATGCTCTTCAGATGTAATAATCTGTTCATACAGTGCATGCCATGTACAGACCTATAGTAGAAACTAAAAAAACTAAGTACAAGATAATGCGACAATGAAATAGTGAGATATTCTCCGTTTTTGATGACAGATCTGACAATAATATAACAATAAGCTAGTAATTACAGTGAGATGGCAGACAAACTATCAGTGCAGTTTGTAAAGCTGAACTTGTGTTCACATGTGTAAGCCTCGGTGGGCAGCAGTTGTATCTTAGCAGAAGCTTCACATTACTTCTATATTTGTGTGGCTTATATCGCTCACCTCCACTGGTTCCTGAATGTAGTCAAACAATATATCAACAATATACTGTCTTTATGTTTTAGTGCTGCCGTTTCAAAACCTGATGCAAATATACAACAGCAAGAGTTAAACTTGGACTCGATGTTAGATGAATTTCACTCGTCCGTTACTGCTAGCCCGGGAAGCAAAGAATGTATAAGGGTCAGATCTTCAGAAAATGTACAATTGGCAGCTCTACACATTTAGGAAATTCTCCTAAATTACGCTGGAAAATGATGAATACCAGGTATATCTGAGTATATTTGGTATCGCATTGATTTAAAGTATCAGTTATGTTATGTTAAACTGCATTTTGAAGCTCATTTTTATCTTAAACGTGGTTTATTTGAGAGGATTGGTGAAGGTGAATTGTACATTTTCTGAAGATCTGACCAATATACATTTCTGGGGCGGGGGGGGGGGGGGGGGGGTGACTTTTAAATATGGTTCACCTTCCCTGAATGTATTCAAAGACACGCCATGCCAGCAGCAGCCCAGCCTCGTGTACGTGATATTTTACTTCCGTATTTATTTACCGTTAAAAACATGTAAATGAAGGAAAATGGATTTTAATCCCAATTTGACTAAACATAGGTCTTCCTGGATTTCCTTTCCGCACAAAGTTCGATTTTCGTTTATTATTCTAGAAAGTTCAAAGTCAGTTTTGTTGCATTCTGCTACGAAAGTTAATATTCATACTATTTTGACAATAACAATGATAATAACAATAACATACTTTCAACAGCACAAATCTTATTATTAACATCTATAGCATGTGTGTTAGAGCCCAGGGTTGAGTCTTACAATAGTCTACTGTTGCACTATTGTTGCCAACATCAGCTCCTCGTGAGATAATTACCACAAGAACCTTCATGTTGCCTCATGTTGCTTCATGTTGCTTCATGTTGCTGCCGCGTGTTGTTGCACGCCGGGTGTAAATTAGGAGCCAAGTGTCGTCAGATAAAATATTGTCCACCCAGAAACATTGCAAACTTTGTTTCAAACATAGATATATCAAAGCTGAAATATAGAAACACTTAGATGTCATAGACGTCCTCCATGTTTACCATCATTAGAATCGGCTTTGTCTCATCATTTCAAATATGATGATATCTTAAATTCCATTGTTTCCGACTCTTTCCGACTTGTGACTTGTGACTGTTGTTTTAAACACATGCCTGATGTATGTGTTACTGATGCACTATTGTTGCCAACATCAGCTCCTCGTGAGATAATTACCACAAGAACCTTCATGTTGCCTCATGTTGCTTCATGTTGCTTCATGTTGCTGCCGCGTGTTGTTGCACGCCGGGTGTAAATTAGGAGCCAAGTGTCGTCAGATAAAATATTGTTATTCTCCGTGTTTTACCCGCCGCCGCCCCGTGCACTGCCCATCAGCAGTTTCACACTTTCACACTTTCACACTCGTTCTTAACCACACTAAAACATACACTTCTGCTGAGTGGACTGCATTCTATTTATTTCTAGACGTGCTGTTAGTAATTAGTTATTGCACCCTGTAATGTACTCACGGGCGTGTGATATAGGCACAGCTCAGCAGAACGGCACTATCAGCTGGGGGCTGGGTCGGGGGGCAGTCGGGGGGCTGTCAGGGGGCAGTCGGAAGAGAAACAGGGAGTTGCCAGGTCAGAGGACATGCACCAAAGTTGACTGTAGCTGTTTTTGTTTTGTTTATAATTATTCAGGTTAAGATAAGGTGACAAAATCTTTTATTTGTCAAAATGCTCGATGTTACATTGTAAAAAGGAGACAAATATGTCTACATGTCTTTATGAAAGTAGTGTTCCATTTCTACCGACAGTTACCTTAATTTTGAATGGGTTAGCCTTGTACTAGACTGAGCAGAGAATATGACTATAGTCACAGAATAATGTGTTCACCCCCGGCTCCTCCTACAATAACAATTCCGCTCTCTCAGCACATTTACTGCCACTTTGTCTCCTTCCCTTCACTTAATGCAGAAATACTCTAATATTGTGCATGATTCAGTATAAGTTCCACTCTGTACGACTGCTGCACAACTGCCTCAGTCAGCACATCTTGTATGTCACGTGTCACAGGGAAAAGTCGCAAAACTCATGTTTCAAAGGGTTTTATTTAGGCCTAAATATTTATAAAAACTCTTTCTCCGGAAGTGTTCATGTTATGGGTGTCTAACGCTGCCAGAAGCATAAATACATGAACCAGATTAGAAGACAATGTATTGAATATATCAATGTGTTCAGGAGGTAATCCTGGAGAGTATATTTAACTGCTTTATTGTGATTGTCCACAGCAAGTATCCTAAACATTTGTTTTGTGAATAAAATAATATAGAGCTACTGAATGAATGTCCTAATGTTTCACATCATTCAAACCAGTTTAATCTCATCTTTTCAAATACTATAATATCTCAAAATCCATTTCTTGTGGCTGGTTTTCCTGAAAGACATCCCATTAAGGCGACTATACATGAATTATAAACCATTTACTACTGGGCAGACTTGAGTCCACGGGGACATTCTATCTCTTGAAATGACATTTTTCATTTCTTATCAAGTCGTTATCCTGACTTCCACCAGAGGGAGCTGGGGGCTTACAGACTCTTTACTTCAAACACGCATGCGTTATGGCACATTTCCGGTCTGGCTCTGCATCTGACGTCGCCACGTCACGCTTGGTTTAGCGTTGTGACGTCACCGGATATGATAAGAAGTCTTTCATGTTCCGGTGGATCTCCATGGTGACGGCCTGTGTACAATAGGGGAGTTGTAGATCTCCATGGTGATGTACTGTGTACAATAGGGGAGTTGTATATCTCCATGGTGAGGGTCTATGTACAATAGGGGAGTTGCAGATCTCCATGGTGACGGCCTGTGTACAATAGGGGAGTTGCAGATCTCCATGGTGACGGCCTGTGTACAATAGGGGAGTTGCAGATCTCCATGGTGATGCCTGTGTACAATAGGGGAGTTGTATATATAGAGAGAGAGTGACCTTAAAATTGGATTACCAGTTTCCTACTTTGTAGATATATTTTGTGGCTCATTTATTCCTGATCCAACCAAACTTCCCCAAGAGATTAATAGAATAATAATGGATTTAGGTCAGAGAAGTTTAATCCATCATATACTTAAGTCAATAAATTAATTGCAAATGTTCTGTGCAAGGCACATCAGGAGGTGGCACAATTACATTTATTATTTTTTTTAGCTAAATAGTCACTGAAGATCAGCAGTATAATTAAATCAGTGAAATCTCGAGGTAATTAATTAATAAAACAGAGCAAATACTAATTGTAATTCATTTCCAACCTTGCTACTCTAGCGTCAAGCTTCAAAAAACCTCAAGATATTGAGACAATCTTTGTCACAGTGATTGTGACTTTAATATATAGAGACGCGGGAGAAATGCTGGTAATTGAACAATTATTGGCGGCCATTCCACCCCTGCACCCAGCAATGGCCGCCAATAACAGTTCAATTACAGCACGAGTGCCATTCACTAGTCACACATTCCACCCCTGCACCCAGCAATGGCCGCCAATAACAGTTCAATTACAGCACGAGTGCCATTCACTAGTCACACATTCCACCAGCCCAGCAATGGCCGCCAATAACAGTTCAATTACAGCACGAGTGCCATTCACTAGTCACACATTCCACCCCTGCACCCAGCAATGGCCGCCAATAACAGTTCAATTACAGCACGAGTGCCATTCACTAGTCACACATTCCACCCCTGCACCCAGCAATGGCCGCCAATAACAGTTCAATTACAGCACGAGTGCCATTCACTGAGTCACACATTCCACCCCTGCACCCAGCAATGGCCGCCAATAACAGTTCAATTACAGCACGAGTGCCATTCACTAGTCACACATTACACCCCTGCACCCAGCAATGGCCGCCAATAACAGTTCAATTACAGCACGAGTGCCATTCACTAGTCACACATCTCCACCCCTGCACCCAGCAATGGCCGCCAATAACTGTTCAATTACAGCACGAGTGCCATTCACTAGTCACACATTCCACCCCTGCACCCAGCAATGGCTGCCAATAACAGTACAATTACAGCACGAGTGCCATTCACTAGTCACACATTCCACCCCTGCACCCAGCAATGGCCACCAATAACAGTTCAATTACAGCACAGTTATGTGTAAAGTGTGCATATATTTTAATGGCTGCTATTTGGGCTCCTGGCGGTGGGTCTGTAATACTTCACCCATACGTGCAATATGGATATATTTATTGCACCTCATCATGACTGCATGACCATGTGATACGGATTAACTGCATATTTACACACTAGCATGGATTATGAACGTGTATCAACCATGAGAACATAGCAACATCCTTTTAAAACAAATTTATGATTTCCTGGTTTTCACTATTTGATATGTTAATCAGACTTTCTGTTCTTATTGTTATGTTCTCCAAATTATAGCAAAAAGAATATAAAATGGCTGAATATTTCCTGATATAGCAGTTATAGTGAACATCCTGATAAATATTGAATATTTTTCTCTTTTTCTTCTAAAATTGTGTATAAAATATATACATTTTCATACAATGGCTGCCATTTTACCGGATAAAGCCCGGACCACATATACCCGCCTTCAGGACATTTTATACTTCATATCAGTCACACTAGATGGCGCAGCTATTCCCCCTTCCTCCCCCTGGAGGCTGATCCCATCTACTCCCTCCTATATCCACACAACATGTGCCTTTGTCTGCGCATGTCTGCTCCAGCCGGACTTCCGGTGGCGAGGGCTGACTTCAAAGCGAGGCTGATATTGGCTGAATTGTGACGTCACAGGTCTGTGATTGTCTGGTATGTATTTTATGTGGGGGAGGGAGAAGGAAGGGCAGGGGAGGTAGAGATAACAGCAGCAGGGGAGGGAGATGTAAGAGCTGGGGGAGCATTCAAATAGGAGGGAGGTAAATGTAACATCCAAAAAGAGGTAAATAGAATAAAACAAGTCAATTATAAGTCAAAGGAAGAGGTAAGTAAAAGAATGCAGAAATCAAACGGAGAGGAAAATATAAGTTTTATCAATTAAATCAAACTCGATGTTGAACTAAGTGTAAAAAGCTTAACGCCTTGCAACAGTGTTGATGTATTAGACATGGAAGGAAACTTCAATATGGGTCAGATTGTCAGAAAATGAACAATTCGTCTTCACCAATCCTCTCAAAAACCCACATTTAAGACCAAGAGCTTAAAAATGCAGTTTAATATATCAAAACTGATACTTTAAATCAATGTGATACCAAATATACTCAGATGTACCTGGTATTCATCATTTTTCAGCCTAATTTAGCATAATTTCCTAAATGTGTAGATCTGCCAATTGTAGATTTTCTGGAAATCTGACCCATAAATATAGAGAGAGTGAGGCAGAGAACAGAGAGGAAAGGCAAAATGAAATAACATAGACTTAAATGTAGTCTAAAAACAAGTTCATTTCCCAGGATGATAATATAACTTGTATCTATGATGGTTGGCTAACTGTATACAATACAAAATCTGGTTCCTGAACATTGAAATATTAATGTTAGATATATCAAGTTTATATATTCTATATGAATAAATGAGGTGTAGACATTTATCATTATCATAGAAAGCTTGATTTCCTACCTCCCCGCTCCTCCCTCCACCTCCTCCTCCTCCACCTCCCTCTCCACACCTCCCCTCCCCCCCTCTCCTCCCCTCCCCTCTCCTCCATCTCCTCCCCCTCCCTCCCCTTCCCTCCTGCCTCCCCACATTTCCCTCTCCCCACCTTCCCTCCTCCCCCTCCCTCCCCTCCCTTCTCCACACCACATCTCCCCTCCTCTCCTCCCCCTCCTCCCTCCCCTCCCGCTCCTCCCATCCTGCTCGGTAGCTCGGATGCCCTCCTGTGTCTAAAAGTCGTCTGCTTTTACTCAAATTGTCGTCTGCCAACATTTTTCCCGCCCTTTGATGACGCTAAGTGCAGTTTTTGCGGCCGCCGCTGAGTGGTGCTGCTTGCGGGCGTAAATTGCCTCGTTATCGCGCCAGCTGCTCCCTCTGCCGTGAAACCTTGGCGCTAGAGAAATCAATGAAGCATGAAAAGTGGGCAATTGTCACCGGCTGAATGCAGTGCAACCCGATACAACCCCAGACCAACATTCCCAGCATGCATTTCTCCTCCAACAAAAAGCAGACGACATTTGTCTTCTGGTCACGTGACGGTTGCTAGGGAGCGGTGGCGGGACGGGGAATTAGTGTCAGCGTCTGACGTCAAACAGGAGGAGGACAGACAGGAAGTAGCATCAGGAGTGGCGTCCCGTGAATATGTGAGTCCATTAAACGTAGAAAAACCGGGGGAGCGGGGGGGGGTGGGGGGTTGGGGGCAGTAGGTGGAACAGCATAATGAGTATAGGGGTGGCCGAGGGGAGGGAGGTAAACGGAAGATAATGTAAGTTTTGATGGAAGCGGTTAAGAACTTTCCCAAACTGCTTCCTGTTTACCCTATAATCAATCAGATTAGATTAGACTAGATTAGATTAGAGTAGATTAGAACCCCCGATGAGTCCACATCAAAGCACCTTAGCTTATTGATGAACCAAGTTGTTTCACCTTTATACTAAGGTTGCTTGATCACGTTGATACTGTATCCCCCCCCCCCCCTCCTCCCACCACCGTCCATCCTCTACCTGTTCTTTAATACCTCGCCTCTCCCTCAGCCCCCGTTACACAGCCCTCCACACCTTAATACCCCCCCCCCCCCCCCCCCCCCTCGCCCCTCCCCCTCCCCCATGCTCCCCCCCTCCCCCCTCTCCCCCCTCTCCCCCCTCCCCCCCTCTCCCCCCTCCCCCCCTCTCCCCCCTCCCCCCTCCCCCCTCTCCCCCCTCCCCCCTCTCCCCCCTCCCCCCTCCCCTGCCTTATTGTTATTCCAGTCTTCATGTCCCACATTCTGCCCCGGCCTGATGGCAATATTAATACACTGTAGTTATACCTGAACCTGCCATGACTCAGCCACTGTCTACATCCTGCATTACGACACACAGACAGACTCCCCATAGCTTCCTACATTGCACCACACAGACTCCCATCATAGCTTCTTGTGGCACTTGACTCTCTTTACTATCGCTGTCTCCTTACAGGAACCTAATCTTTCCTTGTGTCCATTAGTTCTTCTCACCATATCATTGGCTGTACTCTTTATCCCCTCTGTGCCCTACCTCTCTCTCCTCTCTCTCCTCTCTCTCCTCTCTCTCCTCTCTCTCCTCTCTCTCCTCTCTCTCCTCTCTCCTCCTCTCTCTCCTCTCTCTCCTCTCTCTCCTCTCTCTCCTCTCTCTCCTCTCTCTCCTCTCTCTCCTCTCTCTCCTCTCTCTCCTCTCTCTCCTCTCTCTCCTCTCTCCTCCTCTCTCTCCTCTCTCTCCTCTCTCTCCTCTCTCTCCCTCTCTCTCCTCTCTCCTCTCTCTCCTCTCTCTCCTCCCTCTCTCTCCTCTCTCTCCTCTCTCCTCTCTTTCCTCTCTCTCCTCCCTGTCCTCTCTCTCCTCTCTCCTCCCCCTCTCTCCTCTCTCCTCTCTCTCTCCTCTCTCTCCTCTCTCTCCTCTCTCCTCCCCCTCTCTCCTCCCTCTCCTCTCTCTCCTCTCTCTTCTATCTATGTTTTCTGTCTGTCCCTCTCCTTTCTCCTGTCTCCAGTAAGTGATATCGTGTGGTAAACATGTGAGTACTTTATACAGGACACCATGTGAAACTCTGGTTACTGTGTGTATAGCAAGTGACAACGTATTATATAGATGTAAGTGAATAATGATAGACTGACTCTACTCCAGCTGTCTCAAGGACAAGGATATGGTGAATATACAAGCATTATATATCTAATGCCAGGCTTCTTGCCTACTTGTCATATGCTACTTACACTAGTCATATATATGTATGTATAAAATGTACGCGCATTTTGCGCAATTTCCTCGTCCTCGTCCTCCTCCTCCTCTTCCCTCTCCCTTCCCCTCCCCCCCCCCTCCTCCCTGCTCCTCCTTCTCCCCTCTGCTCCTCCCCTCCCCCTCCTCCTTCTCCCCCCTCCTCCCCCTCCTTTCCCCTCCTTCCTCCTCCCCCCTCTTTCCCCCCTCCTGCTCCTCCCCCTCCCCCTCCCCCTCCCATCCTCCCCCCTCCCCCTCCCCCCTCCCCCTCCACCTCCCCCTCCTCCACCTCCTCCTCCACCACCTCCTCCTCCCCCTCCTCCCCCTCCCCCTCCTCCTCCTCCTCCCCCTCCCCCCTCCCCTCTCCCTCTCCTCCACCACCACCTCCCCCCTCCTCCCCCTCCCATCCTCCCCCTCCCCCTCCCCCTCTCCCGCTCCTCCACCACCTGACAGTTTATGTAATGGCTCCCTAATACAACCACATTAGTTTGCCTGGCCGTCACTATGTGCGCTCTAAGCACGGGTCCCCTGGCTAGTTATACCCGGGTCCCATCACAGTCTAATAAACTGGTTCCGCTCTCCATTAGTCTCCGCCCGTGACGTCATAATGCCCCACCAGCCAATCAGAAAGCAGGGATATTATGAACATGAGAAACAATTACACGCCATGACTCAGCGCTTCTCACCAACGCCGCCATTACGGGGGCCCGGATGACGAGCCAGGCTGGCGCCATTTGCTTTCAATCTCAGAGTTTTAGGTTTTTTATTTGAGGTTTTTCTGGAAGGTGAGCTTGTCGGACATTACATTAGCTCATTGCGGCAGGAAGGAACGCTGAGCTCCTCTTATCTACACACGCCGCTCATCGCTCCCTATTATCGCCCAGATGCTCTATTATCGCTCAATGGCTCAGTATCACAGGAAGCTAAGGCTGATGAGTCCCCAGAATGCAACTGTTGCCCCGATAACTGCGGGGGAATCCGCCAGGGGGAGGCAGGGGTATCTGTGGCGGGAATTATGTAATCTGTAATTAGATCACTGACCACCAGGGGGGGCGGGGGATCACGTGATGCTATTAGAGACAGGTGGAGGCAGAGCAGAGAGAGAGCAAGTGGGAGGAGATGGGGGGAGAGAGAAGAGACAGAGAGAGGGGAGAGAAAAAGGAGGGAGAGGAGGGAGAGAGAGGGGAG
>OW804094.1:975690-997861 GCA_942159475.1 Sthenelais limicola | reverse complement strand
ATCTCTGTCTCTTAACCCTCCGAGGTACATTTGTCTTCTACTTTTTATGTCTTTTGTGTCTCTGCCCTTTCTTTCTGCTCTCGCAGCTGTTTCTCATCTCTCTCCTCTCCATCACTCTCTCCTCTCTCCCCTCTCTTTCTACTCTCTCCCCTCTCTCCTGTTTCTTCTTTCGCCTCTCTCTTCCTCTCTCTCCTCTCTCTCATCTCTCCCCTCTCTCTCTCCTCTCTCAGCTCTCTCTCCTCCCTCTCTGCTCTCCTCTCCTCTCCTCGTTCTCCTCTCTCTCCTCTCTCTCCCTCTCTCACTCCTCTCTCTCTCCTTTCTGCTCTCTCTCCTCTCTCCTCTCTCTCTCTCTCTCCCCTCTCTCTCTCCTATCTCTACTCTCTCTATTCTCTCCTCTCTCTCCCTCTCTCCCTCTCTCCCTCTCTCCTCTCTCTCCTCCCTCTATCCTCTCTCTCTTCCTCTCTCCTCTCTCTGCTCTTTTTCCTCTCTCCTCTTTCTCCTCTCTCTCCTTTTCCTCCTCTCTCTCTTCTCTCTCCCCTCTTTCTTTCTTTTTCTCCTCTCTCTTCCCTCTCTCCTCACTCTCCTCTCTCTTCCTCTCTCTCTTCCTCTATCTCCTTTCTCTCCTCCCTCTCCTCCCTCTCTCTTCTCTCCTCTGCCCACTCTCTCCTCTCTGTTTCTCTCTGTTTCTCTCTCTCTTCTCTCTGCTCTGAAGTCTCTCTAATCTCCTCTCTCTCCTCTCTCTTCTCCCAACTATAGTCGCATCTGCTCGTTCTTCTTTCTCTCTGGTTCCAATTGTTCCCTCTCCCATTCTGACCTTCCCCGTACTCTTATTCCATTTTATAGGTTTGTAGATATATATGTGTGAGATTAGGAATATCTTAGAACTATTATTCTTGATGCAAAGCTTTTTCCCTGTACCAGAGATGTCCTCCCTCTATGTGTTGTCTATGTGCTGTACACACTGTCCAGGATCCACGATCACTCACTCCTCCCCACATTGACTACCATTGCTGTGTATGTGGTGTGTACGTTAGGTTTATATCTCTATTACATACATGTGATTTCAGGGGTGCTATTTATAAAGTCAAATAACACCTATGTGCAATTTGAGCTGAATATCCACAGGATTGGTGGAAAGTAAAATAAAATACTATTAAAATCGGTTGTGTATTTAGTATGTAATAAATACCTAATAGCACTCTGTTCGATTTGTAATCTCGACGTTTGGCCAAATCGCACTCCACCCCTTTGGGGTGGAGTGCGATTTGACCCAACGTCTTGATCGACTACAAACCTTCATTGTACAATTAGGTATAAATGTATCACTGCATCAATTGTATGTGATGTACACCTCCTTATTGTAAGTAAGGTTTATATCAATGTATCACCGCATCACTTGTATGTGATGTACACTCCCTTATTGTAAGTAAGGTTTATATCAATGTATCACCGCATCACTTGTATGTGATGTACACTCCCTTATTGTAAGTAAGGTTTATATCAATGTATCACCGCATCACTTGTATGTGATGTACACTCCCTTATTGTAAGTAAGGTTTATATCAATGTATCACCGCATCACTTGTATGTGATGTACACTCCCTTATTGTAAGTAAGGTTTATATCAATGTATCACCGCATCACTTGTATGTGATGTACACTCCCTTATTGTAAGTAAGGTTTATATCAATGTATCACCGCATCACTTGTATGTGATGTACACTCCCTTATTGTAAGTAAGGTTTATATCAATGTATCACCGCATCACTTGTATGTGATGTACACTCCCTTATTGTAAGTAAGGTTTATATCAATGTATGACTGCATCACTTGTATGTGATGTACACTTCCTTATTGTAAGTAAGGTTTATATCAATGTATGACTGCATCACTTGTATGTGATGTACACTCCCTTATTGTAAGTAAGGTTTATATCAATGTATGACTGCATCACTTGTATGTGATGTACACTCCCTTATTGTAAGTAAGGTTTATATCAATGTATCACCGCATCACTTGTATGTGATGTACACTCCCTTATTGTAAGTAAGGTTTATATCAATGTATGACTGCATCACTTGTATGTGATGTACACTCCCTTATTGTAAGTAAGGTTTATATCAATGTATGACTGCATCACTTGTATGTGATGTACACTTCCTTATTGTAAGTAAGGTTTATATCAATGTATCACCGCATCACTTGTATGTGATGTACACTTCCTTATTGTAAGTAAGGTTTATATCAATGTATCACCGCATCACTTGTATGTGATGTACACTTCCTTATTGTAAGTAAGGTTTATATCAATGTATGACTGCATCACTTGTATGTGATGTACACTTCTTTATTGTAAGTAAGGTTTATATCAATGTATCACCGCATCACTTGTATGTGATGTACACTTCCTTATTGTAAGTAAGGTTTATATCAATGTATCTCTGCATCACTTGTATGTGATGTACACCTCCTTATTGTAAGTAAGGTTTATATCAATGTATGACTGCATCACTTGTATGTGATGTACACCTCCTTATTGTAAGTAAGGTTTATATCAATGTATGACTGCATCACTTGTATGTGATGTACACCTCCTTATTGTAAGTAAGGTTTATATCAATGTATCTCTGCATCACTTGTATGTGATGTACACCTCCTTATTGTAAGTAAGGTTTATATCAATGTATCTCTGCATCACTTGTATGTGATGTACACCTCCTTATTGTAAGTAAGGTTTATATCAATGTATCTCTGCATCACTTGTATGTGATGTACACTCCCTTATTGTAAGTAAGGTTTATATCAATGTATGACTGCATCACTTGTATGTGATGTACACTTCCTTATTGTAAGTAAGGTTTATATCAATGTATCTCTGCATCACTTGTATGTGATGTACACTTCCTTATTGTAAGTAAGGTTTATATCAATGTATCACCGCATCACTTGTATGTGATGTACACTCCCTTATTGTAAGTAAGGTTTATATCAATGTATCTCTGCATCACTTGTATGTGATGTACACCTCCTTATTGTAAGTAAGGTTTATATCAATGTATCACCGCATCACTTGTATGTGATGTACACTCCCTTATTGTAAGTAAGGTTTATATCAATGTATCTCTGCATCACTTGTATGTGATGTACACCTCCTTATTGTAAGTAAGGTTTATATCAATGTATCACCGCATCACTTGTATGTGATGTACACTCCCTTATTGTAAGTAAGGTTTATATCAATGTATCTCTGCATCACTTGTATGTGATGTACACCTCCTTATTGTAAGTAAGGTTTATATCAATGTATGACTGCATCACTTGTATGTGATGTACACCTCCTTATTGTAAGTAAGGTTTATATCAATGTATCTCTGCATCACTTGTATGTGATGTACACCTCCTTATTGTAAGTAAGGTTTATATCAATGTATGACTGCATCACTTGTATGTGATGTACACCTCCTTATTGTAAGTAAGGTTTATATCAATGTATCTCTGCATCACTTGTATGTGATGTACACTCCCTTATTGTAAGTAAGGTTTATATCAATGTATGACTGCATCACTTGTATGTGATGTACACTTCCTTATTGTAAGTAAGGTTTATATCAATGTATCTCTGCATCACTTGTATGTGATGTACACTTCCTTATTGTAAGTAAGGTTTATATCAATGTATCACCGCATCACTTGTATGTGATGTACACTCCCTTATTGTAAGTAAGGTTTATATCAATGTATCTCTGCATCACTTGTATGTGATGTACACCTCCTTATTGTAAGTAAGGTTTATATCAATGTATCACCGCATCACTTGTATGTGATGTACACTCCCTTATTGTAAGTAAGGTTTATATCAATGTATCTCTGCATCACTTGTATGTGATGTACACCTCCTTATTGTAAGTAAGGTTTATATCAATGTATCACCGCATCACTTGTATGTGATGTACACTCCCTTATTGTAAGTAAGGTTTATATCAATGTATCTCTGCATCACTTGTATGTGATGTACACCTCCTTATTGTAAGTAAGGTTTATATCAATGTATGACTGCATCACTTGTATGTGATGTACACTCCCTTATTGTAAGTAAGGTTTATATCAATGTATGACCGCATCACTTGTATGTGATGTACACTCCCTTATTGTAAGTAAGGTTTATATCAATGTATCTCTGCATCACTTGTATGTGATGTACACCTCCTTATTGTAAGTAAGGTTTATATCAATGTATGACTGCATCACTTGTATGTGATGTACACTCCCTTATTGTAAGTAAGGTTTATATCAATGTATGACCGCATCACTTGTATGTGATGTACACCTCCTTATTGTAAGTAAGGTTTATATCAATGTATGACTGCATCACTTGTATGTGATGTACACCTCCTTATTGTAAGTAAGGTTTATATCAATGTATCTCTGCATCACTTGTATGTGATGTACACTCCCTTATTGTAAGTAAGGTTTATATCAATGTATCTCTGCATCACTTGTATGTGATGTACACCTCCTTATTGTAAGTAAGGTTTATATCAATGTATGACTGCATCACTTGTATGTGATGTACACTTCCTTATTGTAAGTAAGGTTTATATCAATGTATGACTGCATCACTTGTATGTGATGTACACCTCCTTATTGTAAGTAAGGTTTATATCAATGTATCTCTGCATCACTTGTATGTGATGTACACTCCCTTATTGTAAGTAAGGTTTATATCAATGTATGACTGCATCACTTGTATGTGATGTACACTTCCTTATTGTAAGTAAGGTTTATATCAATGTATGACTGCATCACTTGTATGTGATGTACACCTCCTTATTGTAAGTAAGGTTTATATCAATGTATGACCGCATCACTTGTTCCTCTCATTGCACCTTCAGGCTGCTGCCCTTCATTCAGCCAGATACATGGAGTGAACACATACAAGAACCAAATATAAACTCATGAAATAAAGTGTAAAATAAAGAATTCATTATTATTATGTGACCACAGGTAGTTGTGTGCGAGTCTGGTGCTGGTGGAGACGGTGGCACCAGCAGGAGCAGCAGCAGGAGTGGCTTATACTCCTACAGTCATGTTTAATGCACAATATGTGGTGTGTTCCAGGAAAATGAGTCACAAGTCGCAAAATTGATATTTTTCAAAGTGTTTTTTTCACACGATCTCTTGATTGAAATGTTCTAATTCTAATGGAGTTTTGCACTTGTAGTCATATGAATCTATGTACCAAATTCCAGGACATTGTATTAAATATATCCTTGCGTTTTGAAGGCCTTCGTATGGAGTATATTAACTTACTTTACTGGACTTCTCAAAATATAGAAATACATATTAGGTGTCCTAGTGTTTACTATCATTGGAATCGGCTTGATCTCCTCTTTTCAAATATGCTGATATCTCAAAATCGATTTTTAGCGACTTGCGACTCATTTGCCTAAACCACATCACATATTATTGTAATACGCCTAGGAAGGAGCTTCAGTTGATAGATACTAGACGTGGTACTGTGTCTAGGTGATGGTGGTGGGAGAGATGGTGATAAGATGGTTCATACAAGTAGCATTCATTTCCTTTAATCTAGATTCTAATAACACTTGAAAGATGTTAGCACTTCTCTGCTTAAATGTTGACAGTATTCTGTTGTGTGAGTATAGTGGTGGTGTGATAGGAGAGGACAGAGACAAACTTGGAGCATTAACTTTACATACAAATCTCTTGCAATTCTACAATTCCCCGTCACAAATCCTCCCTAATAACACATTAATATGTAAAACTTAACTGAGGCTCAAAATACACTTCACCATAACCAAACAAAACCTGTAAATCAAAACTATGTCATATATACTTACATGTTCGATTCCAAAAATGTTCCCAAAGTTTAAGAAGAGGATAGTAGAGAGTCATACCGAAGAAAGATTTCTGTGGGTCGTCAAAATAATAATTCTGCGTGATAACGATATTTTGCACCAAGCAGAACCAGTCAAAATCCTTCAATATTCTATCTGGGAGATCTGTGGATGTGTCGGGAGTGAATGGAATACTAAATAAACACTTTTTTTTCACAGAAGTTAGCTGAGAATGCAGCTTTAAATAAGGCTCAAAATACATTTCAACATAAGCAAACAGATACTGTAAATCAAGACTATGCCATATATATCTTATAAAATGAGCTTCTGGTGGGTCCCTAAATATTTATTTTGCCAGAAAATTACATTTCCCACCCAGAGAACAGATCCAAATCCTTCCATACTCTATCTGGATGATGGGTCTGGAATAAATAGAACTCTAACTAGACAATTTCATTTCTTTTACAGGCTGAGAATGCAGCTTTAAGTTAGCCAGTGTGCAAATATTGATATCCACAGTATAATATTGAGATAAAAAAGACAAGAATCCGTTACTGTTTCCCTGACACTACACAGTGGTGCTATAATGGCCGCTGTGACTGGGAAACACTCTAATCAATAAGATATGTTTGGTATCGCCGTGACTGGGGAAACACTCTAATCAATAATATATGTTTGGTATCGCTGGGGAAGAGAAACATAAAGTGGACATGAATCAATGTCTTGCACGGATAGTTGCCATCAAGAATATAGCAAATGAATAATACACTATAACCGAACTTTGGTGCTTAGTATAACGTTATTTAGGCAGAGTGAACGATTGCTAGTTTCTGGTTGTACAATAGGGGAGTTGCATACATGTGGCACTGCGCATGTCTGCCACAGTGCATTCTGGGATGGATTCAGTTCAAATCTGACATCAGTTCAAATCTGACATATGAATATTTGGCAACATTTTTACCGACAATTGCACGAATGTTTTCACCAATATCATAGCTTTCATAAATGATCTATGAAAAACCAAATGCATGATGGGAAAGATGGAGGCCTGTGTTCTGGAAACCTATAAAACTCATGGATATTGACATTAGAGCAATGATAAATAGTCCTTACTGAACATGACATGTTTTCTACAACTTTTATACATTACTTCCATAATTCCATGCAAATCAAGACTCAATGTGGCGTTGGGAAATTGAATTGTTGGGTATAAATAGGATGAAAGTCCAGCTTCAATTAGTGAATGCATTTAATAATGTGGTTAAATTGAGTGTGATAACACACTTTCTTATTCATGTCTGCAATAACTCTCTCCGTCGTCATGATATCGAGTGATACTGGTGACCAACTGGAATGAATTTATATTAATGTATGTATGTTTGTATGTATATTGTTTATTTCCGAAGACAGTACATGATAAACGTATAAATAATTTACATCGGAAATGGGTCGGTCCTCTTCTGTGGCAGCCACAGCTCTTCCAGAGGGTCCCTTAGACTAGATTTTTAAATTACAATTAACGGTATACAGGGGTATAAAGTGACTAGTTACCTACACTACTGCAATGGGATGCACTAGCTATATCTTCATCAAGGTGTGACTCATGGTATTGAGTTTCCTTGTGTATAATTTTTTGTGGACGTCATCCTTTTGTTAAATGTATTAAGGTTTGATGGATACAAATGAGCGAAAATGGGTTGTGTGCTCATACAGGTAGTGTATCCCATTTTCAAAATCAGCTAGGTCCTGGCATTCTTGTGAACACTGTTTATATATTTTACATTCTTTAGATGTTATGATGACTAGAGGGTCTAGATGTATGTGGGGTAACATTCTGGCAAACACTGGCCCCAATTGATACATTTTGATACATTATAATATAACCAAGCTTTGGTGCTTAGTAGAGGGCTATTTAGGCAGAATGAACGATACTGATACATTTTGTGTAGTTTGCTTCCACGAGAAAAGGGTGTTAAGAAGGATTTTGTTGTGACAATTAGATGTGTACAGGGACTGGGAAAATACTTTATAGTGTCTGGTATTGCTGATTGACATGGAACTGGTTACACAACATCTAATGAATGGGATGTATCAGCGATATTAAAGATTCAATGTGGCGGCTAAACAAATCTATTGTTGGCAAGTTCTTCCCCAATCGTGGCCCCAATATAATGTATTTACTACAGGAGAAGTCACAACACTGATAATTCTCCATGTGTTTTATTCACAAGATCTTTGTAGAAATATATAGCATAGATTTAGCTACTTTACTAGTATTGGTCCACCCAGAAATACTGCAAAAAAAATAACTTAAAATATAGAAATATTCTCCACCCACATCCTACACTTTCACACTAAATAAACAATAAACAAACCCAGAAGTCCAACCATATATACTCACTTCCTTCATGGTGTTTTTTCGCATTTAACCATCGTAAAGTTCAAAATATAGAAATACTTGTTAGATGTCCTGATGTTTATCATTATTGGAATCGGCTTGGTCTTATCTTTTTAATTAAGATGATATATATTCCATTTATTGCGACTAGTGACTCATGGCCAGACCCCTTTTCCTCTTCTCTGATATCTGCTCTTTATGACGTCACAAAACCTGAGATTGTTTTGGAGACGCTGGGACATGCGCGTAGATATATATGGTTTATTGAGTAATAAAGGGGATTAATGCGTCTGCGCATGCGTACAAGACAATAATAACGGCACTTAAGTGGCGACACAAGCGGCCGTGGGTGGAACTAATAGCCTCCAGATGTCGTCTGCTTTGGAGGAATACAAATTATGGCCGATAAAAAAGCGCGGGAAAATATATGCGAATGTCGTCTGGTAATAAAAGATGTGGAAGATGTATGTTTCATGGAGTCCTGCGTCTCACGAGCGTCTGAGTAGCGTGTGATGACGTCACATAGTCCTCATATTGCTGAGTGTTGGTAATGGCGGGCAGAGAATGGAGGGGAGGAGGCCGGTAGAGGAGCTAGTGTTGTGTCAGCTAAAGTACCGCATATATTCCAACATCACACCTGGTCAAGGTCATTGACCCCATGTATCTTTATCATATATAGTCGTATTTCATACTGGTCCTGGGTTAGACCATAAAGTGCCTTTCTGTCCCTTTTCTGTCACCCTTCTTCTCTATCTCTATTTCCTGGGTATGACCGTAAACTGCCTCCTTCTCAGCTCTCCCGCCCTTAATATAACCATCTTGAATGTGTTGATAATGGCGTAAAGCAGCCATTCTCACTCACTCTCTCCCTCTCAGCTCTCCCGCCCTTGATATAACCTTCAATGTGTTGATAAGGGCGTAAAGCAACCAATCTCACTACTCACTTGTGTTTTATATGAAACATGGTACCTAGAGTGGGGTACATCACACAGCTAGGATTACCTTCAGTCTTTCAGGGTCAGAAATCAAAGGCCTATATTTATATATTTATATATGTAGTGGTTCTACAATTCCCCACCGTGTGGCCAGTCCATAAAGGATTGGTTCACTTATCCAACACTAGAGGTGCCACACACTTGGGCCTAGTTTTATTTGTATTGCTATACTTCTATACCTCTATTTCTCTTTACCATATTACATGGAACCTGTACAGATTGACATGTCTAGTCCTACTTATTGTGTGTCTTCTAAACCTCTATTGACGATTCTCCAACATGAGGAGGTTTCCGAGACATCCTTTGTATATTACAGTAAGCGTGTGTGTGTAGAGTTTTGGCATCACTACATAATTTTAAGTTAAGTTATATAAACAATAAATGAATGAGTATGTTCTTGTATATCAATGTCTCATTCCATAAACTCCTGGTCCTACTGATTCATCACACAATCAATAGGATAATATGAATAATTGAATAATCTAAAAGTTGTCAATCAGCGAATTGTTCCACAAACCGTGTTTTCCTATATAATCTGCCGTGTCTTAACTCTACTTTGTATATGCTACTTACACATATGTGATGTGTTCCAGGAAAATGAGTCATAAGTCGCTAAAAATAGATTTTGAGATACCATTAGATTTGAAAAGATGAGATCGAGCTGATTCCAATGATAGTAAACAGTCTAATAATCTTATAAGTATTTCTAGATTTTAGTTTGATATTTTCGTTTTTGAAAAAAAAAGTATCCAATATTTCTGGGGGTCAATAAACAGTAAAGTTACTAAATGTATTTCATATGGTGATCTTTAGAACTAAAGGATGAATTATATAGATTTTCCTGAAATTTGATACACCAATTGGTATATGTCTAAGTGATGAACTCGCTAAAAATCAGAACATTCCAATAATGTGATTTTGTGAAAAAAACACTTTGAAAAATATCAATTTTGCGACTTATGACTCATTTTCCTGAAACACATCACATATTATATGCGTAATCAATATAGCATTTTCAATGTCCTGATCTATAACAATGTAATCTATATCATGTTGAATTTGTATTTACATCAGAATATTATTCATTATATGTCATGCATGTTTCATACCTAGGTATAAGTATGGAAGCCCATGGAAGCTCCGCCTTTTGAATTTTTAAATTGTTTATTGATTATTTGCTACTACAGTAATTTATCGGGAATCAACACTGGAGTGAGCGATATTACCCTAGTAGCGTTAGAACGGATGTCTCTAACCCACCTCCTTACTGGAGATCTCCATTCCACCTCCCACACTTCCGGTTGCAATGCACGCTCATTGAATGCAATTGTTATACATAGTGTCTTATGTAACCATAAGGTATAACACAATCGTACAACACTTGTTGCTGTTGTCAGTAATTGTTGCACGCTAATAGGGGAGTTGCATAGCCGCCATTTTGAATCTTGATTCGCACGGAATTATGGGACTACTGGTACAGTCTAAAATCTATAGAAAACATGCCATGTTCAGCATGGAATATTTATCAATGTTCTAATGTCGATATCAATGTATCATACATGTTTTCATAACACAAGTCCCAATCTTTCCCATCATGCATTTGGTTTTATAGATCATTTACACAAGCTGCAATATTGATGTCAGCAGTCTTGCAATTTTCGGGGAAAATGTTGCCAAATATTTTTAAGTCAGATTTCAATCAAATCCATCCCAGGATGCACTGCAGTAGGCATGCGCAGTCAGACATGCAAGTCCCCTATTAACCTGATGCCGCACTCTGTTCTTACCATGTCGTGCAGTGTAACATGTACGTCACATTGCCTTCTATACCTTGGTTACAGGTTTAATTAGAATGACATATGTACAGACTACACTTAGTCTCTTGGCAATAACATTCGTTTTAATAAAATTAGGAACCAGTAGCGAGTAATGGCAAGATGTGGTTATTGTCTTCCGTTACACAGATATAGCATTTAGATGTAGAGAGACAGAGTTATAGACATTTATACCCTATGTACATGTAGAGACATATGTAGTTGTGCATACAGCATGAGACACTTACGGTGCGGCAATAACTACATTAGACATCACAGTGGCGCCCCCTAGGTGAGCGCTCCTGTCTGATTTATCTTCTTTGTGAGCTTGAGACGCTGACTAAACTACTTCCTGTATAGCCACTTCCTGTTTTATATGCGTCTGAGGGCCACATTCAGGCCTCACTACGCTAAGTGCCGGCTCCTCTCCGTGACGAGGGACTAGCATCAATATTTGATCCTGAGACGCGGCTAATCCCCCTGAGGATCAGATTCTCCGTCTCCAGACCTGAATTTGGGAATATTTGATGGCGCGCAATCACACTAAGTGTATCAAGGTGCGCTGCGGCCGCTTCTATTAGTCCCGGATTCCTACACCATTAGCGCGGATTGATACTGACATAAAACGCCACTTTACCGCCACAAACCTCCGTCTCATCCTCGCCTTTAAATTAACCACGTGACCAGGTCAAAAGGTCAAGGTCGGCCGTGGGTCAGGTGACCCTAAGTGTCTCTAAGTCTTGCGGCGGAAGTGTCCATTAGAAGCCGTGGAAATTAGTGCCGAGGAAAGGCGGAGTAATCCTTGATTAAAGTAGTGCTGGCACCTTGGTTTGGCATATATCCACCAGGGGGACACTTGCTAGGTTTCTGCTGAGGTCAGCACTAATGGTGACGTCACAGGTTGAGGTAAAAGTCTACCTTCTAGAGTGTATACAGACAGGAAGTGATTCACTTCCTCTGTACAACTCTGTAAGTAGCGGACTGCGCATGTCTAACTAGAAAGCTGGGAATAGTCATTGCACTTGAGTCTGTGTGTATTAATGTTGTTATTATTATGCAATAGTGATGTAAATGCATGACCTCACATAGAAATGTACAATTATTATCGTTAAATACGTGGTAAATTAACATATAGAGAGAATGGGACGAGCCGGCAATAATCAAAAATTTATAGGACGAGATTCGTCCACATAAGCACGATGCCATAGGCATCTCGTCCTATAAATTTTGTATTATTGCCGGCGAGTTCCATTCTATATTTATTATATGTGCATAAAATTTCATCATATGTTATCAGATATCACTGAAAAAATATTAAAGAAGTCTCAGAGAGTCCCGCTGCCCCGCTGACAGCCCCGCTGACAGCCCCGTTATTAGCCAAGTTAAATTGTTGACTTAAAACGTTCATATCGCAGCCATTTCTTGAGCTACCTTAATAAAACTTATATCATTCAATAGAGAATTTAATGCTCTATTTAATGATGGGATTTTTATTATGTATTTCTCTAATCATAGTACCAGAATCGCGGGTGGATTACCGATCGCGGGGATTTGTTTACATCCTTCCCGGAGAGCCAAAGCTCCGCGAAGCATATAAACAGAGCTATTTTTAGACAACTACATTCATATAGGACGCGTCCTATATGACTATTTTTATAGCACCCCACTTATAGCACTTCTCATATAGCATGCGCGTATAATAAATTACTCTATATCTCTATCTATAGGATACCTATATGCCAATTTATATTACACTGGTGTATGTCACATGATTACAAACTTTATTCAAACTGTCAAGGTCGTGTTATTGACGTGACCTTGACACCAATAACTCCCTATCCACATGTATGGTAATACATTGCTTATGTAGGAGAACGTTCTTTCTCCTCTTAAATTATTACTCAATTCTCTTCTTAGGTATTGGGTTGCTCACTTTCTAATAATCAGTAGCCAAATATTAATAACAAATAATTTGTGAATATTGATTACTTCATCTTGGATTACACATATTAAAGTTGTTGGTGTTTACTGTCTTTTTCTCGTTTAATTGGAAAAACAATCAGTCACAAGAAGTCGCAAAATTGATATTTTTCGAAGTGTTTATCCCACCAGAACTCTTTATTGGAATGCTCTGATTTTAGGTCGTTTAGGAAAAAAAAAAAAAAAAAAGGGTGTTTCCGATTTATCTGGCTGAGAATTAGGTAGGGGGGTGGTAACTTTTTTTTTTTTTATTTTTTTTTTAGGAAACTACATCCCGGAACTGAAAAAATATCTATTTTGTAATAATAATTGTTTTGAACATGGGAAATGTGCCTTTTGATAGTTGTGGGTTAGGAAAACCCGTTTTCCTGCTTTTATAGGTTTTTTTTTCTAAAAAAATCCCAACAAAAGTAAGATAAGTAAGATCTATAGTCAGATGAGTCCTTGTAACAAATTTCGGGACATTGTAATAAATATATCCTTGCGTTTTGAAGGCCTTCTATGGAGCATATTTAATTACTCTACTCGTAATTACCCATCCAGAAACATTGCAAATTTTTTGAAAAAAAAAAAAAGATATCAAACTTAAAATATAGCAATACTTTTTACCATATTATTAGGTACCCTAGTGTTAACTATCATTGGAATCGGCTTGATCTCCTCATTTCAAATATGGTGATATCTCAAAACAAATATAAATATGTCGCGACTTGTGACTCTTTTTCCTAAAACCGGAACCTTTCTGGACTGACATGTCTACTCTGTACTAGTGTGTATCTTCCATGCAACTGTTCCGTTGGTTGTGAATGTTCTTTTTTTTTCTTTTTTGTTTCGCGAATGTTCTTGTATAAGGTTACCTTATTGCATAAACTATCGTGACACCCATAGTCACCTGCATAAGTTCACTACCCCTCCAGGGTGAGGGAAGCACGAGGCCGTTGAACAGACCAAGCGAATGAAACCATAGTAAGCAGGGAATGGGTTCTTATTGCATTAGTTTATTCCATCGACAGAGCGAATCACTACAATTGTATGCATCTATGGCACGATTAAGCATCCTTCAATAATAATAGTTGATGATAATTATTATTATTATTTGCGAGGCACACTAGAGAGCTGTGATACAGCGGGTGTGATAAACATGTTTAATTGTTATATATGTGTACAATTACTATTTAAATTACTTTTTTTTCTTTTAGCGTTTAGATACTTTATGACAGCTCAAAACAAAAAACAAAGGTCGATATATCAATATTTGTATAGGAGCATATAATAAATAGTGAATGGAACTCGTCCAATAAATATTCAGCTACTATCCTCGGGTTCAGTCTCTCTCTATATCACTACAATACCCTACCAATATAACTGTATATCGGTGAGCACAAATAAGTGAAAATTAGGCAGCAAAGGATTTCGGCGGGTCACCTTTAAATGTGGCATTCTATGAGGCCTTGCAGCAAAAACAACCGGGTTAAATCCTCCAAAATTGTTGTACAAAATATTTCAAATGCTCAGGAAATGGACGGAAAAGAACCAGAAATTCTTTAGTTTGTGATTGATGTTATCTGAAAATGGCGCTTTAAATGATTTTGTTCTGAGGAAGCTGTGTGAATATTTAACATAATGGTCGGGTTATGAATGGCAATGGATGCCTTTCTTTATGTCATCTCTCTTCCACCTTTTCTCCCCCAGTTACAACGGCGCATAGTTGCAACTTGTTCTTTTTTACCCTTTTCAAGGACCTCTCAATCACGTGACTAACGAGACGTTTCTCACGGTCGAGTGGTCACGTGGTTAATGTGACGTCATAATCGGGATGACTGATGCATGATGGGAGAATGGGTGGATGCGCACATTTAGTGCGGGGCTGGGAGACGCTGCCGGGTGACGTCACATCCGTTACCTCTGGTTTCTGATTGGTGGAGGTGAGCGAGACAATATTAATGTGAATAATGGTGGGTGTACTGGGGGAGATGTGGATATGGTTCTGCATGGCAGAGTCAGTTTTAACTCGCAAATATATTTTGAGATTCCATTGCACAACATGAAGTTGTAGACGATCTTCCTCTTGAGGAGGAGGTGAAGTTGTAGCCGTGCCAGGGTTCAAACGTTCAAATTTTTCTCTTTGTAACAAACTTTTCTGTTGTTGTAACGAACAAAAATGCTAGAAAAGACGGCATTCACAGGAAGACCTGACTGTAAAGTCAGACCTGACCAACCAAATTATATTGCCATCGTCAATTACAATAAAGAATTTTTGAATTGAATTGAATTGAAACGTTACTCATGGCACTAGGCCGACCCTTTCACATAGATGAGACCATAGATAGCATTATGTTACATGGAGATGTAGGTATTATTTTGAGTGGAAGAGTGGAATTCTGAGTGGCAGACATTGCCACATATATTTATGAAAAAAATGTTCATTTAGTTTAGTAGAGTTTATAAAGACATATAATCTGGTTTATATCGGATCTGTGATCTTTGTACACTGTCGTCAGAATTTATTTTTCTAAATAATATATTTCAATTTATTATATAATGTATCCCTATAGAATATGGCAGATTGCCTTGAAAATCGCCTGAATTGATTTTTAAGCGACATGTTTGTCTGCAAATTTTCTGTCTAATATGAAAAAAAAATTCTTTAAAAAAAAAATTGATTCTCATCAGTACACATCTATTTCCGATAAGAAAACAGGTTATCGGATTAACTCATCAGAAATGTAGAATCTGCAGCTCCAGAGATTTTGTTCCATTGAATAATTATTAATGAATATGGCGTGCATCTGATTATGTGACGTTGCCTTGGTTTCAGAAGTAGCTTTAGTTATGTTATTTCAGACTCAACTTTCTCTTAAAGTCGATGTGTGAAAGGAAAATATATTATTCCCGACGACTTTCCCCACTTACTGGTGTACCAAATGCATTAGATACATCTCTCACACAAATCTCTTACACAAATCCAATTATTTATAATTCTTTCAGAACATTTCTGTATCATCAATAAGTGATTTATAAATGACCCTGAAGAATGAGTAAAGAACTCGGAAACGTTGGTCATACATCAAAATAAACATCTCAAGCAAATATAAACTTAACATCGTCTTTCTTACGGTTTTGGTGTTTATCTCTTTAAATCGATTCATAAATGTGTCTAAAAGATGGATATGATTTAATATTCAGGGATTTCTGTAAATGTTTAGTGATATCTTAGACCCGATCTCCAAACCACTTGTAACTATCACTAAAAGCTTCAGAGATATCCCTGATGTTTTTCAAACATTTTCTAAATATTAAACCAATATTTAATAAGTCTGGCGGTAGTGATATCAGTAAGTTATTATTATAGGGTCGCCAAATAAAAGACTACAAAACTACGAACATGGTCGTTTTCAGTTGAGTTGCCTCAATCCTTCAACTATTAAGTTATTATTTCACTGTGTATTGGAATGAGCTCACATTGAGTAATATAATATTATGCAAGCCTTAATACAAGTATTGGCTGCAACTGAAGCTTGTCCATCATCCCTGAAGGAGGACATGATATCGGGGTATTGTTAGCGTCTGGGCTGTTTCCACACATGTAATGTAATGAGCCACAAGTCTCAAAATTAATATTTCACAGGGTCACTTTGTAGGAATGTTCTCATCCTTGGTGTCTGTACCGTTTGAAGTTTTATTATATGTCCATCCCTCTTGAGAGATGCAATAAGTGGGGTGCAATGAAAATACTTTTAAGATATGTGAGTAGTAAGGAGGTGCTATTGAACCAGTACTTGCTATTGTGGGTATGAACACCATTATTTTAACTTTTTTACAAATTAGAAGTGGTGACTGTTGTACTAAACCAGGTCTCTCTCATATATTCCTTAAATTCGTTAATGGTATGATTTCTCCGGGTGGAAATGGATTGTGTTTAAGAAGTGAATGTTGTAGATATAGTATGGGGAGATATTTTGTAAACGTTCCATTTCTATATACAGACAATTCCACCTCACTTGAGTCTAATAGCGAGAGTAGGTGATTAAATGCATGTGTTAATTGTTAGTGTCTCTGTGTGATCTGTGAGAACATCATTTGAGAAACAATCGTAGGAAGATCAATATGTCCATTTCCTTTTTCTGTATCAAAATACAATAATTTCTCCTGACCCGCAACATTGTGATCCCCTCCTCCAATAAGAATCAGCTGTTCTGGTATCTGTGCTCAGGCATATTGTGTGGTTGAGTCCGTAGATAGGTTCCAAATTATTTCATTTGTAATGACCCTCGGTGTGCGCAGGGGAGGAGAAATAAAGACAACAAGGCATAAGCTATATTGTAATTACTCTAATTTATTCCATAATGCAGATCCGAACAGGTACAATAGTGTCACGTATAAGAAAAGGTGTTATAACTAAATAATAAGAGGTTCAAAGAAGTAAAGGAGAATATAATGAAGTCTAGTAGCTCATACTGCCATCTCGTGGCCACACTGAGAATTATACAACACGGGATAACATGCGCACGGCGCGATAAATGGATGCGCAGCATGCGCGCTCTATACAATCCATTTTAAAACAATCGTAAGTAGTATAAAAAGTGTGAATAAGCTACGGCATTACACATTGTTTTCCAAAGATGTCTCCAGATGTCTCCAGATGTTCTAGTTGTTCCAGACATGTCTCCCGTGGTATAGGACTGACCTATTAATGTTGTCAGTCCTTGGGCTGACAATCTTTAGCATTTTTTTGTCTTGAAGATTCCTAAGCTTTACTTTCTTGATTTCAATATTTTATGGTGTAAGACTTTGTAAAAAAGTTAAATCCAATAGATGGGATTCGCGTCTTATATAGAGCGGGGTTATTGTTAATTCCCGTTGTTCAACATTTGTACATTTATTTAGTTTAAGTTTATTCTTCCTGCAGAATTAAAATTGAACTGAAATAAAACACGTTTCACTGCACTCATGGAATACAATGGAGGGGTTCTCTCCTGCACGAGGGAGATATTCAGCCACCTCTAGCATATTTACACTCTTCTTTTGTAGAGGACAATATCACTTCAATCATTGACTGAAGACGATTCTTCTGACCAGTTTTACATGTTTTTAATATATGAAATTGCAATTTATATAAATTGCAATAAATGAATAAATAACGTTGCATGATAATATTCACTTATAAACTTGAAAAAGTTGTACTTTTAGAAGTTTATAAACAATATGTGTAAACACATATTTCTCTGGTTTAATTTTAAATGACGAACAGAGGGGAATATCTAATTGAGAGAAGTGTTAATATCTCCCGACAGATGGCGTATAATGAAGTCCAGCGTGACCCATGTGAAACGATCATTGCATGAAACTTCCAAATTATCTTTCTAATTCAATTATTCTATACAAATTAGCTCAATTAACCTCAACAAGATCACCAGAAGTCATTTTAGGCTTGGTTTTATTAGCAATTATTGTAGCTTTTTATATAAAAACCCCAATAAACCCAAATATTTCTGATAAAATAGAACTTTCCTGACTTGAACAATTCTAGGTCCGTATTTAGTGAAATATTCTCCCCTGTATCGGTGTAGTCGGTGTCTAGAGAAATGTTCTCCGCGCTAAATTGACCTTTTGGTTCCCGCAGTGCAGTGTAGGGGGCGTGTAGGTGGACGTGCCCCGGGGCCAGGAGAGGATTAAGTAAAACGCTCTCTGATTGGTCAGTCCATGTCCTGGTCCCCACGCGCATTACTGACCGTCTAGATGCGGGTACCCGGTCTTTACCTGGCCCGGGGCAGAACGGGGGGAGGAGGGGGGGGGGGGGGAGGGGGGAGGAGAGGGGGGGGAGGGGGAGGGAGAGGGGAGGAAAGGGGGGTGTTGAAGATAAGGAAGGAGGAGGTGGAGGAAGAAAAGGAGGAGTATAATCAGTGGAGATGGGAGGAAGAGGAGAAAGAGAAGAAAGGAGGAGAGGTGGGGGGAGGGGGAGAGAGGAGGGGGGGAGGAGGAGGGGGAAGGGGAGGACAGGGGGGGGTTGAAAATATGAATAAAAGGAGGAGGAGGGAAGGGGCAGGGGAGTGGGAGGGGGAGGGGAGAGGGACGGGAGGAGGGACAGGGAAGTGAGACAAGGGAATTCGAGAGGGGAGAGAGAGGAGGAGCAGGGGGCGAGGGAGTTTGTTGGAGAATAAAAGAGGGGGATGGAAGGTAATCCATACATGGACAGTAGTTGGAATCAAAGTTCGTCATCTCCCCCAGCTCCTGCTCTACCTCTTCCTCTTTTTTCTCGTCCCTCTTCCTCCTCCTCCTCTCCTCCTCTTCCTCCCTCCTACTCTCCACCTCCTCTCCACCTCCTCTCCACCTCCTCTCCTCCTCCTCTCCTCCTCCTCCTCTCCTCCTCTCCTCCTCTCCTCCTCCTCTCCTCCTCCTCTCCTCCTCCTCCTCCTCCTTCCCTCTCTCCCTCCTCCTCCTCTCCTCCTCTCCTCCTCTCCTCCTCCTCTCCACCTCCTCTCCACCTCCTCTCCACCTCCTCTCCTCCTTCTCTCCTCCTCCTCTCCTCCTCCTCTCCTCCTCCTCCTCTCCTCCTCTCCTCCTCTCCTCCTCCTCTCCTCCTCCTCTCCTCCTCCTCCTCCTCCTTCCCTCTCTCCCTCCTCCTCCTCTCCTCCTCTCCTCCTCCTCTCCACCTCCTATCCTCCTTCTCTCCTCCTCCTCTCCTCCTCCTCTCCACCTCCTCTCCTCCTCCTCTCCTCCTCCTCTCCTCCTCCTCCTCTCCTCCTCTCCTCCTCTCCTCCTCCTCTCCTCCTCCTCTCCTCCTCCTCCTCCTCCTTCCCTCTCTCCCTCCTCCTCCCTCCTCCTCTCCCTCCTCCTCTCCTTTCTCCTCTCCTCCTCCTCCTCCTCTCCTTTCTCCTCTCCTCCTACTCCGCCTCCTCCTCTCCCTCCTCCTCTCCCTTCTCCTCTCCTTCCTCCTTTCCTTCCTCCTCTCCTTCCTCCTCTCCTTCCTCCTTTCCTTCCTCCTCTCCTTCCTCCTCTCCTTCCTCCTCTCCTTCCTCCTTTCCTTCCTCCTTTCCTCTTTCTTCTCTTTTTTCTTCTCTCCTTCCTCATCATCTTTCTCCTCTCCATCCTCCTACACCCCTTTCTACTTCTCTTCTTCCTTCTTTGCTACCTCTTCCTTTTCCTGCTTCTTCTCTGTCCTCGTCTTCTTCTCTCCTCTCTCTCCCCCCCTCTCCCCTCTCTCCTCTCTCCTCTCTCTCCATTTCCCTCTCTCCCTCCTTCTCTATGTCCTCTCTCTCCTCCCTCTCTCTCTCCTCTCTCCTCTCTCTCCTCCCTTTCTCTCTCTCCCTCTGTCTCCTCTCTCCCTCTCTCTCCTCTGTCTCCTCTGTCTCCTCTGTCTCCTCTGTCTCCTCTCTCTCCTCTCTCTCCTCTCTCTCCTCTCTCTCCTTTCGCTCCTCTCCCTCCTCCTCTCCACCTCCTCCCCCTCCTCCTCCTCCGCTCCTCTTCCTTCTTCTCCTCTCCCACCTGCTCCTCTGTCTCTATCTCAGCTTGAGTGCATTATGCCTATAGTTCCACAGTTCCCCCACCCCAGCGCTGCTGTGCTGCCAGGGCCGCCACCTTGTATCACTACCACACACCAGGCTGGCTGCTGCAGACGCTGCAGAGACGCTGCTCCTGGCACCAGTAGCGCGCGGACCTCCGAGTGAGCAGGAGAGAGCGCGGACCTTGCAGTGAGCAGTCAGTGAACATACAGTGAGTAGTATAGGACTTGTCCCTCAGCTCCAGGAGACATGCCCCCCTTGGTTCTCACCCTGCCGCTAGGAGTCACCACTCATACTCTAACCAGGATTTATACCTTGCCCAGTTACGTTACGGCTACGCTACGGTAAGCAGTAAGAGTGTGACAAGCTACGCTAGGGTAGAGTGAGCTGTTAGAGTTGCTCCACCCGCCAGCACCTGGAGCAGGGCCCGGGACCAGTGGTGAGCACCAGGGCACCAGGACCTACCATGTGATACCAGCGTCTACACACTGGAGGAGTACGAGTATCCATAGCAACCATTATATATACATATACATAGTCTCAAGTGGTGTTACTACTGCCTGGAAGGGTAGTATATACTTCCCTGGTCTCACATCCTATCGTTTAAGTGTAGTATACTTCCCTGGGAGAGATCCCACACCCTGGAGGAAGTGGTTGCCAAGGGAACCAGGGCTGAGACACTGGAGGAGGAGTGTTGGTGTGATTTACTGGAGGAGGAGGATTAGTGGTGGATAATCCGCTGGATTAAGGTGTATTACTACAGGCAGGGATTACTGGAGGATGTACTGGAGGAACATGTTACCCTGCGCCGCCGTCCTGGCCTTACTGGTCACTCTAACAGGTAGGCACTTATACAGTTATATACACTGGCCTTACTGGTCAGTCTTACAGGTAGGCACTAATACACTTATATATATACTGGCCTTACTGGTCACTCTAACAGGTAGGAACACTTATATATCTATATATACATTACTATATACTGGCCTTACTGGTCAGTCTTACAGGTAGGCACTAATACACTTATATATATACTGGCCTTACTGGTCAGTCTTACAGGTAGGAACACTTATATATGGGTCAGATTTTCAGAAAATGTACAACTGGCAGCTGTACACATTTAGGAAATTCCCCTAAATTAGGCTGCAATTTGGCCAATACTCGGTAAATTCGAGTATATTCGGCATTGCATTGATTCTAGCAATCTGTTTGGTTAGATTGAACTGTATTTTGAACTTTATTTTCGTCTGAAATTTGGGTTATTTGAGAGGATTGGTGAAGGTGAATTGTACATTTTCTGAAAATCTCACCCATATACTGGCCCTACTGGTCACTCTCGTATATGATATATGTATCTATTACTATTATATGCATTTATACACTTATAGAAGCCTCCAAGGGGGTATAATACCCTGTGATGGCCCCAAAGCAAGTGTTATTAGGAACATATTGCTCTGATAGTGTCCAATTGACTAATCATTATATTGTCTTTAAAACGATCGGATTCTATAACAGCTAACAACCGCCGACGGTCCCAACACAGTGGGCGGGTTGTTAACTCTTAAATATAATTATATATAATGTATCATAATATATAATATAATATATAATATATATACATAAG
>OW804094.1:951015-975490 GCA_942159475.1 Sthenelais limicola | reverse complement strand
TGTTCAGGGACAGTTGTTAGAATTGTTCTGTTATACCCTATATTGTCTAAGGGTTGTGGTCTGTCAGTGCTAACTCATCTCAATCTTAATTATGAAACCGTATCAGTATCTTTTTTTGTGAATTATGTTGTGTTTTTATGTATAAAATATAAATTGTGAGATGAAACATTTTGCTTGATATGGTAGGTTACGTTTTTCTTGCCATTTTTTGCTGAACCTCTTTCTTCCGGAATATAAACGTATCTGTCTATACATCAGATATACGGCTACCTTTACGTGTACGTTAGACTGCTGAAACTCCCTGTTACTGTGCTTCTCCCTATATCTATGTGTAGTAAAGATCTTATATTGTATAAGGCCAGAGAAAGCCGACTTTCTCCATATACTACTAACATCAAGAACATGTCCAGCATTATAACCACCATTTCCACTCCATATTAACGATATATACACAGAACTACCCGGGATTCGAGGCGGGGAGTGAATATTCACCGATGACGGTCAAGGGACGGTAGTCCCGCGACCGTCATCGGTGAATATTCACGACGCCGAGATTCCAAGGGTTGTTCTGTGTTTATTTCACCCTGCACACTAAACTAATGTTAAAAAAACTAGGTCGGCCGTGTATTGCCCGCATGCAATGTCGCTTCAGTTACTGACCAGCTAAACAATATACAGAGCCTATGTTATTTCTATGGGCTGAGCATATCGAGGGTGAAATAAATTCATGTACACACTCTTTATTATATTTAGCATAACAGAGGGACATCACTTCAAGTCTTCCCTTAAACACTAGAGTTATAATATTGAGACTACAGTCTTGTGTTATTTATTCTCCTCCTCCAAATATACCGGCTCACTACATTCAATATATTACATAAGGTTGTGCACAAAACTCTACCTAATGTTATTAACAAATTAAATAGAATTATTGTTTATGAATTCATCTGTCATAAATGCCAAAAATATCATAAATTTCAAAAGCAGACTCAAAAATGATATCCTGGCAAATGCTATTCGAATTCCCGAATTTTAAATTTAAATTCATGTATATGTACCTCCAATAGAACACCTACTTCTTTTGTTCAAATGTACATGCATAATCAACACCCAACTCCCATCCTATTCACCCCCATCTCATCTCATTATTAATCTCACCACCACTTAACTGGATTTGTTATATGTACTGTTTTCAACACACTCTATTTTTAACTGTTAAAGATTAAGCAAAATTCAGGGTTAGGCGGAATATCGGACTACCTGAGCCTTACACCGTATTGCTTTGGCATATGCCAGCACTTATTTACCTGAATAAAGATATGTTTAAAAAAAAATGTCTGTCTATAGCTAGTAAAGGCCTTCTCACTCACTAGTTGCACACAATGTCATCCATCCCACGAGTTCCGTACTTTATACTAGAAGTGTTTGTAGTAGTTTTATTTCTAAATAATCGTTTGTGCACTTCCAGGATGTTGCTATGTCGGCCTCGCTAGTCTGGCTGGCTTCTAGTCCACAGAGAATATCTGCCACATTGGGCTGACATCCGAGCCTGACAATAATTTAAATATATTCTATGTGGAACGGAACAAGTAGTTACCCAGGATGCACTGCCCTGACATGCGCACTGGTGGATATGCAAATGTGCTGTTTCTATAAATAGCATGAAGTCTGGTATTCGCTGCGGGGTGAGTGTAACCCTCCGCATCCCGCACTAAATATATGCTGCTTCCTGATTGGCCAGCTGGTTTTATGGCCACCTAGCGGCAGAGATATCCACCATAGTCTAATCCACTTCCGGTTGTAAACATTGGGTGCGGTGGGTAGAGGGAAGAGCTTAGTGGCTGGAGGGGGAGGAAATTGGAAGAGCTTAGAGCGTAATGGCGGATGCCCGGGTGCACGGACGCATGGCGGCCGTCATGAACGCTCACATATTGACGGGAGGTAAGTAAGAACCCGTATGTAAAACTCACTTATATTATAGGGTCAGATTTACAGAAAATGTACATTTCACCTTCACCAATCATCTCAATTAGCCCACATTTAAGACAAAAATGAGCTTCAAAATGCAGTTTAATATAACAGAACTGATACTTTAAATCAATGCGTTACTGATATACTCATATATACCCGGTATTCTTAGTTTTTCAGCCTAATTTAGGAAAACTTCCTAAATCTGTAGAGCTGCCAATTGTACATTTTCTGAAACTCTGACCCATTATATTCTCACTTCATGGATTGCCTCTGTATTGCTGTCCTCTCCCCTATTTGCTCTCTTTCCACTATTTCCTCTTGCTCCTCTTTAACTCTCCCATCCCTGTCTCCTCCCTTCCTCTCTCCCTCTATTCCCTTTTTACTCTGTCCTCTATTTCTCTCACCAGTCTCTATCTCTCTCCTCCCCCGTAAAGATCTTCTTCTACCACTCTCTCATCTAAATCTCGCTCCTCCCCTTCTTCTCCTGTCTCCTCCCCTTTTTCCTCCCTCTCCCTTCCATTCACTCTCCCCTCCCTCCCCCTCCTCCCTCCCCCCAGCATAGAGCACTCTCCTTCCTCCCCTTCACTCTCTCCTCCCTCTCCCTCCCCCAGCATAGAGCACACGTGCCCTATTAATCAGTTATAAGCTGGTAATTAGTCATTATGTAAATTAGCTTCATTCTGCTCTCACGCCTCTATTTCTGCTCACTTAATGAGTTACTCGCAGTCACTCGCAGCTGTTGCTCAGCCACACCTCTCTATGGTAGATGTGCTCTCCTTGATCTATCTCTCCTCTCTCTCTCTTCTCTCTCTCCTCTCTCCTCTCTCTCCTCCCTCACTCCTCCCTCTCCCTCCTTGCTCTCGCCTCTCTCCCTCTCTGTTCACTTTGTCTCTACCTCATTGCTTTCCTTCCCTCTGCCTTAAAAGTTCTTCTTCTCTTCTATCTCACTCATCACTCATCTATGTCATCTCTCTCCTTACGTGTATGTCTTGCTCTCCCCGCACATGCCTATACTCCAACAGCAAGTTCATTCCCCCCTCCCCTCTCCTACTCCCTCTACAGGTGTGTGATCTCCAGATATGAGAAACAAGACAAGAGTAACACACACGAGTAGCGCACAGCTTCCAAGTCCTTCAATAGCTGACAGAGTTGCTCCAGTGTGCCATGTAGACAACAGCCGTGTTATTATTCTGTGTCTGACTCTGAAACAACGCTAATAGAAGACAACTATAAACCAATGTGGTTTGAATGCAATAAAGCAGTTGCTATTTGCCTCTTAATGTAGCGTGGGTAAAGCCCAGCCATTGATAATAATAAAGTGTTTATGCGTTAGGTTTTGGTACCACGCCTAGCAGTTTCACTGGTCGGACATTAATATTTGATCCTAATGAAATGTGATGACTTTAGACTGGAAGGATAGAGGGGCTGCCTTACACATGTGATTCTGCAGACACCAGCACGGCCATCTAGAGTGCATGTAATACTGAGGTCTGGCCTGATGGTGGTGTATAATAGTGGATGCATTATAGTTAAACCATGTGAGAGAGGGAGGTCACTAATGCCTTTAGTCTCTACCTCCTGTGGTTCGTAGAGTGGAGACTATGCAGCGCTAGCACTACACTATAGTATAGCACTACGCTATAGTATAGCACTACACTATAGTATAGCACTAGAGTATAGTATAGCACTACGCTATAGTATAGCACTACACTATAGTATAGCACTACGCTATAGTATAGCACTACACTATAGTATAGCACTAGAGTATAGTATAGCACTACGCTATAGTATAGCACTACACTATAGTATAGCACTACGCTATAGTATAGCACTACACTATAGTATAGCACTAGAGTATAGTATAGCACTACACTATAGTATAGCACTAGAGTATAGTATAGCACTACACTATAGTATAGCACTACACTAGAGTATAGCACTACACTATAGTATAGCACTACACTATAGTATAGCACTAGAGTATGGGCTGAAGCTGCCTCTGCTTAATGGACTTTCACTATTAATGGCTTTCAGCAAAAGTACAGAAATAAAAAGTCAAACCATTTCTAAACCTAATTCACTTATGGTTGTCCCGCTGCGGTTTGATCCAGGTATCCATGGCAACGGCGGAGCAGGTCTATTGATTAAACCCGCCACTAGGGGTCGAGCTATCTGAAGTGGTCACTTGGTGGCGCTCCTCCTTGTTTTGAGATAGTAAATAGAGGTTTTTGGGCATGCGCATTGCATCATTAGTACATTCCTGGGGTGTCAGTCATTATAGAGGGCGCTGCGGGACGCTGACATTTACACTAAGTCAGCGTTTCATTGTGAAGGTCATCCAGCGTGACCTTTCCAATTGTCGTCTGCTCCTTCCCGCCTTTATCATATAAAACTACACTAGCGCCACGTGGTGACCAGCTATCAAATGATTCCTGCCCTCTCATCTAGGCGATTGAAGAGCCTCTGGCGGGAGAACACAAAGTTAAAGAGCTCGAGTAAAGAGAGAATAATGACGAGTGGCTACTTCACTTCTTAAGACTTCTTTTACTCTGAATAAAACCCGTTCACTTTGTAATCCTTTCACTAGTTTATTTGTCTGTGTGTCTAAATGCCAGGACAAGCCTACAGCGGGTTGACTGTAATATCCAGCTTTGTATCAAATCTCTGTGCAAAGCTTCACATGTCTTGTAGGCCGTATTTTGGCCTCCTGCTTCAAGGCCTCAGATCTCAGAGTATTTTATGTGCGATGTTTTAGCGAGTGTTTAGTTGAGTTGTTGTGCAGCCACCGTCCTACATATGGCTCACTGACGGTCACTACAACTATAGCTGTCACTACACAAATACCACAACCGAATTCCTTATCAATATGGCGTGTAGGACTGAACTTAGCAATATTCTGCTGTTGCTTTATATATACTCAAATTTGAAGTTAATTTGAACGAGAGAAAATGGCTGCTGGTGAGCGATAATAAGTGAAAACGCTGAGAAAATGACATAAGAAAGATAAATGTGGACTTGTATGAAGTAGTAAACACAAGGGGACAAACTGCTGCACAAGGTCATAAGGTCATCACTGCCACACCCCGGGCATGCCGTGCACGACATGAAGCATGTCTTCCTCAGGTCAAACACACATCTCTTCACCATCTACACAACAACCATTTAAGGACATTTTAATTAACTTAAAAATTGACTTCATTTTACGCTAATTAGGTCGCACTTAGTGTTGAGGGGACTTGTATGAGGCGCCGGGTGCAGGGAGGGGGCGGGGGGGGGGGCGGGGGTGAGCTCATGCATAGTAATGAGACGCAGCGCCTCATTTGCATATATTGGAATTTCAATAAGAGGAGCGGATTAATGTAGTGTGACCTGAATGTGGTACTAAATGAGAAAAGATTCTTATTTAACTTTTAAAAGAAGGTTTTTTAAAGAGCAACTTCTCATGGGTTCAGCAGCTCTCTGAGGTAATGGAGAACAGGCAGCCAGAGGAGGAGGGAGAGGACCGAGTCAGTGTGAGAAAGATGATACGCAATAACGAGTACAAAATGCTTTGAATTAAATTTTATTAGAAGAGATGAGAAGAGACAGAACAGAGAGGAGAGAGAGGAGAGAGGGGAGAGAGGACAGAGGGGCTAGGGAGAGAGAGAGAGGAGAGAGAGGAGCCAGAGGAGAGAGAGGAGAGAGAGGGAGACAGAAGAGAGAGAGAGGAGAGAGGAGAGAGAGGAGAGAGAGGAGAGAGAGGGAGACAGAAGAGAGAGGGGAGAGAGGAGAGCGGAGAGAGAGGAGAGAGAGGGAGACAGAAGAGAGAGGAGAGAGAGGAGAGAGAGGAGAGAGAGGAGAGAGAGGGAGACAGAAGAGAGAGGGGAGAGAGGAGAGCGGAGAGAGAGGAGAGAGAGGGAGACAGAAGAGAGAGGAGAGAGAGGAGAGAGAGGAGAGAGAGGAGAGAGAGGAGAGAGAGGGAGACAGAAGAGAGAGGAGAGAGAGGAGAGAGAGGAGAGAGAGGAGAGAGGGGAGAGAGGAGAGAGAGGAGAGAGAGGAAGAAAGGAGAGAGAGGAGAGAGGACAGAGAGGAGAGCGAGGAGAGAGGGACAGAGAGGGAGAGAGAGGGAGAGAGGAGAGAGAGGAGAGAGGGTAGAGAGGAGAGAGAGAGGAGAGAGAGGAGAGAGAGGAGAGGGAGGAGAGAGAGAGGGAGGAGAGAGAGGGGAGAGAGGAGAGAGGAGAGAGAGAAGAGAGAGGAGAGAGAGGAGAGAGAGGAGAGAGAGGAGAGAGAGGAGAGAGAGAGGGAGAGAGGAGAGAGGGGAGAGAGGAGAGAGAGGAGAGAGAGGAGAGAGGGAGAGAGGGGAGAGGAGAGAGAGAGGAGAGAGGGGAGAGAGGAGAGAGAGGAGAGAGTGGAGAGAGAGGAGAGAGAGGGAGAGGAGAGAGGAGAGAGGAGAGAGGAGAGAGAGAGGAGAGAGGGGAGAGAGGAGAGAGAGGAGAGAGTGGAGAGAGAGGAGAGAGAGGGAGAGGAGAGAGAGAGGAGAGAGGGGAGAGAGGAGAGAGAGGAGAGAGTGGAGAGAGAGGAGAGAGAGGGAGAGGAGAGAGAGAGGAGAGAGGGGAGAGAGGAGAGAGAGGAGAGAGTGGAGAGAGAGGAGAGGGGAGAGAGGAGCGAGAGAGAGAGGAGAGAGAGGAGAGAGAGGAGAGAGAGGAGAGAGGGAGAGAGGGGAGAGGAGAGAGAGAGGAGAGAGGGGAGAGAGGAGAGAGAGGAGAGAGTGGAGAGAGAGGAGAGAGAGGGAGAGGAGAGAGGAGAGAGGAGAGAGGGAGAGAGAGGAGAGAGAGGGAGAGGAGAGAGAGGAGAGAGAGGAGAGAGAGGAGAGAGAGGAGAGAGAGGAGAGAAAGAGGTAGAGGAGAGAGAGAGAAGGATGGACAGAGGTAAGGAGAGAGTAAGTATGTGAAGGAGCGCATTAATAGAGGGAAGGGAGAGACACGGGTGTGTATAGTGCAGTAGAGACAATACGGAGGGAGAGGGACAGAACAGCTGGCTTGTCGTCTCAAGCTGCCCCCCACAACCTGTGGGTCAATATCTTGCCACTAGAGGGCTTCAAGACCAGCTGCGGGGTTCACAAAACATGATCAAGGGGGCGGGGTAGGTTGACGGGCGAGGGGGAGGGGCAGGGTGGGGGGAGGGGCGTGACGTCCCAATAGACACCCACCGGTGAATAACTACTATTGCCTCCACCCCTTCACTACAACAATGGCCGCTAAGGGGCGTGGGGTTGATCAGAACATTACCTTGTTCCAGGCAAACATTGCATAATAATGACATTTAAAGAATGAAAGACCAATTGTAAAACAACTAGACGTAGTTATAGGTGTATTAGAGTATGGCGGACGGAGCAGTGATGGGAGTAAGTTAAGAGGAAAGGCAATGCACACAAACATCCAGGATGATTGCATATTTCATAATATTTATATAGATATATGACAAGTTAGGTTTAGAGTCAACAGGTGAGATCTACATATAAGCTATTGGTTGATGCTATGAACCCGTTGATAGCCACACAAGGAACAGTAAAGTAGTAATGCATATGTGTATATAGCATATCCCTGGTTGTTCATCCGTACAGTTGTCCCTATGCCGGCCCTGTTGGCCGAGGGTCCCGTGATTAGACCGATTTTTTTGTCAAAGTCTACCGTGGAAATGAGCGTTTTTATGTTTCTGATAAAAAAGAATATATTACACAGTCAGCCTGCAGTTCAGCATTGTTTCATGCAGTAGGAATCAAAGATGCTATCAATCCAATGTATTCTCTCTGTCCCTTCTTCTCTATCTCTATTTCCTGGGTATGATCATAAACTCACTCCCTCTCAGCTCTCCCACCCTTGATATAAACCTTAATGTGTTGATAAGGGCGTAAAGGAACCAATCTCGCTCACTCAATCCCTCTCAGCTCTCCCGCCCTTGATATAACCATATTAAATGTGTTGATAAGGGCGTAAAGCAACCAATCTCACTCACTCACTCCCTCTCAGCTCTCCCGCCCTTGCTATAACCTTCAATGTGTTGATAAGGGCGTAAAGCAACCAATCTCACTCACTCACTCCCTCTCAGCTCTCCCACCCTTGATATAACCTTCAATGTGTTGATAAAGGCATAAAGCAACCAATCTCACTCACTCACTCCCTCTCAGCTCTCCCGCCCTTGCTATAACCTTCAATGTGTTGATAAGGGCGTAAAGCAACCAATCTCACTCACTCACTCCCTCTCAGCTCTCCCGCCCTTGCTATAACCTTCAATGTTTTGATAAGGGCGTAAAGCAACCAATCTCACTCACTCACTCCCTCTCAGCTCTCCCGCCCTTGATATAACCTTCAATGTGTTGATAAGGGTGTAAAGCAACCAATCTAACTCACCCAATATATTGTACATTGTATAAGCCTCGATTGGACTTAGATAAAAGTAACTTATTGCTGACATTAGGATTAGTATCCAAGACGTCTCGCAGGTACATCTCTAAATTGTGTAGGAGATGAAACCTGCAGATTTCACTAAGTGTTTCTTCAGTGATGTTGATGGAGCTGGCATTATATACAGTTACACATACAATACTTCCTATTTCTACCTATATCATATCCATACAAGGCTCAGATCGTCAGAAAATGTACAATTAGCAGCTCTACACATATAGGAAATTATGCTAAATGAGGCTAAAAAACGAGTATAACTGAGTATATTTGGTATCACATTGATTTAAAGTATCAGTTCTGTTATGTTGAACTGCATTTCAAAGCTCATTTTTGTCTTAAATGCGGGTTATTTGAGACGATTGGTGAAGGAGAAATGTACATTTTCTAAAAATCTGACCCACGAGTAGGTTCAACCATGGTTCAACAGTGGTGAGTATCGCTATCTAGTTACCGTCAATGTGCAGCCTTTCAATGCATAGTTTACCCCCAAGCCTTGATTTAACATGTGTTATATTCAATAAATCACCATATGTGATGTGTTTCAGGAAAATGAGTCATAAGTCGCAAAATTGGTGTTGTTCAACGTGTTTTTTCACAAGATCACATCATTGGAATCTTCTGATTTTTGGGAAGTGTGTCACGTATGCATATGTCAATTGATGTCAATTGATGATTTCAGGACAATGTATGTAATATATCCTTTGGTTTTAAAGGTCCTCATATGGACTACATTTAGTTACTTTACTGTTTAGTGACTCCCAGAAATATTGGAAACTTTTTTTTTTCAAAAACGAAAATATCAAACTTCAAATCTAGAAATACTTATTGGATCATTAGACTGTTTACTATCATTGGAATCGGCTTGATCTCATCTTTTCAAATAGAATAGTATCTCAAAATCCATTTTTTGCGACTTATGACTCATTTTCCTGAAACAGATCACATATCTTCCCCTGCAGTATGGTTTAAATCACCATCTTCCCCTGCAGTATGGTTTAAATCATTGAAATGTTCAGCAACTGTTACTTTCTGTTTTCTCCAAATGCCATGTAGGTGGCCTTGTATCTTTCTCTTAATGAGTTAAGAGCTTTGCCCTACATAGTGTGCACTGGGCCTGCTGTGTAGTGTAGCATGTATGGCCGTCAGCGGGTAGAGTGTATACACTTATAACTGTATATGCATTGTTATATCTCTATTTGAATATGTATAAAATCTTATTATACCTGTATATGCATAGTTATATCTCTATATGAATATGTATAACATCTTATTATACCTGTATATGCATAGTTATATCTCTATATGAATATGTATAAAATCTTATTATACCTGTATATGCATAGTTATATCTCTATATGAATATGTATAACATCTTATTATACCTGTATATGCATAGTTATATCTCTATATGAATATGTATAACATCTTATTATACCTGTATATGCATAGTTATATCTCTATATGAATATGTATACAATCTTAGTATAACTGTGTATATATAGTTATATCTCTATATGAATATGTATAAAATCTTATTATAACTGTGTATATATAGTTATATCTCTATATGAATATGTATAAAATCTTATTATAACTGTGTATGCATAGTTATATCTGTACACTCTATTTGAGATCTACTCAGAATGGCTTCCCATAGGTTTGACATTGGGCAGCTTGATGTTTAATCTGAGTAGGTCTCAAACAGGGTGTATGTGAATATGTGTTATAACTTCATATACAATATAATGTATAGCTGTATATAAAGAGTCACATGTATACAGGTGTCTGTATACACGACATAGTTATACATATATCTGCGTGGCCCTCCTGTGACTGTATATAGTTACACCAGTGTTTATTATAGTAACAGCTATACATACTGATGTTTATATACAAATATATTATAATTATATTTAAGAGCTAACACCCGCCCACTGTGTTGGGACCGTCGGCGGTTGTTAGCTGTTATAGAACCCGATCGTTTTAAAGACAATATAATGATCAGTCAGTTGGACACTATCAGAGCATTATGTTCCCTAATAACAGCCTTGCTTTGGGACCATCACACGGGTATTATCCTCCCTTGGAGACTTCTATAAGTGTATAAGTGTATATAATAATAGTAATAGATACGTATATCATATACGGGAGTGACCAGTAGGGCCAGTATATAGTAATGTATATATAAGTGTTCCTACCTGTAAGACTGACCAGTAAGGCCAGTATATAGTAATGTATATATAAGTGTTCCTACCTGTAAGACTGACCAGTAAGGCCAGTATATAGTAATGTATATATAAGTGTTCCTACCTGTAAGACTGACCAGTAAAGCCACTATATAGTAATGTATATATAAGTGCCTACCTGTAAGAGTGACCAGTAAGGCCAGTGTATATAGATATATAAGTGCCTACCTGTAAGACTGACCAGTAAAGCCAATATATATAAGTGCCTACCTGTAAGACTGACCAGTAAGTCCAGTATATAGTAATGTATATATAAGTGTTCCTACCTGTTAGAGCGACCATTAGGGCCAGGACGGCGGCGCGGGGTAACATGTTCCTCCTCCAGTACATCCTCCAGTAATCCCTGCCTGTAGTAATACACCTTAATCCAGCGGATTATCCACCACTAATCCTCCTCCTGTAAATCACACCAACACTCCTCCTCCAGTGTCTCAGCCCTGGTTCCCTTGGCAACCACTTCCTCCAGGGTGTGGAATCTCTCCCAGGGAAGTATCCTACACTTAAACAATAGGATGTGAGACCAGGGAAGTATATACTACCTTCCAGGCAGTAGTAACACCACTTGAGACTATGTATGTGTATATATCAAGGTTGCTATGGATACTCGTACTCCTCCAGTGTGTAGACGCTGGTATCACATGGTAGGTCCTGGTGCCCTGGTGCTCACCACTGGTCCCGGGCCCTGCTCCAGGTGCTGGCGGGAGGAGCAACTCTAACAGCTCACTCTACCCTAGCGTAGCTTGTCACACTCTTACTGCTTACCGTAGCGTAGCCGTAACGTAACTGGGCAAGGTATAAATCCTGGTTAGAGTATGAGTGGTGACTCCTAGCGGCAGGGTGAGAACCAAGGGGGCATGTCTCCTGGAGCTGAGGGACAAGTCCTATACTACTCACTGTATGTCCACTACCTGCTCACTGCAAGGTCCGCGCTCTCTCCTGCTCACTCGGAGGTCCGCGCGCTACTGGTGCCAGGAGCAGCGTCTCTGCAGCGTCTGCAGCAGCCAGACTAGTGTGTGGTAGTGATACCAGGTGGCGGCCCTGGCAGCGCAGCAGCGCTGGGGTGGGGAACTGTGGAACTATAGGCATAATGCACTCAAGCAGAGATAGAGACAGAGGAGCAGGTGGAAGAGGAGGAGAAGGAAGAGGAGAGGAGGAGGAGGAGGGGGAGGAGGAGGGAGAGGAGCGAAAGGAGAGAGAGGAGAGAGGGGAGAGAGAGAGGGAGAGAGGGAGAGAGAGAGGGAGAGAGGGAGAGAGGAGAGAGAGGAGAGAGAGGGAGAGAGGGAGAGAGGAGAGAGAGGAGAGAGAGGAGAGAGAGAAGGAGGGAGAGTGGGAGAGCGAGAGAGAGGAGAGAGGAGAGAGAGAGGAGAGAGAGGACAGAGAGGACAGAGAGAAGGAGGGAGAGAGGGAAATGGAGAGAGAGGAGAGAAGAGAGAGGGGAGGAGAGAGAGGAGAGAGGAGAGAGAAGAAGAACGAGGAGAGAGAAGAAGCAGGAAAAGGAAGAGGTAGCAAAGAAGGAAGAAGGGAAGTAGAAAGGGGTGTAGGAGGATGGAGAGGAGGAAGGAGATGAAGAAGGAGAGAAGAAAGGAGAGAAGGAAGGAGAGGAGGAGGGAGGAGGAGAGGAGGAAGGAGAGGAGGAAGGAGAGGAGGAAGGAGAGGAGGAAGAAGTGAAGGAAGGAGAGGAGGAAGGAGAGGAGGAAGAAGAGGAGGAAGGAGAGGAGAGGGAGAGAAGGAGGAGTAGGAGGAGGAGGGAGGAGTAGGAGGAGGAGGGAGGAGGAGGAGAGGAGGAGTAGGAGGAGGAGGGAGGAGGAGAGGAGAAGGGAGGAGGAGGAGGGAGGAGGAAGAGGGACGAGAAAAAAGAGGAAGACGTAGAGCAGGAGTTTGGGAAGATGAAGAATATAACTTAGATTCCTACTACTGTCCATGTATGGATTACCTTCCATCCCCCTCTTTTATTCTCCAACAAACTCCCTCGCACCTGCTCCTCCTCTCTCTCCCCTCTCCACTTCCCTTCTCCCACTCCCCTCCCCCTTCCCTCCTCCTCCTCTTATTCATTCTCCAGAGCCCTCCTCTCCTCCTCCTCCCCTCCCTAGCCCTTCCACTCCCTAATCCATACACCTCCCCATCTCACTCCCTCCGGTATTCCTTACCCCACCTCCTCCGCCTCCCCCACCTCCTCTTCCTTTCCTCTCTTTCTCCTCTTCCTCCCATCTCCACTCATCCTACCCCTCCTTATCTTCCTCCACCTCCTCCTTCTTTATCTTCATCCCCCCTCCCTTCCCCTCCCCTTCCCCTCCACCCTCCCCCCTCCCCCTCCCCCCCCCCTCCCCCGTTCTGCCCCGGGCCAGGTAAAGACCGGGCACCCGCATCTAGACGGTCAGTAATGCGCGTGGGGACCAGGACATGGACTGACCAATCAGAGAGCGTTTTACTTAATCCTCTCCTGGCCCCGGGGCACGTCCACCTACACGCCCCCTACACTGCACTGCGGGAACCAAAAGGTCAAGTTAGCGCGGAGAACATTTCTCTAGACACCGACTACACCAATACAGGGGAGAATATTTCACTAAACACGGACCTAGAATTGTTCAAGTCAGGAAAGTTCTGTTTCATCAGAATTATTTGGGTTTATTTGGGTTTTCATATAGAAAGCTACAATAATTACTAATAAATCCAACCCTAAAATGACTTCTGGTGATCTTGTTGAGGTTAATTGAGCTAATTTGTATAGAATAATTGAATTAGAAAGATAATTTGGAAGTTTCATGCAATGATTGTTTCACATGGATCACGCTGGACTTCATTAGACGCCATCTGTCGGGAGATATTAACACTTCTCTCAATTAGATATTCCCCTGTGTTCTTCATTTAAATCAAGCCAGAGAAATATATGTTTACGAATAGTGTTTATAAACTTCTTAAAGTACAACTTCATCAAGTTTATAAGTGAATATTATCATGCAACGTTATTTATTTATTGCAATTTATACAAATTGCAATTTCATATATTAAAAACATGTAAAACTGGTCAGAAGAATCGTTTTCTGACCACACTAGTCCCAACACTGCGGGAAAAATACCACTAAAACTAGATAAATGTACAAATGTTGAACAACGGGAATTAACACTAACCCCGCTCTATATAAGACGCCAATCCCATCTATTAAATTTTTTTTTTTACAAAGACTTATACAATACAATATTGAAGTTAAGAAAGTAAAGCTTAGGAACCTTTAAGACAAAAACATACTTAAGATTGTCAGCCCAAGGACTGACAACATTTATAGGTCAGTCCTATACCAAGGGGGACATGTGTGGAACAACTAGAACATCTGGAGACATCTTTGGAAAACAATGTGTAATGCCGTAGCTTATTCTCACTTTTTATACTACTTACGATTGTTTTAATATGGATTGTATAGAGCGCGCATGCTGCGCATCCATTTATCTCGCCTTGCGCATGTTATCCCGTATTGTATAATTCTCAGTGTGGCCACGAGATGGCAGTATAAGCTATTCAACTTCATTATATTCTCCTTTACTTCTTTGTACTTCTTATTATATAATTGTGACACCTTTTCTTATACGTGATACTATTGTACCTGGTTCGGATCTGCATTATGGAATAAATTAGAGTAATTACAATATAGCTTATGCCTTGTTGTCTTTATTTCTCCTCCCCTGCGCACACCGAGGGTCATTACAAATGAAATAATGTGGAACCTATCTATGGACTCAACAAGACAAGACTGAGCTCAGATACCTGAACAGCTGATTCTTATTGGAGGAGGAGATCACAATGTTGCGGGTCAGGGAGAAATTATTGTATGTTGGTACAGAAAAAGGAAGTCGACATATTGATCTTCCTACGATTGTTTCTCAAATGATGTTCTCACAGATCACACAGAGATACTAACAATTAACACATGTATGCATTTAATCAGATACTCTAGCTGTTAGACTCAAGTGAGGTGAAATTGTCTGTATATAGAAATGGAACGTTTACAAAATATCTCCCCATACTATATCTACAACATTCACATCTTAAACAGAATCAATTTACACCCGGAGAAATCATACCATTAAAGAATTTACAGAATATATGAGAGAGACCTTGTTTAGCACAACATTCACCACTTCTAATTTGTAAAAAGGTTAAAATAATGGTGTATGCTCCCTTTATACCCACAATTACAAGTACCGGTTCAATAGCAACCGCCCCTCCTTACTACTCACATATCATAAAAATATGTTTATTGCACCCCACTTATTGCATCTCTCAAGAGGGATGGACATATAATAAAACTTCAAACGGTACAGACACCAAGAATGAAAAAAATCCTACAAAGTGACCCTGTGAAATATTAATTTTGAGACTTGTGGTTCATTTCCCTGCAACACATTACACGTGTGGAAACAGCCCAGACGCTAACAATACCCAGATATCATGTCCTCCTTCAGGGATGATGGACAAGCTTATGTTGCAGCCAATACTTGTATTAAGGCTTGTATAAGATTACATTACTCAATGTGAGCTCAATCCAATACACAGTGAAATAATAACTTACTGATATCACTACCGCCAGACTTGTTTAATATTGGTTTGATATTTAGAAAATATCTGAAAACATTAGAGATATCTCTGAAGCTCTCTATCTCCAAGTGGCTTGGAGATAGGGTCTAAGATATCACTAAACAATTACAGAAATCCCTAAATATTAAATTGTAGTGATCTTCGGATCCGATCCGCTTGCACGTTAATAAAGACAGAACAAGGCTTAACCTTTCTACGGACTTTATTTAGACACTTGGGACACACCTGTCCTAAACTCTCACAGGTCGAGCTAGGGTTCTCCCCTATTCTCGGCACATACAAAACGGGTGTGAGAAGACATGCAATATAGGCAATAAAGGTAAGATTCACACAGGCGCTACATTATTGTAGATACTCGGACTGACGTCCCGTAGATATAGATATCACATAGAAACAAGTTGGTAGAAAGGTTATAAACACAAAGTAAGCTTAAAAGAGCATTACAACCAATATGCTGGTAAAAGTCCCCACACATATTTTGATGAGTGGACGTGTTCACTGGTACTGCCCACTGGGGTAGTTCAGGTGTACTAACCCACAGCGGACAGCACCACCATGCAATAGAATAGAATATTGGTAATATAACCAGACCCACTACAAAATCATATCCATCTTTTAGACACATTTATAAATCGTTTTAAAAAAATAAAAACCAAGACCGTAAGAAAGACGATGTTAAGTTGATATATGCTTGAGATGTTTATTTTGATGTATGACCAACGTTTTCGAGTTCCTTTACTCCTTCTTCAGGGTCATTTATAAATCACTTATTGATGATACAGAAATGTTCTGAAAGAATTACAAATAGCTGGATTTGTGTGAGAGATTTATGTAAGAGATGTCTCTAATTCATTTGGTACATCAGTAAGTGGGGAAAGTCGTCGGGAATAATATATTTTCCTTTCACACATCGACTTTAAGAGAAAGTTGAGTCTGAACATAACATAACTAAAGCTACTTCTGAAACCAAGGCAACGTCACATACTCAGATGCACGTCATATTTATTAATAGTTATTCAATGGAACATAATCTCTGGTGCTGCAGATTCTACATTTCTGATGAGTTAATCCATAACCTGTTTTCTTATCGGAAATAGATGTGTACTGATGAGAATCAATTTTGTTTTTTTAAAGAATTTTATTTTCATATTAGACAGAAAATTTGCAGACAAACATGTCGCTTAAAAATGATTTCAGGCGAAGGCAATCTGCCATATTCTATAGACACATTATATGATAAATTGAAATATATTATTTAGAAAAATAAATTCTGACGACAGAGTATAAAGATCGCAGATCCGATATAAACCAGATTATATGTCTTTATAAACTGTACTAAACTAAATGAACATTTTTTTCATGAATATATGTGGCAATGTCTGCCACTCAGAATTCCACTCTTCCACTCAGAATAACATCTACATCTCCATGTAACATAATGTCATCTATTTGTAAGTGTCGGCCCAGTGCCATGAGTAACGTTTCAATTCAATTCAATTAAAAAAATCTTTATTGTAATCGAAGATGGTAATACAATTTGGTTGGTCAGGTCTGACTTTACAGTCAGGTCTTCCTGTGAATGCGGTCTTTTCTAGCATTTTGGTTCGTTACAACAACAGAAAAGTTTGTTACAAAGAGAAAAATTTGAACGTTTGAACCTTGGCACGGCTACAACTTCACCTCTTCCTCAAGAGGAAGATCATCTACAACTTCATGTTGTGCAATGGAATCTCAAAATATATTTGCGACTTTAAACTGACTCCGCCATGCAGAACCATATCCACATCTCCCCCAGTACACCCACCATTATTCACATTAATATTGTCTCTCCCACCTCCACCAATCAGAAACCAGAGGTAACGGATGTGACGTCACCCGGCAGCGTCTCCCAGCCCCGCACTAAATGTGCGCATCCACCCATTCTCCCATCATGCATCAGTCATCCCGATTATGACGTCACATTAACCACGTGACCACTCGACCGTGAGAAACGTCTCGTTAGTCACGTGATTGAGAGGTCCTTGAAAAGGGTAAAAAAGAACAAGTTGCAACTATGCGCCGTTGTAACTGGGGGAGAAAAGGTGGAAGAGAGATGACATAAAGAAAGGCATCCATTGCCATTCATAACCCGACCATTATGTTAAATATTCACACAGCTTCCTCAGAACAAAATCATTTAAAGCGCCATTTTCAGATAACATCAATCACAAACTAAAGAATTTCTGGTTCTTTTCCGTCCATTTCCTGAGCATTTGAAATATTTTGTACAACAATTTTGGAGGATTTAACCCGGTTGTTTTTGCTGCAAGGCCTCATAGAATGCCACATTTAAAGGTGACCCGCCGAAATCCTTTGCTGCCTAATTTTCACTTATTTGTGCTCACCGATATACAGTTATATTGGTAGGGTCTTGTAGTGATATAGAGAGAGACTGAACCCGAGGATAGTAGCTGAATATTTATTGGACGAGTTCCATTCACTATTTATTATATGCTCCTATACAAATATTGATATATCGACCTTTGATTTTTGTTTTGAGCTGTCATAAAGTATCTAAACGCTAAAAGAAAAAAAAGTAATTTAAATAGTAATTGTACACATATATAACAATTAAACATGTTTATCACACCCGCTGTATCACAGCTCTCTAGTGTGCCTCGCAAATAATAATAATAATTATCATCAACTATTATTATTGAAGGATGCTTAATCGTGCCATAGATGCATACAATTGTAGTGATTCGCTCTGTCGATGGAATAAACTAATGCAATAAGAACCAATTCCCTGCTTACTATGGTTTTATTCGCTTGGTCTGTTCAACGGCCTCGTGCTTCCCTCACCCTGGAGGGGTAGTGAACTTATGCAGGTGACTGTGGGTGTCACCACAGTTTATGCAATAAGGTAACCTTATACAAGAACATTCGCAAAACAAAAAAGAAAAAAAAAAGAAAAAAAAGAACATTCACAAACAACGGAACAGTAGCATGGAAGATACACAATAGTAAAGAGTAGACATGTCAGTCTAGAAAGGTCCCGGTTTTAGGAAAAAGAATCACAAGTCGCCACATATTTATATTTGTTTTCAGATATCACCATATTTGAAATGAGGAGATCAAGCCGATTCCAATGATAGTTAACACTAGGGTACCTAAAAATATGGTAAAAATGATTGCTATATTTTAAGTTTGATATCTTTTTTTTTGAAAAAATGTCCCGAAATTTGGACTCATCGGACTATAGATGCTAAGGCCAAGAAAAAAAATAGGTGTGTTTCCGATTTACCCCCCGCCACCCGCCGCCCCCCCCTAACTAGAAAAACCTTCCCCTACCTAAATTTGTTTTATCCATACCTGATTTTTTAAAAAAAACTTATCTTACCTTTGTTGGGATTTTTTTAGAAATTTGTTTTATAAAAGCAGGAAAACGGGGTTTCCTAACCCGGATCTGTCAAAAGGCACACTTCCCATTTTCAAAATAACTATTATTACAAAAAATTAAAAAAAAAAAAAAAGTTAACACCCCTCTACCTAGTTTTCAGCCAGATAAATCGGAAACACACCTATATTTTTTTTGGCCTAAACGACCTAAAAATCAGAGCATTTCAATAAAGAGTTCTGTTGGGATAAACACTTTGAAAAATATCAATTTTGCGACTTGTGACTGATTATTTTTTCAATTAAACGAGAAAAAGACAGTAAACACCAACAACTTTAATATGTGTAATCCAAGATGAAGTAATCAATAGTCTCAAATTATTTGTTATTAATATTTGGCTACTGATTATTAGAAAAAGTGAGCAACCCAATACCAATAGAGAATTGAGTAATAGTTCAGAAAATTAATAGAAAGATAGAAAGAGGAGAAAGAACTTCTCCTACAAAAGCAATGTATTACCATATATGTAGACAAGGAGTTATTGGTGTCAAGGTCACGTCAATAACACGACCGTGACAGTTTGAATAAAGTTTGTAATCATGTGACATACACCAGTGTAATATATATTTTGGCATATTTATACTAGGTATCCTATAGATAGAGATATAGAGTAATATGTTAATTTACCACGTATTTAATGATAATAATTGTACATTTCTATGTGAGGTGATGCATTTACATCACTATTGCATAATAATAACAACATTAATACACACAGACTCAAGTGCAATGACTATTCACAACTTGTGAGTTAGACATGCGCAGTCCGCTACTTACAGAGTTGTAGAGAGGAAGTGAATCACTTCCTGTCTGTATACACTCTAGAAGGTAGACTTTTACCTCAACCTGTGACGTCACCATTAGTGCTGACCTCAGCAGAAGCCTAGCAAGTGTCCCCCTGGTGGATATATGCCAAACCAAGGTGCCAGCACTACTTTAATCAAGGATTACTCCGCCTTTCCTCGGCACTAATTTCCACGGCTTCTAATGGACACTTCCGCCGCAAGACTTAGAGACACTTAGGGTCACCTGACCCAAGGCCGACCTTGACCTTTTGACCTGGTCACGTGGTTAATTTAAAGGCGAGGATGAGACGGAGGTTTGTGGCGGTAAAGTGGCGTTTTATGTCAGTATCAATCCGCGCTAATGGTGTAGGAATCCGGGACTAATAGAAGCGGCCGCAGCGCACCTTGATACACTTAGTGTGATTGCGCGCCATCAAATATTCCCAAATTCAGGTCTGGAGACGGAGAATCTGATCCTCAGGGGGATTAGCCGCGTCTCAGGATCAAATATTGATGCTAGTCCCTCGTCACGGAGAGGAGCCGGCACTTAGCGTAGTGAGGCCTGAATGTGGCCCTCAGACGCATATAAAACAGGAAGTGGCTATACAGGAAGTAGTTTAGTCAGCGTCTCAAGCTCACAAAGAAGATAAATCAGACAGGAGCGCTCACCTAGGGGGCGCCACTGTGATGTCTAATGTAGTTATTGCCGCACCGTAAGTGTCTCATGCTGTATGCACAACTACATATGTCTCTACGTGTACATAGGGTATAAATGTCTATATAAGTGCACAACTATATATGTCTCTATGTGTACATAGGGTATAAATGTCTATATAAGTGCACAACTATATATGTCTCTACATGTACATAGGGTATAAATGTCTATATAAGTGCACAACTACATATGTCTCTACGTGTATATAGGGTATAAATGTCTATAACTCTGTCTCTCTACATCTAAATGCTATATCTGTGTAACGGGAGACACATCTTGCCATTACTCGCTGCTGGTTCCTAATTTTATCAAAACGAATGTTATTGCCAAGAGACTAAATGTAGTCTGTACATATGTCATTCTAATTAAACCTGTAACCAAGGGTACAGAAGGCAATGAGACGTGCATGTTACACTGCACGACCTGTAGCATGGTAACAACTGCACGACCTGTAGCATGGTAACAACTGCACGACCTGTAGCATGGTAACAACTGCACGACCTGTAGCATGGTAACAACTGCACGACCTGTAGCATGGTAACAACTGCACGACCTGTAGCATGGTAACAACTGCACGACCTGTAGCATGGTAACAACTGCACGACCTGTAGCATGGTAACAACTGCACGACCTGTAGCATGGTAACAACTGCACGACCTGTAGCATGGTAACAACTGCACGACCTGTAGCATGGTAACAACAGAGTGCGGCATCACGTTAATAGGGGACTTGCATGTCTGACTGCGCATGCCTACTGCAGTGCATCCTGGGATGGATTTGATTGAAATCTGACTTAAAAATATTTGGCAACATTTTCATCGAAAATTGCAAGACTGCTGACATCAATATTGCAGCTTGTGTAAATGATCTATAAAACCAAATGCATGATGGGAAAGATTGAGACTTGTGTTATGAAAACATGTATGATACATTGATATCGACATTAGAACATTGATAAATATTCCATGCTGAACATGGCATGTTTTCTATAGATTTTAGGCTGTACCATTACACCCATAATTCCATGCGAATCAAGATTCAAAATGGCGGCTATGCAACTCCCCTATTAGCGTGCAACAATTACTGACAACAGCAACAAGTGTTTTACCTTATGGTTACATAAGACACTATGTATAACAATTGCATTCAATGAGCGTGCATTGCAACCGGAAGTGTGGGAGGTGGAATGGAGATCTCCAGTAAGGAGGTGGGTTAGTGACATCCGTTCTAACGCTAGGGTAATATCGCTCACTTCCCGATAAATCACTGTTGTAGCAATAAATAATAAACAATTTAAAAGTTCACAAGACAGAGCTTCCACGGGCTTCCATACGTACACCTAGGTATGAAACATGCATGACATATAATGAATAATATTCTGATGTAAATACAAATTCAACATGATATAGATTACATTGTTATAGATTAGGACATTGAAAATGCTATATTGATTAAGCATATATCATAATATGTGTAAGTAGCATATAAAAAGTAGAGTTAAGACACGGCAGATTACATATGAAAAGACGGTTTGTGGAACAATTCGCTGATTGACAACTTTTAGATTATTTAATTATTCATATTATCCTATTGATTGCGTGATGAACCAGTAGGACCAGGAGTTTATGGAATGAGACATTGATATACAAGAAGATACACAAGCGATGGAACATTGGTATAGAAGCTACACAATAAGTAGGAGTGGACATGTCAGTCTGTACAGGTCCCGTATAATAATGGTAAAGGGAAATAGAGGTTTAGAAGTATAGCAATACACATGATACAAGGCCCAAGTGTGAGGCACCTCTAGAGTTGGATAAGTGAACCAATCCTTTATGGACTGGCCACATAGTGGGGAATTGTAGAACCACTACATATATATGCTAGATGTATAAACATGTCCTGAATAAAATATTTACAAATCAAAATCATATAAATATATATATAAAGGCCTTTCATTTATGGCCCTGAAAGACCGAAAGTAATCCTAGCTGTGGGATGTACCCCACTCTAGATACCATGTTTCATATAAAACACAAGTGAGTGGGTGAGATTGGTTGCTTTACACCCTTATCAACACATTTAAGATGGTTATATCAAGGGCGGGAGAGCTGAGAGGATGTGAGTTTATGATCATACCCGGGAAATAGAGATAGAGAAGAAGGAAGAGACAGAGAAAAGGGACAGAAACGCACTTTATGGTCTAACCCAGGACCAGTATGCAATACGACTATATATGATAAAGATACATGGGGTCAATGACCTTGACCAGGTGTGATGTTGGAATATATGCGGTACTTTAGCTGACACAACACTAGCTCCCCTACCGGCCTCCTCCCCTCCATTCTCTGCCCGCCATTACCAACACTCAGCAATATGAGGACTATGTGACGTCATCACACGCTACTCAGACGCTCGTGAGACGCAGGACTCCATGAAACATACATCTTCCACATCTTTTATTACCAGACGACATTCGCATATATTTTCCCGCGCTTTTTTATCGGCCGTAATTTGTATTCCTCCAAAGCAGACGACATCTGGAGGCTATTAGTTCCACCCACGGCCGCTTGTGTCGCCACTTAAGTGCCGTTATTATTGTCTTGTACGCATGCGCAGACGCATTAATCCCCTTTATTACTCAATAAACCATATATATCTACGCGCATGTCCCAGCGTCTCCAAAACAATCTCAGGTTTTGTGACGTCATAAAGAGCAGATATCAGAGAAGAGGAAAAGGGTCCGGCCATGAGTCACAAGTCGCAATAAATGGAATATATATCATCTTAATTAAAAAGATAAGACCAAGCCGATTCCATTAATGATAAGCATCAGGACATCTAACAAGTATTTCTATCTTTTAAGTTATTTTTTTTGCAGTAATTCTGGGTGGACCATTAGTAGTAAAGTAGCTAAACGTACGCTATATATTTCTACAAAGATCTTGTGTTTAAAACACATGGAGAATTATCAGTGTTGTAACTTCTCCTGTAGTAAATACATTATATCGGGGCCACGATTGGGGAAGGACTTGCCAACAATAGATTTGCATAGCCGCCACATTGAAGTTTTTTCAAGACACGATATACTTTTATTCGGTAAACATTTTTATACCATATGGAATAGTTGATAGTGGCAAAACTGTCGCTGTCAGGGGTACATCATTGTCCTGCTTCAGATAAGGAGCTATAAGGATGGTACATGTATCTCTTCTCTACCGTCACGTGACAAGCCAGACCTAACTATCACCAAACACTTATTTCCACACGATCCTTCAACAGAAGCTAGATCTGCTAAACTAGTACCTTATACAGCTCCATTCTCTGAATCCAGGTTCGCCTTACATAAACTAGAGTACCCAGACTCTAACTGAGATACATAATACAGTGGAATGCCCTGTCTACTACTAAGTACACACATTGATACACCATAGCCAGCTTCATGTGCTGCTGCGCCTATATATAGCCAGGCCATTTTAATGAAAGCCACTTTACTCTCCTTTTAATATATCGCAGATACATCCCATTCATTAGATATGCTGTAACCAGATCTATGTCAATCAGCAATACCAGCCACTATAAAGTATTTTTGGCACTTTCTCAAGTCCCAGTACACATCTAATTGTCACAACTAAATCCTTCTTAACACCCTTTTCTCGTGGAAGCAAACTACACACAATGTATCAATACAAATTCACTAATCATGCACCGCTGCAGGCGGGAGATCAAGGAACTAATACGTGAAAAATAAGGAGTAACAATAGTTTGTTCAAACTGCGTCTTGAGAAAGAACATGGTAGGGGGATAACAAAAAGAAAAAAGAAATGGATCTCAGCATATTTTTTTTTTCATTTTAGAGGCCACCAAAGTTTAGTATTGAAGTCTGTGAGGAATATGGATATTATCTCAGTTTTTCAGACAAGCAAATAACATTTTTCAGTTGAAATGTCTTCTAACCGTAGCCACTAAACATGTTGAACTATGGTTTATCTCTTTAAACTTGGTCACCAGTATCACTCGATATCATGAGGGGGGGGGGGGGGGGGGGGGGGGGGGTGAGAGAGCTGTTGCACACATGAATAACAAAGTTGTCACACTCAGTTTAAGGGTTCTCGAGCCTATTATAAAAATTCATCAGATTTGTCCTAAACTTGAATCATTTGTACATATGATCATACTGAGTCTGTGCATGATTTTTAAAATCAGTTTTTGAAATATGAGGTGGCAATCTTGTTTACCCTTTTCCCTATGGGCATTTGAGTGCAATCATTGCACTCACTATTGCGTT